>JACSVZ010000002.1:141746627-142214127 GCA_014706295.1 Lycocorax pyrrhopterus obiensis | reverse complement strand
TGAGCAACATGTCAGACAAATAACTCAAGTTATGTTCAGCATTGCCAAGGTTACTAAAGCCCTTTATGATCTGCTGGCTACCATCTTGTTACATAATCTAAAATTACTTGGGTGACCTGCTCAGGCAAACACATTTTTTTCCTGACATTTAAGTGACAGGAAAGACAGTAGTAGATGACTGGTTATATCAGGAGAGATAGTGAAGTATTAATACAGGGCTCTGCTGAAATTTATGTGGGATGCAGTGTGTAACCACATTCAGGAATGCTGAATTCAAACTGGGATGGGCAGAGAAGGACTCCTAATATTACCAAGGTAACCTAACTTACTAGAGAAGAAAAAAATACTGGAGTGTCACTGTTCCTACTAAGTCTGCCAGACAGTAAAAACTAACAAGGAATAAAAATACCTAAGAGACAATGTGGGGCCCATGTGAGACCAAGTACTGTGACAGCTACCTGCCCTTGCCAGTAGCCAAGGCGCATTGCCATTTCACTGTGGAGAACTAAGATGCTCAGATGAAATCCAGAGGTGGACAGAGAGACACCAAGAGCCTCTGAGACTAATCCACTAGGAGAACTCAAACTGCACTGAGTAGAGCTGAGAGCAGGAGGAATGCACCTCCTGCAGTGGAGCCTGGAGTCACACAACTGACTGACGAGGTGGAAACACAAATCCTAGGCATTTTTCCACCAAAGATGGTATAAATGATATCCTTATGTCTTCTGGGAGTGATGAAACCACTCTGTGATAATTCAGTGGTGGGGAGAATACCTTGTTTTAGCTGATGAGCAACCACCTTGCAATCAGCAGAAGTGCCTGTTTCAGAAACAGCATGTATTTTTCACCTAGAAAGGTCATTGCATTAAATACACCCACAGGCACGGGAAACAGATAAAAGAATCCAGTACTGTTCTGCCACAACTCCATTAAATTGGCTAAAGAATCAGAACCCTTCTGGATTCAGATACCATAAATTTGTTTTTCGCATAGTGGCCCATCTTCAGCAGAGAGTGTAGTTCCATGAAGATTTTAGATCACATTGGTGGAAAAATATTCCTGGAGGATAAGAGCTGCAGCACCGCTCTCAGGCAGATGAAAGTCTTGGTCCCAGACTTGCTTCTTTCTCACAAGGGTTCTAGCCAGAAGACAAAAGACAAAATTCAGCTGCAGATGCTTCTTTCTGTTCCTTCTAGGTCAGCCATGTTCCCTCAGAAAACATGGGGTTTGTGGCCCAGTATTTGACCTGGAGAAACAAATGGAGAAAGGTCGTTTTGTTCCACTCATTCACAAAGAGCCTAAGACAAGCTCCTGAGACAGCTTTTCTGATCTGAGACGGTGAACCAGCCTGTGGAGGAACCTGAACAGAGGTTAGAGAGAGCTTCAGTCAGTCTGGCACGCAAAACACCCACGTCTCTTAGGGAGGTGTGCTGGTGTCTCAGCAAGGCAGCTGTAATGTGTTGTCTGAATAATGACAGCTATTAACGTGAAAACAAATAAATACAAACTGGATGTGAATAAATGCAGCACGTAAATAGGGGGAAATGTAAACATCATTATGAAGGTGAATAAGATTCTAGAATGACATTATGGTAGTATTAGGGGGAAGAAAAAGGTAATTGATTAAGGACAGGAACCAACACATGGAAACAGGAATATTGGTCACACTGGCCCAAGGATTTCATTGTTCCTTACTGGACACTGCTTTTTCCATGCTTCTGCTCTTTTTATGCTCTGTATCAGAGGGAACTTTCACCCCTCTGATTACATCTCCCCTTTCGTTCTTTCTAGATGGACACAGACCGTTGAAAGTGGAAGGCAGATTTTTGCACTATCCACTTCTTCATTCAAATTACCTTTAAGCTCATTGAAAACTGAGGTCTAAATAAAGGTGGAATACAGCCTGAAGAATTGTAATAAAAATGCCTAAGGGCTTCTGCAGGATGTTAATTAACCTGGTTCATGTGGGGAAGATGGTTGATAACTCAGTGAATATTTGAGCCATTTCAACTGTACAAGAAATTAACTGTTTTACATACCATACTCTGTAGAAATTCCCCACTGGATTTCACCCTCTAATGTCTATAAAGAAAGGCAATACATATTCTTAGCACATAAGCAATAAATAGGAAATGCTCTTATGGGATGCACGTTAGTTCCCACAATAAAAGAACACAAATCAAACCCAGCAGCTGAAGAGCAGATGAGCGAATGATTATTTTGGGCCTCTAATGAAATGATATTGTGAAAGGCATTAGACAGATTGATTAGAGCTCAGCTGACTGGCAAAACTGCCCACACTGTACACCATTATAATGAATCTACCTAAACTATTTCCTTGAGAGTGTGCACTGGTGTGTGCATCCCTGTGCATGCGTGCCTTTGTGCTTCACAACAAATTATTCATTGCTGTTTCTTTATAGTGCAAAAAAGAGTCTAACTTGTACAGATCTATGCTTTAGAATTAGCTATGAATACACTCTCTGGGTAGGACTCCTGCAAGGATTCAATTTCAGTATATCTGACAGTCATTTCAATTAACACATTTATCAGCATATTTACAACATGCAGCGTGAAATAAAGATCCTGTTAAAGAAAGAAGCAAGCTGAATCAAGCCTCTCAGATGAAAAACCAGTCAAAATTAAATCATTACCACAAGTTAATATTGAAGCTAAAAGCACAGTAAGAATAGAAATTAAGATTGGATATTTATACCATTAAGGAGGGTATTCAGAGAAAAAAATATCAGGATTAAAAAGAAAGTAGGATCAAGATCTTTTGCTATATAAATGTTATTTGTTCCATTTGCTTTAGCAGAACTCTGCCAACAGCCATTAGTGATGGATCTGACATGCAGTCTTAGAACCTGTGAATTTCAGGTATACCTTGAGATCAAGGTTTGGAAATTGTTTCTGAAAACAAAGACCTGCATGTGGAATAATTAAAGGCAACAGCTCAGGCTGAGGAGTGGCTGACTAGGAATCATCCCTGCAGAAGAGATCTGGGGTGCTGAGGGACAAGGAGTCAAACATGGGTTGTGCCAAACAGCTTTATAGTGACAAATGCCAACTGCACAAAGGGCTGTTTTGGCAAAAACACAGCTGAGAGGCTGAGCAAGTGGATTTCCCCCTCTGCTTTCCACTTGTGAAGAGAACACATCCAGACTATGGTCTTCAGTTTGGGCTTCACAGGATAACAAAGTTATCCATGAGCTAAAGGAAGCTCTTCACTTGGGTGGTTAGGGACCAAAGCATATGATGGACAAGATGAGGCTTCAGAAGCCAAGCTTGTTTAGCTGCAAAAAAAGAAGGCTAAGGGGAATAATGTAGTATTTTCAACTACACAGAGAGAGTTTTAAAAAAGAGATGAAGCCAGCCTAAGAGCTGGCAGATACAGGGTACAGCAAATGGAAACTAGAAATACCAATTAGCTATACGGGAAAAGTTCTTAACAGTGAGGGTGGACAAACATTACAACGGAGGCCCAGAGAGGCTGTGCAGCCTCCATCCTTGGAGATATTCAAAGCAAAGCAGTACAAAGGCCTTGAGGGAGCTGATCCTACACTGATGCCACCCTGCTTTGCCCTTTGGAGATCCCTGTCAATCACATCTTTGTAAGATTTTAGAGAAGAATAGAAATGAGGTATAGGGAGAAAAACAGAAATGTCACTGCACAAAATGAGATTCAATAATCAAGGAATATGTAAGGCAGACAGAAAAGAAGTGCCTAAGCTGAATACTAAGCCAGGCCTAAAGAATTGTCATCTGGTTATAATAGGCTTAACAAAGACAAACTTCATCTCCCTTTGGAAATCAAAACCCTGCAGGCTTCTTGTAGGAGGTAATTGAAGACAAGAATAACCTTGAGCTCTAGTCACACTGTACTTATTCATTGCTTATTTAAGACATAGCAACCTATTGTATATTGCTGCAATTTGAATAGCTAATTATATAGAACTCCAGTTACACATTGTGTCTAATTGCTGGAATATACATTCTCTGAAGCCATTAGGAGTGCTACCACCGATTCATTTGAAGAGTCTAATTTAGCCAGCTGAATTATCTGACTCATCTTAGTAGGCTCATCTCAGCAGGCTTTTCTAATGTTGCCCTTTGGAGGAGCTTGTCTCTGTACAGAGAGCCTGGGGAGACCAACCTGAGGGACATGCTCAGTGCTCTGGGAATGCTGCCCTTTCTTTCCTCCTTGATAAAGGAGGGATGGTAATAATTGCATACCTTCATATTTGATGTGAGAATCAGTTGATGTCAGAGCAATTCAACAACAGGAATACTAAAAAAATCTATTCCACTCACCAGAGTATAAAAATGACCTTGTTGAGAGATTGGAAGGATGAACTGGAGGAAGGATTGCTGACCACTAAAATGCCAGATATTCAACAGTATCAATTAATATGGTGTTTTCAGGGCTGTCTGAATACCCTGGCAGTAAAACAGTGTTTAAAGGAGGTCCAGTTAATTAGGGTTTGCAGAAACCAGAAGACAGGCAAAAACCCTACAATAAATATTGAACTAAGGAAGCAAATCAGTAGTAGGATGGCTTCAATGAATAAGGGAGTGTGCTGAGTTTTCTTCTCTGTGATTTGTGGTCATTGAGTGGTTACATAGGTACTCAGGGGGCTTATGAGGCATAAAAATGTTTGAAGAAGCACATAAAATACAAATTCTAGAATATTCAAGGCACAGCAATGTGTCTGAGGTCAAATACAGCTGCTGCAGCTGAGTTATACATTCTATACAATAAAATATATTCTTACAGATATTCTGTATATTCTACTCTACTGAAATAGAATTGTTGCTGTACCTTTATGGCAAATGAATAGGGCAGGAGAACAGCCACAAATATTTCATTTCTAGAATAGAATTACCACTTCGGAGAACAAATGAGAAATATGGAGAAGAAAGAGTTACAGATGGGGAAAAAGGTATGAGAGAATTGGGTCATGGAAGATACAGCTGATGATGCCAAAGAGAGCTGAAGGTGGAGTGCTGGTTTGGAACAGGTCATTATGGTTTGTGCAGTGTCAAAGGAGCTGAAGGAAGGGATTAGGAAGGGCCTGGCACCATCAAAGTCTGACTCTAAGTACTGCATTTAGCATGTGCAGGGTTGAAAGCCATGGGTTTGATAAATTAAAACAAAAGTAGGCCTGTATTTTAGACAAAAAAATATGTCCTCTGAGTGAAATGATGCCTTAGGTTTTAACTTTTATATTTTTCAAATCCTGTACTGCCTAGTGTGTAACTCTGAAGTTTCTTGCAGCCTGTTCACTTCTGCTCTCTCGTGCTAGTTAGACATAACAAAGCCTCTCCGGGCCTGCTCTTCAAGGACACTCAGACTGTCCTAGGCCCAAAAAGTATAAAACAAAAGGCCTCTAAAGGGGAGCAAGGGGAGGGGAATTACATCATTAAACTGAAGTTTTAATTGGAGAATTAACCCTGATATGCAAATGAACCAAACCTATAAAAGTGTGAAGAACTCGTGACCTGTGGTCCATCTTGGGGTCCATCTTGGCAATAGCTCTGGGTCCCCACGGTGTACCTTTGAAGGCCTTTCAAATAAATACCTACCTTTATTCCCTTACTCCTGTCTAGTCTCTGTTTCTAGGAGGCAAAGTGGAAAAGAGGGCTTAAGAAATGACCTGCCTCCAGGAATGTGTGATATATTCCATATGGATGAACCTCAGTAGGCTTCAGCAGAGAAGTAAGGTGAGGATAAGCACTACAAGAAGTAAACTCAGAGCTGAAGAAGGAAACCTCTGCAGGACCCTATTGAAATTACTGCTGGGACAGCTGTGCTGGAGCCACCTCGCTCTGTGAGACCTCCATGAATGACCTGGCCTGTCCTGTGCTCTGGGCAGTGCCAAAGACCAGATCCCGCTCCCATGGCTGAGGCCACTGAGCTGTGTCTCTTTATCTGAGGTGACATTATGCAGCTGGGGACAGTCTCATGGCTTGTTGTAAGCGTTTCCTCCAGGCTTTCAAAACACTGTAGCCACATCGGCTCTCAGCAGAGATGGACCTTATTCTACCTGAAGCCATGCAGATTTGGCACAGACAAGCCAGATGGTCAAAATTATTAATATTTTCCACTTACCATTCACCCTTCAAGCTCTCTTGAATTTCTTCTGCTGTCTGGACAGCCTGGTTTGCTAGGCCATGCTCTAAGACAGCCAAGCGCATTTCCAGATGTAGGCAATAAAAAAACCACCTATACTACTCAGAAAAAGGCTTCTAAAGGCTTCAGACTGCAGCAGTCTAATGATTGTTTTGCCAATTTTGTGTTGGTTCTGGCAAAATGTGTCTTCCATTAACTAACTTTATTACAGTCTATTCAGGTCCCTGCATCTGCTTAAGATCTCAGCACCAACTTGGCTGCCAACTTCAGCAACACGTCAGCATTTGTCAAGACAGGAGAGCTTTTGCAGAGGCATCTCTGTGCACAGACTGAAATGGGGTGTTATTCATCTCTTTAAATTAGGTTTTCTCTGTTGGCTGCATTCCTGTTACAGTCACTGGAGATCTGGTCAATACAGCCATGAGGCATCGGTCAGTTTATTCTAAAGCAGACACTCACATTTAGGTCAGATGAATCATGCCCCAAGTATTATGGATAGTATTGACTGGCTCTCCATAAACATAGCTGAATTCCACATAACTGCCTCAAAGGTAAGCACTTACATTTTAGAAATGTCAAGTTAGAAAACAGCAACTCACTAATCCCCCTAATAGTCACTCAGGGATCAGAGTGATAACCCAGGTCTTGGGAGGTTCACATAAATTCCCACCAGGAAAGATGAACTCACAGCTGTACAAATGCTCCGAGAGCATCATTTCAGTCCTGACCTCACCACAAACTGCATCCACCACCTCCTCTGTAACCAAGTCACTTTGTTTCTCTACACTTTTGTCTCTTGCATGGACACAGTGACATCCCACTTCCTACAGTGCTCTGTTGCCTACACAGACTGGGAGCTCCTACTGCATCTCACAGGGCTTAGCATGTGCAATCTTGTATTTTATTTCAAACCTCCAGTTGCTACTGTGATATGAGTAAATAATGTAGAGGACACAACAGCTAGTCAGGAGAGCTTTCAGTCCCAAGAATGATTGCACTTTTAACTAAGAAAATTATGTTTTCATATTGGATTTTGTTCTCTTTTTTGTGTGCATTATTGTTATTGCTGCCAAGACAAGTGATTTATTTCAATGTTTCCTCTTGGTTAAAAAGAAGAAAGCTTAGCCCTTGCCTTTTCAAGAGCAAAAGTAACCCTACAGGGTATATAATAAATATTTAAAATGGATAAATTGAAGGAGGAAGGGGAAAAAATCATGTCACAGAAGGATAGTAAGGGTAGAAGGGTAGTGACAGCTTCTGTTGTCTCTGCCATCAAATAACTCTGAACTCAGGAAAGCTGCTGCATGCAAATGAAGGCAAATGAAATATAGGTGTCCACATGATGTGCATCATTGTCATCCAAGGGGCAGGTGGGTCCCCTTAGCACAGAGGCCAGGCAGTGGATGCTGAGTGCTCCCACATTAGGGGTGGTTCCGTGAGGACAAGGTTAAGACTGGTTAAAAGCACAGCAGGGAGAGCCTTGCATTGCACCTTCCTTCAGTGTCTTAATCTTGGATTGGATTTCCTCCCTCAGTGCTGTCAGGCCACTATGCTCCTTCAGCGATGGAATTTATTTTATCCCTGTTCTAAATCATGAGAGAGGAATTGTATGCTGATGAGGTGATAAGATGTCACCATCCTACCAGGCAGCTACTCCACACCTGTCTTGAAATCAAATGCTGGTCCTGAGCACCGTTTGCAGCAGAGACATGGAATGCCAGTCTGGGCAGGAGAGACCATCCTTCCAGAGCCCTTGTTTTTCAACTTTGCCTCTCAAAAAAAAAGAGCAGCAGATTGACTGTGGTTTTCTTGTGCACTCCTGGTTTCCAGGGGAGTCACTTCAAGTCATATCCGGGTACATTTTTTATTTAGGGAAACTGAGACACAGTACATTGAGCATTTTATTAATCTTTCATTGGGAGTCTGGCAGAGTAAGGAACTGGTCCTGGCTCTCCAAAGCCGTGCTAGCACTCTGGCCATGGACCACCCTTACATATCACAGGGATCCAGTCAGACTCATGGTTGTTCTCTTCTCAGAACTACATCAATGCCTATCCTGCTGGAAAGAGCTTATGGTTTTGCACCTCAGCTTTTCCACATTCTGAAATGCCATTAACTCCACTTTACAGCTGTGACTTTCTACATTCCCTTAAGCTCAGTAAGACAAGAAATAACAAAGCAGCAAAAGGCCAGTGTAACATAGAAGTGATTCCTCCCAATGCAGAGTGCAGAGTATGTGTTTTAATTACTCTTCTGATCTGGTAATGGTGTAAATCACTAGCAAGCTACAAAGTGATGATGACTGTATTAAAAAAACCCCAAAACTGGTTAACTAATAAAAATAGAACACATCTCTGAGGAGGATCTTCTCAAATGCTACTCATTGAAATGGGTTTTGCCCTCTAATTGTGCTGAAAAACATATCTAAATCTAAACCCATTTTACATACTTAAGAATGGCTGAAATAAAAATTGCTTTTACTAACAAATTATCAAGTAATATTAAAATGTCGTTATCACATTTAGCTGTTTACCAGCTGGAGTCCTAATTGAAATTTGTTCAGAACTCATAATAGCATTAGGTCATGTTATGCTTACAACATTTAGCAATGATTATATCTGTGACTTTTGTTTTTAATTAGCTTTTTTCAGTTATCAGGGAGAGATAGAACCTTTCAAGATCATAAATCACTTTTGATTACAATGGAAAGAGAACAAACCAAGTCATCTTACAGAAGAATGTGCAACTGTATAATTCACATTCCTGACTCTGGGTCTGTTAGATATGACTGTATTTTGATTTATTTCACTCATCAGTTATGTTAATTGGTTCTTGATGCCAATGAGGTGCGCTGGCATTTGCACATTTGGAGATTTAAAATAACTTTTTTCAAAATAGAGATGAGTGTGTATTGTCTCTTACTTTCCCACTGGCAGTACAGAAGGATCGCTTTTAACGCAAAGTACTGAAAAACAGACCACTTTGTATCAGCTGTGCAGCTGAACATAGCCAGAGGTGAATTTTAAAGGGGCTCTCAAATGCAGCTGTAGCTGTGATTCAGAAAAGTGTTTCATCACGTGCCTTCATCATTCATCCCAGCCAGCAAACACATACATGATTACTCACCTGCTTTAGCTTAAACATCTTGCTGAGTCTCATCCTATGGAAAGGGCAAGCCATGGCAAGCAGCAGGCCCAAAGCAGGACTTCATGTGCCCTCATCAGTGGGACTGACACCAACTGCTAGTTAGTAATGAACCGACTCCAGCAGGTCGCTGGGCTAGAAGGGCCCTGGCTGCCCTCTTTCTTCAAACTCTTGCTTAGCTTGTTGTAAAGAGCCAGGCTTGGAAGAGCAGGAAAGTAACTCCACGAGCCAAACAGGGAATAATCAGCCTTAATCTGCTGGAATGAGTAACTGAGAGAGATCGAGCAGCCCCACTCACTCTTGGGAGCCTGGGAGGCCTCCATGGTCCAGCAAATCTCCCACAGACACAGGCTCACCATTCTGTGCCACTTCTGTGCTCTTAAACAACCCACAGCAGAAAAGAGAACCTGAACATGGGCAGCCATGGAAATTTGGTGGCACTGTTTGCTGAGCAAGTGCTTATGATGATGAATTAAATAGGGTTGGTAGGCTATGGGAAAAGAACAAGGTCATTTATTACTGCACACCTATAGAAATGTGAGGCACACAGAGTGGCAACCACAAGAAATCAAGTCTGATGAGCTTACATGATAGTTACTGGTATCCCTGGAGGGATAACAGAGATTGTATGAATGTAAAAAATGGGCTCAGAAGGGATGTTGAGATGCAACATAATCCATTCCCCTGCCGAGATGAATAAAGGGGTGAATTGCCCATAAGACATATTGTCTATGATTCTCTTGCTCTGCTCAAAGCCAGAGGAGTTCAGCAGTTGTACTATGTCTAGTTGGAAAAACAGCTTTCAGGAACTGAAACAAGAATTGTAGAAAATTTAGGGTGGGGGAACAAGAATGGCCAAAGATCTAAAATACACCTGTAGCATTCAGTCAGTCTCTGCAAATGAGTATAACCAGTTAATATCACTTGGAGGTGAAAACATGTAGACTGCGTTTCAAAGTGTCTGACCTGACTTCCCTGCCTACACACAAGAAAATTATCCTTCCCCTCATGACATCTCACTACGCCCAAGCAATTCCTTTTCTGTTGACCTGAGCCACTGGTCCAAAGGCTCAGTACTTTATTGCTTTTCTGAGAAGAAAGGGAGAGGCTTTTTCCCCATTGCTAAATGAGCCTGTGGTACCTGTACCAGGTCACAATTAGCACAGGCATTTTCGGTGAGCACAGGAACTGAGCCAGTACCTCTCACTGGGGCTGGTTAAATGCATCCTTTCCCTCGTTGGGGCAATTGGTCTGCAGGGGAATGATCCTCAATGGTTATTCTGGAGCAAAGGATTGAGAAGTTTTGGGCAGGCTGTCACTGTCTGCTGGGATGGGAAGCTCAGCCCTGCTTGCAAGGGAGGTGAAAGACTTTCCCACGGCAAGCTCCTGTCATGCTGTGCTTTCTGTGACTGCTCAGAGCTAATGGACACTGGGTTGAGGGTCCTCCTCGACTCTGTGAACAGAGAACTTTGTATCTCTGCTTATATGAACTGGTAGTTCTGAAACAGCCATGTGAGGCCTAATGCTGGAGGGCAGAAACATTGATTTTTTTTGGAAAATCAAGCATCAAGTTCTGTGCCCTTGACACTGCCTTGCCTGCAGTGACCTGTGAGATCTGGATAGCCTGCACAGGACAAATATCTGTGCTGAGAAGAGACCAGTCTCTTCCTGTTGACACCCTGCACTGTTGGGAGGCCACATGAGGTTGCAGACATGGGTTAATCCCACATGGGACAGGTGCCAACCAAGGAGACACAGTCATAGGTGCAGCCCACAGTGGCTGCACAGGGAAACCTGGGAGCAGATAGACTAAAAGTGATGCTGAGATGAATTTCATTGAGGATGAATATGGCAGCAAGAGGCCATTCCTGTCACTGCTTACAGCCACTGCAGCTTGTACTGAGGACAAGATGGGCAGCACTGGAGCTGTTACAAGAAAACCTGTCCTTCTATTGCTCTGTATTTTGTACTTTTTCTTTTTTTCCTAACCAGTGAAGTTTAGGGGTTTTTTTCTCAGTGAAAAAATAGGAGACAATAAGACTCAAGGGTCATTATTTATCAAGCACCTTTGCTAAGGTGCAGGAGTCATTTTTATTTCTAGTCTAGTTTCAGACCAGCTAACGCTGGGACTCAAACCTGCCCTTTCTACACTGTAAGGCAGTAACCCAGCTGCCCAAGCACTGGTTATGCTGGGGCTGCTTGGGATTTAGCAAAATTCCTCCTGGGACCTGAACAATCTTTCGCAGGCAAAATTTCAGTGACGTGAGTGTACTGCCACAGAAAAGTGCTGGCTCATTTCCTAAATTCAGAATAGGAAAAGAAAAAATTCAACCCAGTCTAAATGTCAATGTAACACCATTAAAGCAATGTAACAAAAATAACTCTGGCCTGAAGACTCGGAGATTTAAGTGAGACTAGAATAGGCCTTTAATTACTTCCATTTTTACTCTTCAGCAGCCTCAACAGGACTAAAATAGTTCCCTCCCTCCTGTTCCCACTGTGTCAGTAGGACAGAGCCCTGCATAAGGATTCACACGCTCCCTAATGTTGTGCCTCCTTAGACACAACAATACCTCTCTTAGCTTTCTCTCCCCTCCCACAGCAGGCATTCAGTGTGCATCAGCCATACCACAGCCAAAATGAGAGGCATGAAGGTGGATTTCCTTTTCAGTCTCAGCTTTGTCCCTTTTTTCCCTTCCTTTTTTTGGAGGAGATGCAGATGGCAGTCACTCTCTTTGCTGTGTGCAAGTGTCTAGACAGGAAAAAACTCCCCACAGCTTGTCCAATTTTCTGAGCTGCCTTCTGCTCACCTCCACCTCCTCATTTTCCTCTTTATCTGCTTTCCGTATTCTCCACGTTGCTATTGGTCCTGTGAAAATGAACACATCAAAGCCATAAGTAGTAGCTTTTTTGCTGCTCCTGTGTCCTCTCTCCCCCCTCTTCTTTTAACATTAATATTAATAGCTACTATACCTTTCTTCACTGTTGCTTTCTTCTTGATCCTCAAGGGAGTAAGCCTTTTCTTGGACTTTCTGCTACTGTGAATGCTTGCTTGAAGGAACGCTAGGGCATGCTGGGAAGCACAACACTGGTGATGCCTGTGATGCAATATTGGGTCGAGCAGCAAAGATATTAAATCCTATTGTATTTATCAGAAGAATCAAACATTCTTTTATACCTGCCACCTATGGCTGGGGTTTCTTTCCTTGTTGCTTTCCTAGCAAAAATAGCTTTTTAATCAGTCCAAAATCTCCAAGGAGAAGAAAAAAAAAATAACCTCTTTCCTATGCCCTCCTTGATGCTATTCCACAGGGTAGCTGCCTGAGGAGTGCAGAAGCAAGTGCTGTTTCCCGCCTGTTGTCAAACCACACAGACACAGATGCACACTGCAGGGACGCTCGTCACCAGCACCCTCACCAGTGCTATTATTTAAAGCACTGAGTTAACAAGCTCCCCTGCCCTCCAAGGTTTGCCTGCCTGTTGCTAGTCCCTGGGGCTGAGGGCTGAACTCCTCACGCCTGCGTCAGCCTGGCTCTCGCATTTGTATTCCGTGGTGCGGTTGCGTGTCTGGAGTGCTGGGAAGAAATCCCCCAGGTCTGATTTCACTCACACACGTATAATGGAAAAAGGCGGCCGCAGCGAGCGTGACGTCTGTGCTCTGTGGGGGCTGCACGCAGTCCATGGCCAAGGTGCTGCCTGGGATCACAGGGTGCCCAAAAGGCTGAAGGTGAATTTCCTGATGCCGTCGTCACAAGGAACAGGTACCATGGTAATGATGAAACTCACTGTAACCCTCAGAGCAAGTTATTCCAAGCATGATTTCTGCCTAGATGGATGTAAAGGTTATTATTTGCTCCTGTCTTGACAGTGGGGATCATCTCCCTTTGATAGCAAGGCAGAAGCAAAATGTGCATCTGAGACAGGAGAGATTGGGGCACTCAAATGAGACTCCCCTTACACTTCTCCAGCGACATGTGCTGCAACTGGACACCGCGATGAGTAACCTCCTTCCCCCGTCCCGTGCTCTCCCAGAGCTGCTGTTGATGTGAAACCAGTGGTTGTTATGGCCAGTGGAAAGACTCCCATGAACAGCAGTGGGTTTGCATCAGCTGGAGAAAGGACTGAAAGAGGCTTGCCGCTGGATTGGTGCTGGCTTTCAAGTTATGGCTCCTTCCTATCTTTTCCTTTTCCTTCTCCAGCAAAGCCTTTTGCAGGCTCATAGACACAGACTAGCTGCCTTTTAGTCTGGGGAAATCTCCCCTATTCCAACCAAAAGGCTGCAGGACTGAAATGTGCTGTACTGGCACCACAGCTATGACCTAAGGACGAAAATTGGTGGGGGAGGAGAAGAACAGTACACTTACGAAGTAACTTATGAACTGGAGAGAAATGCCAAACACTTGTACAAAAGCCTACTGCAACCTAAGAAGCTGCAGATTACAGAGACACAGCTCAGGCTCCTATTGCAGCCTTTTTGAGAAAATAAAGCCTCACATAAGCACAGCCTTATGTCCAGCAGTGCCAGTCTCACCCATTTCAGCTCCAACCTGCATCACCACAAGAGCTCTAAAGGAAGAATGGCAGATTGTTTGCCCCAAGAGTCAAGACAGTCAATAGTCCAAACAAACAAAAGGAGGTGGGGGGACCTATTTGCTTGTCATAATCATCAGTTTGATCTTTTAACACATGTGCAGCAGCTTCAGAATCTAATGGAGATGCCTTGTGTTTGTAAATGTGAAACCTAAACAGTTTCAGGGAGTGATCGGAGGATGCTTTTGAGATCTCTGCAGGAAACCTAATAGGAAAATTCAAATGAGGTCATATGCTTTGCTGCTTGTCTACAAGCTTCTCCCAAAGGTCTCCCTGTTCTCCCAGCTTATGAGCCTAATTAACCCCCTGCACCTGGTTGCCAGGCATGGAATTTCGAGTCATTATGGGGATGTGTGGCTTCCTTAGCAGCACGTCAAACTCTTCATGTCACACTCCAAGCGCTGGAATTTGCCTTGCAGTTCTTTGTTCAGTGTTGCAGGAGGTGGCCAGCTATCTGCACATGCAAAAACGCCACTGAAGGGACCAATTTACAGGCAGTCTTTGGACCAAGGGGGATAACATTTCCCCCAGAGGGTCTTTCAGGTTTCTGCAGCACACTGGAGCAGGAGGTTTTGAGTCTGAGTTGCCCTTAGATGTTTTAAACTACTTCACATGCATTAACTATGCCCATTTCACACACACAATCCTACCTTAACCAGCTCCCCTGAGCAATGTGGATGGTGCGTGAGCTTTCTGCATATTCAGCTGGCAAGGGACAGCCTGAAGAATCTACACTGCTCCCACAACTCTTTACACATTCCTCATTAGAGAGCCTGGATTGAAGGAATAAAAACAGTAACCAGGAAAAAAATCTCAGAGCAGCATGCAGAGATCAGGAATCAGACAGGAGCCTTGGCACAGGCTGCTATGGAGGTTGCCCTCTCTGAATCTGTCTTTCCATTGCAGCAATGAATCCCTGGCTATCCTGTGACTTGGTGAAGTGTAGAGGGCACCTTTGCTCACCCCACTGTTCCTTTAGACTCTATTACACCCTGATGTTCAAAGGTTTTTCATGGAGTCCAGAAGTCACAGAGTCAAACCTCCTCAGGTGGAGAAGGACTCCAAACTTTCAAATCCCACCTCTGACTGGGTGCTTTCACCAGTGTCAGTAGGAAAAATGGTGTCAGAAGTATTTTAAGAGTCTCCAAATATATGATCTTAGTTTAAGAGTGGTTTCAGACTCTGAGCAGCAGGACTAATAAGCCCAGATGACAGTCTCTCAAACTTTTTTGGTTTGCCTCTTGGTTGTCTTGGAGGACCCAATGCTCAGCACATTAGAGCTAAATCGCATAGTACCTATCACAAGTATCTATTTTCCCCACCATTCATTACAAAAGGAATTGGGAAGTTGCTCAGTAATGTACTAAATTTACACTAATTTTATGGCACTGCATTTAAAGTAGTGTAAATTCCCAGAGCCTGAGCCTGCCTGGAGGAGCTGCAGTCTCAGTATCATCATGCCCAAAGAAGAGCAATGGAGCTGGTGAAGGGTCTGGAGCACAAGTCCTCTGAGGAGCAGCTGAGGGAGCTGGAGGGGCTAAGCCTGGAGAAAAGGAGGCTCATGGGGGACCTTATCATTCTCTACAACTTCCTGACAGGAGATTGTAGAAAGGTGGGGGTTGGTTTCCCAGGTAACAAGAAATAGGACAAGAGGAAATGGCCTCAAGTTTCACCAGGGGAGGTTTAGATTGGATATAAGGAAAAATTTCTTCATGCAAAGGGTGGACAAACATTGGGACAGGTTGCCTAAGGAAGTACTGGAATTACCATCCCTGGAAGCATTCAAAAATGTGTACTAGGGGACATGGGTTAGTGGTGAACAGAGCAGTGCTACGCTAACTATAGGATCTGAGAGGTCTGTTCCAACCTTAAAAATGCTATGATTCTATCATTCTATACAACACAGACATGAAGCACTCTCTGTCTAAACTTCTTTCTCCACCTTAAGGAGTATTTAGGCCACTCGTGTATAGCTGGGCATGGTAGGTTTCTATTTCAAGAGGAATCCTCATATATTGGAAATCCTCTTTGGCTGCTGTCAGAAAAAAGCATAAAAGTCTTTCACTGAATTTGAAGACTGCCTTGTATGATGCAGTCATTGCAGCAGCCTTCATGACATCTATTTTGATTTAACTCCACTTTGCATTTTGTTGTCCTGTATACTGAGACAGCAGTAGATTTTTCTATGGCCAGTAATGCACTGTTAAAACAATTAAGTGTACTAGAACTATTTTCAAATGATTGGGAATAAGCTGAATAAAATGGATGCCTCTGAGTAAAAAACTTAGTAAAGGCATGCCAGTTTCTTTTTAACAAATCAGGGGATGATGGCACAAATTCTGACAGCACACAACCTATGCAGGTTCCTAAAGATGAACTCTACAGTTATGTGTATTCTAAGTTGGCCTCTATGAACAGTTTAGGCTACTAAAGGCTGACAACCAATCAGAGATGCAAGTAACTACGGTTTTAAATATCTTCTAAGAAGATATCACTGTCCTATAGCATTCTAAGGTAATGATTTGATTAACCAGTTGATTAACCATTTATTTCAAGCACTTATTAGTCCTGTGACCTGCTGAATAAAGCATGCACCTTGATTCAGGAGTTTGCATCCACAAATCTTACTTAGTGGTGACTTTTCCTTTCTCTGGTTCAGTTTCTGCGGATATAAAACAGGGATAATGATAATGACCTCCTTAGTAAAGCCATCAGGGATTTACTAATAAGCTAATCATTATTGGAGAATAAAACTTTATGTGAAGAACCATTTATTAAAGCATCCCAATGGTTTATTCAGACTCCAAAAGTGATTTATGAATGAAGCCTTAGAGGGAAGGTTGATGACAAATGCACCAGTCCTAAAGCAGCAAAGATCCAAAACTCAGGGCCATAACTCCAGCAAATAGGTGTGTGTCAAGGCATAGATGTGCACAAATTCTCAGTAGTTCCCCATCTTTATGTCCCTCCTCAACCTTCCCCAGTTGTTGCTTTTGCTGGAGTAGGAGAGGTGAGAGGTATTTCTGTAATCCTTTAGGTGCAAAAGTATGGGATCCTTCCATGTTCAATCCTGTCACCAAATGAGTTGCAAATACTTCCCCTGCAACTGTTTCTGCAGCGTTACACCGTTGATAACAAGGGAAAACACGAGGAGGAACTGTCCTGGAATGAGTATATTGGATGCAGGTGGAGAGAGCTCCCTTATATGGCCTGGAGCACACACCAGGACCTTTCAGACCATGACAGTGATGAACAGTACACAAAATCTTCATCTCCCACCTTATTTTGCTTCTACATGGACAATCTGAAATGTTAATGATGTATTTCTTTTTCTTTTCCCTTCCGCCTACTAGCCTCTTCCTCTAAAAACCCTTTATCACACTTTCCTATTTAAGCCTCTGCAGAGCACTTGGCTTTCTCAGGTGCAAAATTAACTTGGACTGCAAAACTTCAAGATCTGACTAGGTGCCAAATGTGGCTCTTTAGCTCCTACCATCCCCTCGAATAAGGATTTTAGCTTACTTCTAAAAATAGGAATTCATCACTGCAAATTACAGTAAGGTTGCAGTTGAACATTTGAAGCACAAGTAGTGTTCTCCTCTACCCTTCCAGTTGCAGGGAATGATGGGGGAAGAAATATGAAGAACAGCAGCCCAATACCTGACTCTGAACCTGCTGTCACTGGCAGAATTTTGGGTTTTCTGTTCATGAGCTGGTCTAAATGACACCAGGCCTGCTAGCAATATTGGGTATGCCTCTCTCAAAGAGGGAAAAGGAACTGTGCAGGAGATAGCAGGGCTCACTGAAAGAGCTTTAAGCTAGATTTGAAGGGGAAAAAGGATAAAACCAGGATCACGGGAGACAAGCCTGTCATCATACCAATGTTTGAGGGATGGTGTGCTAGCCAGGTCCTGCTGTCTCAGTGAAGGTAGAGATGGAGATCCATGTGTCAGCAAAGACATAAGGGTTATTGATGTGATAGAAACCACAGAAGTTCCTGAGGATGGTCACATAGGAATTAGGGCTTCCCACTCAAAAGAGATGGTGGGATCAATAACCCAACTTGACCAACAAGGCCAAGTGCCAAGTCCTGCACTTGGATCACAACTCCCTGCAGCACTACAGGCTTGGGGAAGAGTGGCTGGGAAGCTGCCCAGCGGAAAAGAACCTGGGTGTGTTGGTCAACCCGCTGAACATAAGCCAGCAGATGATGATGCTGTCCACGTGGCCAAGAAGGCCAGTGGTATCCTGGCTTGTATCAGCAATAGTGTGACCAGCAGGACCAGGGCAGGGATCATCCCCCTGTATTCAGCACTGATGAGGCCACACCTCAAGTCCAGTTTTGGGACACACACAGCATGTCCAGTTTTGGGCCCCTCACTGCAAGAAAGACACTGAGGTGCTGGAGCCCCCAGAGAAGGGCAACTCAGGAAGTGGTGAAGGGTCTGGAGCACAAGTCTGATGAGGAGTGGCTGAGGGAGCTGGGGATGTTTAGCCTGGAGAAAAGGTTCAGGGGAGACCGTATCACTTTCTACAACCAACTGAAAAGAGGTTGTAGCCAGGTGGAGGTCATTCTTTTCTCCGAGGTAAAATGGCATGGTATCTTCATAGCCAAAAACATTACCTCAAAATCTGTGCGTAGAATCTTCATCAAGTGAAATTACTATAATTAATCTGTAGGAATTATGAAGGTCTATGATCAGTGGAAACTGGCTTAGATGGAACTATGATTCATTTCAAAGTTCACATGTATGGAAGAGAAACTGACATTCAACTTCACTGTAAAACACTGGCCTTTCAAAGCTTGGTGTGTGAGAAGAGGTAAAGAGGGTATGGCTTTTCACAGAGGCCATGTGCTGCAATTTGTTCAAGGTGAGCAGACTGCTTAGAGGGAATGGCACTGGCAGAGGAGGTGTCTGGGCATTGTGCAGCCAGGTTTGCTTTGCAGCCATGTGCTGGACAAGGTTTTCTCATTGAAGGAAAGAAAGGCTCTGATTCTTTTCACTTTACACCAGTGTAAATAACATGGGCTGTGCACATTGGCTAAGAGAATTCAGCTCAGATGAGAGCTAGTCCAGAGAGAGGAAATTTGTCACCTGACAGTCTGCTCTGCAGGTGTTTCTTCTGTTACAGATGTACAAAGCCTCCAGTGCATTGCAGTTTGAATCCAACCGGGCCCAGGTAAGAACTGCTCTAAGAAGCACAACTGCCTTCTTCCTTAGCTCACTGATGTGGTGGGCCCCAGTTGTGTTGTCAGGAACCCCCACAGCACTCTTGGTAAATGACTGGGGAGGGACACCTCATACAAACTCACAAGACAAATTATACTAGAAATTAAAAGTGAAAAAATAAACAGCTCGACTGGGACTTCGAAGAACAGTAGCTGCACTGTGTGTATTTCAGTCACAGCTTTTATGGCTGAATGGTTTTTGGAAATACTAAGGGACTGGTTTTGCAAATCTCCCATACGCAGAGTCCCTGGGAGTTAGGACCACTCTGTCCTGACTGTGCAATTCTTACCTGTTCATTTCTGCTTCCCTCTTACCATTGCAAGATGTACCAACAGCACATGTGGGCAAGCCCCAGCTGGCATCTTTTGCCCAAGGTAGGTGCTTAAGCGACACAAAAACCTGAACAGAAGTGCAAAAGCCCTAAAGCTGGAAATCTTAACTCAGGTCCCCATCCAGGCCCATTTCTCTGGAGAGAACTGGTTTTCTGTGCTTTCTAGTCTGGTAGCAGTTACACAAAGGTTTCTGCTTGAATGCTTCCTGTCTTGGGGAAATTGCCATCACCATTAGCAAACTCTGTACCAGATGGACAGAGGTCTTCCCCACCTACTTCTGTGTGTTTACAAAATATCCCTCTGCACCTAAAACAAGATTACACAGGCAATTCTTTTAAAGACCAGATCCCAAGACTTCTATCTCTGCTGATAAGATATCCTGTGCTAGTTTCAGAAGTACAGAAACTGTGCTAGTTTCAGGAGGACTCCTCTGTGCTAATGAGTGTACCAGTATCTAGCTGAAGGATTTTAGTCTTCAGAAATTGCCTGCAGCAAGGTCCCCACACTCTGTCCTTCCCGTGATGCCCCTCTCTCTGAAGGAGAGAAGCTGCCCTTTGCCCATGGGATCCTGCTGCAACTCCTGCAGTTGAGAACGCTTCTGCAAGACAAGTTAGTCATGAAAGTCACCTTGAATATCTTCTTAAACACTTGCCTCCACCATGTACCTGAGAATTCTGTCTTGTATGAAATCCAAGGTCCTGATGTAACTTCAGGTTGAAGTCATAAAGGATTTTTTAAACTGGTGACTAAGCATTCGTCAGAAAATGAAATGATGTTGGGAGAAAGTGAGTGCAGGATCTACCCTTATTTTAAAATTCAATTAGCAGCACAACCATGAAGAACAGCCCTGTGGTTATGTAGATTTAGTAAAGTCATTAAGATCTAAGATTACATGGGGTCCTATTTCCCCTTACTCTCCCTTTTGCTGCCCCCAGCAATCCTGCCTGTTTTCAGCCTATCACAATACAAACGGAAACAAATCACCAGGGGTTAAACAGCCTAAATTGGATTACAGTCACACTGTTCAGAAAATAGAGTATTGCTGGTAATTGCATTCCATTGAATAAATATCTCTACACTAGTTTACATCACATTAGTATTCTGACAATGATTATTCTCATTGTAATTTCCCTGTCCATGAATAAGTGTAACACAGAGCTCAGAATACAAACAAATGAGGTGTTCTGAGTGCTGGTATTTGTTTTGAAGATTAAACAGCATCCTGGTTGGACATTAATAAAACTTTAGATCAAAAAACTCCTAGACCCTTTTTCTTTCAATCTTGCTGCAGATTTATGAGCCAAGTAACTCAAAGCCCAAACTTGTTCCTGGTGAAGTCAACAGGAATTCTGCTAATTTCACTTGCTTCATGACCCTCAAAATTCCTTTTATTTGTATCACAGTTGCCTCCTAAATTTGCTGGTTCCAAAATATTTATGGATAGTCTGTGATGCCTATCTCAATATCAAAGAATTCCAGTCTAAAACAGCCTGGCACAGTTATGGGTAAACTTTACACTTGATCACTTCCCAGGTATTTTATTGCAGCTTCTAGATAATAGCCTTTCTTAGAAGTCTCCATACCTCCAGCTTTACTGGGACCACTGACTGCAGCCTCCAAGCAGTTCAACCACTTTGAATTTTTTTAGTGCCTGCTGTTCTTTACTTTCTCAGGGAAAGAGACAATGCCCTGGCAGGCAGATAAAACAGGATATAAAGCAAAAAATGTAAAGAGCAATTTAGTCTGTCACTTCTCTAAGTTTTGTGGGGTCATGGAAGACATATGTCAAATTTCTCAGTTTCTTTGTTCCTCCAGCTGACTTTGAGGCCTTTGATAGTGCCCAGGGGAGTTTAGGGTCCCCAGGTTCAGTGGGTTGGCTGTCTAGCAAGTAAGAGCATCACCACTGTTTATGGGCCAGCAGGCTCTGGTGTGGAGTTAAGAAGATAAGAGGAGGCAACACTGGCAGGTAGACAGACTGAAATTCCACTTCATTCCTTGCTGTCAGCTCAAGAACAGCCACATCACTCCACTGAGCACATTTTGTAACGCAGCCTGTAGCCCTCTCGTGAAAGAAAAACCCAATGGCTGGATATCTTAGAGTGGGCATTTGTGCTAATTATTCCTTTCCCTTGCCATAGGTCCAGTAATTAAAAAATGTCCCCGGAGTACTGCAGCATTCTTTTCTCTCTGCCACTGAGCAGAGGCATGAGCTATCAGTGACATGAATATTCCATAGTACTGTGCAACTGGCCCAAGTGCCTGTCTATCTTATCTGTGACATCAGAATGTTTTAGGCACTGACATTTCCATGTTTCCAGGAGAGCATCTTAGTGATTATGACTTCTTATGGCACTACTCTGCATGGAAAAGGGGTTTTTTTGGAAGAGATATCAGCTTTCTTGCATAAAATGAGAGAAAAAAAGAAAAAAAAAGACTATGAGGGCAGAGGAAGAGGGGACTGAAATGAAAGAACAGAGATGAGTATGATGAGCAAAACTTGAATTAGCTGCACCTGTATAAGTATAAAGCTGAGAAGCTGGTCATTGTTTACAATATAAGCATAATATTAGAATAAGGCTATCAATAATGGACAGCTGCTGGGAGGCAAAACCTACCATGGCTGGCATTTTCCAAAGAATTATGGCACCTTAGAGTCCAATTTCCACAGTACTCCAGCCTGTAATCTTGTTGATAAATCACTTCCCACATGCAGGACTTGATGCTAAACATTGAGAACAATCCACATTTTACTGCCAGTTCCAAGTGCATAGGGAAAGAACAAAGCACTCTGCAAAAACTGCTATGAAACTGGAAACTGGAAGCAATACAGGGCTGCATGAAAATGAAGTGCAGCAAGGAGCCCAGCACTTTAGTCCTTTTCCTGGCAGCTGACACCATATATTCCAATGACTGAAAGTGTCTCTATGCAGTGCTGATTGTCTGAAAAACAGTTACAGGGCAGGACTCACACAATCCCTCTCAGCAGCACCTTATTCTGGTGTCAGTGGTGGAAAGACCTTAGCCACCACTGCTATTTGTTGTCATCATTCGTGATCTGATGAAGTTGAAGGGGAGAGTGAAAGACAGGCCATTGCAGAAGGCTCCACTCAGGCACGGGCACCACAAGGGCCCTTTGGCAGTACAGAAGCAGACTGTGGTGTTTGGAATCTGGTAGGGACAGGAAGGACTGACCAAGAGGACCAAGGATGGTATGGTAATGGTGATGCTGCCCGAGGCATCAGCATTGGCCCTTGAACTTTAGGAACATGAATATCCATTTTTTTTATTGTACAGTTTGTTCATAAGTATATCACAAACTCATGTGCATTTGAGGCTGGGGTAAATGAGGATGTATCTGTTCTCCACACCCTAGGTCTACCTTCTTCCAGGCCTGCAATCCTGCAAGATCTGTAAACATCAGCAGAAGACTTCCCTCTTCATTTAAGCAAAGGGATGGATACACCCTCCTGAAGGAATTCCACCAGTCTCCTTCTATAGAAACCTAGCACAAGCAATCCCACCAACAATGATAAAAGCTGGGGCCATGCTTCCCTGAATGAGGCATAACACAGCATTAATTCATCCTGGTTTTTAAAGAGGAGAGCTAATAACTTCAGTCAGGAATTTACGAAAATTGAACTTAGGCCGCTGACCCAAGACACAGCAATTTGGAAGCTGGAAGAGAGATAAACAGAACCTATTACATGGGAGCAGCATTTAACTATAGCAAGAGTGCTGATATCTGACATCTGAGTCTTGGATCAGTAGCTACAGATACCATAAAACCACCGTGTGCAATTAGACACAATCTGTGATGTGCATTTCATAATAAGGCCAGCAGTACCACAGCAGAGTTACTGACATCACTCACAAAATACAAGCACATTTTTTCCAGGTCGCAGTTAAGGTCATTTTTAGCAACAGCAAAAAATATTCTTGTTTCCTGACAGGTATTTACAATCTTCCCAAGGTCTTGTTAATTAGTCAGATTTCATTTTGCTTATGACATTAGCCTTGAGGAGGGGGGCGGTGGTGAACCACAGAAAAAAGTGAGAAAAAAAATCCTGTTCCGGAAAAGTAAAACCCATAAATCTGATCATGTTCCATTGTTTCATTAGTATGCAAAAATAAAACACATTCTGAATTTTTACTGGAACACAATAGCTGCTTTTGCAATCTTCATTTAAAACAGCCTAACCCCCCAGTATGTTAGTGGTAAGTACTGCTTTTCTTTTCTTTTTTTTCCCCATATGAGTTACAAATATAAAAAATTAGACCTGACCCTTTCTTCCCCAAAACCATTATCAAAATCACATGCAAAACTGATCCTCCTGGAAGCCCAATTTACTTGAAGCACCTTCGCTCCACTTGGCTAAAGAAGGAGCAATAATCCATGTGCTGGTCTCTGCCTATAAGCCATTTCTAAGAAACAAATACCTTAATCTTAGCAACAACAGGGTTTGGTATTTCCAACCAGAAGCTTTTAACAGAGAAACCTTTTTGGAAAAGTTAAAACCTAAGCAATCAACTTTTCAAAGCCTCTTTTGTGGAGTGAATAAGGCCAGCTTCAAACCAGAGGAGCCCAGACAAGCACAGCTCTCAGTGACTTCACCCCAGATGCCACCCAGTTGTCCATCACAAGCACTGAACAGAGCAGTACCAAAGAGACCCTAGTCCTTCAGGGCCAAGCTCCCACGGCCTTGCCTGCAAGAGCAGCACCTTCTCACAAGCCTGTTTAGATCAGCAAAGAATGGAAGCAACCTCATGCCTTAAAGCACACATTTATTTGGGATTTGTAATGCCTATCTTTCGTAAGACCTGGCGCTGCAGTCAGTTTAGTACTGTGTTGAGCTTGGATTTCAGACTTGAGCCCATCAGTACTAATATGCCAAAATTTCTAATGGGGAAGGAAATTCACTAGACCCTTGACCGTAAGAACCCTTGACTGCTCCAGCCTGTCAGCCCCATCCCAGGGCAGTGACAAGGTCCCGTGGGCTGCACCCAAGGTAACTGGGAGGGTGCTGTTCACCATGGATAGAGTGCACACACAGCCCTACAATGAACAAACAGCTGGGGAAGAACCAGGGAAGCAGTTTGGGGTCATTTGTTCAGATGACCCGGTATACCTGCAAGGATAAGGAAAGTTATATTCTCTAGCATCCACAGACAAAGACATTTCCAGGCAGAAAAGTGTTCTGCCTTTGAAGTCCAGGAAATTCAGAACTTAAGTATTTAGACAAGGAGAGCCTCGAGGATTTCTTTTCTCTTCACAGAGTGCCAAACTGAGCAGAAGATTTTATCTAGTTCTTACTGAATCAGACTACAGGATGGAATTGAAAGAAGCTGTACATTATACTCATTGGATCTGGTAGGCATTATTAATAAGCAGACTTGTTGTGACCTGTGAGAATCACAGAATCATAATTTGGCCTGAAAGAGACTGCAGAGGTCATCTAATTCAACCCTTTGCAAAGAAGATCTACTTAGATCAGGTTATTCTGGGATGGATCCTGTCTTTAATGCTTTCAAAGATGAAGACTAAACAAGGTCTCTGGGCAAATTATTTCCATATTTGACCACTCCCTTGTAAAAAACCAAAACCAAAACAAACAAAACCACCAAGACCCCCACCTCTTTAGTATTTAAAATGGAATTTTACAGATTTCAGCTTGTGTCTGTTGGCTCTGTCACTTTTCTTCTTCTGCTGGGGAGCCCAGAACTGAAGCAGCACTCCAGATGCAATCTCCTAAGTGTTGAACAGAGGGGAAAGATCACTTTGCTGGACCTGCTGGCTACACTCTTCTTAATACAGCCCAGGACACAGTCTGCCTTGAAAGGACATGCTTGAAATCTGGCTATTATATGGCTTTAATTAGTCTGTACTGGAAACCTAGAACTGGCAATGTTTCCCCTCTGCACTTATAAAAGAAAGTGCAACAGAGACTGTGACTCAGGCCACGAATTGTTCAGAGTTCCTCATGGATGAAGAGTGAAATGGAAAAAAAAATTAAAAATTACATTCACTAGACTGGTGAGTCTTGCTGAGTTTCATCAATACACAAAATTACTCTGTGTGGCACAGTCATGGAGGCACTTCTTTAGAGGATCCAAAATCAGACTAATTTGTCATTTTTTCTGTTGTAACCAAGCTACAGTTCATTAATCTATCCCAAAGTCATCACCTTCATGTGGATTTTACTGTTGCTTTGAACAAGGAAATGGCATAGACTGTAGGAATTGTTTTGCCTCATCTATTCTATAGCAGCAAAATAACACTGTCTACTGTCCAATTACTCTTAGGATCAGTAGATTGTAAATGTTAAAAAGAGAGGACACCCAGTAGAATTAGACCATTGAATCAGTGTATCCCTGAAAGAGCACAAAGCACACAACTTAATTTTTCTCCCCTTGAAGTAATTTGGAATTTTTCCCTCAAGTTAACCATGGGTTGGGTTTAGTTTATAGCAACAAACGAGGGACCTGTCAGGTGAAAAATGAGAATCTGAATCTTCCATACAGGAGTGTTTTTATACTGCTCATTCTGATACAAAAATGCACTGAAAAATGGCTTTGCATTGAAATCACTTTGAATTTAAAGCAGTAGAGGTTTAAGCTGATAGTTGCAGACATTTGCTACAGTAAGTGTTTTGGTCCCTCGGCATGGTGGCCTTGCTGCCTTCCAAAAAACAGTGTTTCTTTCTTCCCCTACAGATGATTTATCTTTACCCACAGCTTTGCTCATGCTGTTATCTCCTTCATGTGGAACCATAAAACACTTGAATCAGAGCAAGAGAACACCATGTTACACAGAAAAAGCCAAGAAAACGGATTTGGTGTTGAGCTGACAACTTTAACCTATACAGAGGCTGTCTGAAATGAAGCACTGCCGGTAAGCATGAGCATCAAGCCCAGTCTGCAGCTGGTATCACATGTGAGGATGGAAAGCATCAAACTGCTTGGAGTGCTGCTGAGCTGAGACAAGTTCAGAGCCCTGCCCTGAGCCTCCTCCTGTGCTCTGATAGACGGCAGAGGAGGATGAACTCGGATGGCCAAGGGGCTTCCCTGCAGCAGCTGATGTGATCCGTCAGGCTCCTGCCTAAAAGACAGCCCAGGGAAGGAAAGAGGGAGGGAATGAGGGAAAGGAATAAAAAAGGGAATAAAATAACAATGAACAGCACATTGCTCATGCTGTCCTCTTTCCCCAGTTGGAATCAACCCACATAACCAGGTGGGAGAACATCTGCCTCCAGAAAGACAAACACATAGGGCTGTCAGTTCTAACAGGTATGAAAGTTGTTATTACTAACACACACATCATTATCCAGAGACCACTTTATAAATCCAACCCAGCACTGCCATCCAGCAGGCCAGAAGCTTCCTTGACAGTAGATTCTACCAGGAATATGGTTTTCATCTAACTAGTTTACAGGATTTAAGGAATAACCATCTGCTCCTTGCTCCCCTCCCACAGGCACTATCAGAAAGGGTTTAGTGGAAGACAAGGATAATACTGATGCTTTCTTAAACAAGAAGAACAGTGGCTTTTCCTCATGCTTATGTACCTTCCACAAAGGGGCAGCAATAGCAGACACTGTCCCTGCTATTTGTCTACAAGCCACGGAGGTTGTCTCAAGGTGTGCATTTAACTAAGGTGGAAAATGGTTCTTGGCAGCAGGCAGTAATGAATGAATCTACAGGAGTGACTCCAGCCTGCCTGGGCTTGGGTGGTTCCCTGCAGCCTACAACAACTCAGCAGCATCATTAGTGAGTTATGGTAGATGGATGCTTGCAGCTGACTGAAAACCACCTCTCTGGAAGGTGTTTGGTGTGTGTGCTGCAGGGAATTTCCTGCATGTTGTTTCTAGAGGAAGGCCTGAATAAGGAGTCAGGGACCTCCCCAAGCACTGTGGACATCAGCAGGATGATTCAAATTTGAATACTCCTGCTCCCTGAAAAAACATGTCACCTACCTAGCAATCTCCCTCTCTATCTCCATGGGCCTTGCTAGCAGGCACTCTGAGCACCTCAGGGCCTTAATGGTTTTATCATTGCAGCACTTCAGTGCAACAAGTACGAGTAGCTGCTATTCACAAATGGAGACCAGAGCCCTGAAAGCATTGATCTTCCCATTTCATTTCATTAGAAGTCCAAATTCATTGCTAAAGCACACTTGTGCTCTCAAGGGTGTCTTACTGCTCACACCCAGCTTTGCTGTGCCTCAGTCTGATGGGAGTGTGTGCAAAACTGCACCAGACCAATGCAAACTGCAGCCCGTGAGCTCTGCCTCAACACTAATGCCCCAGAGCAGATCCTTCAGCTGCCTCTTCCCTCCTTGTCCTGCTCAGCAAATCCTCCTTCCATAGGCATACCCATAACACATCTGGGGCTGATGCAGGTTCACTCTGTGTATCCATCTGTGGTGAGGGCTCTGGGAGATAAGCAGTGTGACAGGAGGCTTCTGAGAGGGCTACATGGAGGGCAAGCTGTCATCAGCCCTTTCCCACCCGCCACACACACACCATGAGCCGGGTTAGCCCAAGGCCTTCCCTGGTGCAGGTGGCTGTGTACAAGCCACACACCTGCTACCCCTGCAGCATTGCAGCCTCAGCATCTGAGACCATCCAGGGGCTGAGTCCTGCTTTGCTGGATTTGGAACAGGTCCAGCAGAAAGCCCTAAACATCACCCTCACAGATGGTTTGAGGCTTTGCATCTCTGTTGCTTTCCTTCGGCTAGGGAAGAAAAAATATTAACCTGTTTCTCAGTCTAATGGATGAATGACAAGGTGGATTATCTGCTGAGCTACTGCTCCCGTACTTTGCCATGGATCTGCAGAAATTGCAGGGAGAAGCCATGGCCAGTATTTCTGGGTCAAGTTAGCAAGCACCCAAAGCTGGGCTGAGGAGAGCAGACCCCACACACTTCCAGCTGTGTTACCACCTTGTGTACAGCCATTTGGTCTGACCTCACCAGCCTCACATTCTGGCACAAACACCACCCACAGGAGACTTTGCTCTGTGTTTCCTCTGTTCCTCCCCATTTAAATGGGAGCATAAGCACACAGTCATAGATTCATAGAGTGGTTTGGGTTGGAACAGACCTTAAAGTTACAACACCATGCCATAGGCAGGGACATCTTCCACTAGATCAGGCTGCTTGAAGTCCCATCCAGTCTGGCCTTGAACACTACCAGGGATAGGGCAACCACAGTTTCTCTGAGTAACCTGCAGTCACACCACAGATTTGCTGGAAAGAGTGATGTGTTTACCTCATATTAATGCTTTCATGTTTTATCATCAGTATGGCAACAGCCAAAGAAAAGATTCCTTCCTTTTACTAATGGCTTCTGCTTAGGTACTGCACACCAGGAGCAATCATCAGAAGCTTCTTCCATCAGAAGTCCTACCTCTTCCTGGCTGCAAGGACACGCTGTGCTACCAAGGCAGCCAACAGTCCTGTGACGTGCAAAAAGACACATCACAGGAGGAGCTTCCAGGGCAGAAGCGCAGCATGAGACAGATGAGAGATGCAAGGGATGAGTAGTTCTCATGCCGAAAAGATGCGTGTGCTGTACCTCCTTCCTTGTTATGTTTGAAATATAGTTGCTATTTTCTGGTAAAAAAAAAAAAATGGACTATATTTTAATTAAGCTTTTCCTGCTGCTCAAGTCAGTTTGATAGCAATTCCTATGAATCCAGGCCCCTACTGACATATGAATTACTTCGTTTTCATTTGCTGAAATGCACCAATTAAAAACTCACAGTGGAAGAGCTTCTGAGATACAGCTTGGATGTCTCAGTTAAAAACTCTGTAGCTTTGGCAATCTCAGCAATTTATTTTGCCACAAATCACGTTTAGTCACAAATTACAGTGTTGGAAGTAGATAACAGAGCCATAAGCTTCCAGTAAGAGTTTTAGAAAATACAGAATTTGCTCTCTGATGTGGGTTTTTTTCCTATCTGCCGTTTGTCTAACTTTCCTTTCTTGAATATATGGTAAGCCATGCTACGCTATAAGGAATAGCAAAGATCATATGTTTTGAAGCGCACAGATGTCAATCTCTCATCGATGTCATCGAAGATTTATAGGCTAAATGCAGATAAAACCTTCCTGACACCAGAGGGTCATTATCTCTTTCATGTTATGTCAAATATCATGAAACTCAAAGTTCAGAAATACCAGCATTTTCACGATAATTTTTCAACATTTTGAGGTGCATAAATTTTCTGATTCTCAAAATTCCTGATGTTTCTCCTGGAGACACAAGCAGAACCACTGAGTAGTGCCAGTATTTCCCACAGAAGCCCAAACTCATGTCACAAACTCTTGCTTCTGCATTCATGAGGCCTGGCCCAGCAGAGATATCAGTATGGCTGGGCTCTAACACAACAGAAACCAAAAGGAGCTGATATCTAGTAGCATCTGGGTTACACCAGTCATGCAGGATATGTGAGACCCAGAGGTCCAATCTCTTCCAGGGGAGACATGAAGAAAACTCTCTCATGAGCACATCCTAAAACCAAAACTTTCAGATCCTTCTGGTGGGTCTGTCTGAATGACTCTTGATGAAGATACTGCATGACTGTGAGACATCTGAATATTCATCAGAGAGGACCTCAGAGCACTCTCATCCCCTTCCTGAATCTGATCTAAGAGATGTTTTCATTCTTTTTTTTCAGACTGATTGAATAGGTATTTAATGAGCCCATACAAAGCTGAACAGCTTCAGTGGGACAGAGAAAGCAAGACTTGCTCAAAAAGAGCTTACAGTCTGGTGGCTTTCAGTACCCTCCTGGGAGATATCAGTTCAACTTCCTTCAGTGAGGTATGAGACTTCAACCTTGGTCTTTCATACCCCAAGGAAGCAATCTTAAATATTAATGCTTTTATTAACTGACGTGGCACCATTTCCTCTTGTGTGTGAGAATATCCAACCTCATTAAAGCACTTAACCTTGGGAGAGTATTAGGCAGTGTAACACAAGTGAACAGAAGCACCATATTCCAACAGCTGTCAGGACAGTAACTCTCTGTCCTATTCTCCACCAGGCTACCTCTGGCATGCCAGGTTTGATAAATCTCATTTTAGGTGGCATTCCTGGCTTTACAGGACCTTGGTGCCTGACTCAGGGATGCAGCTTCCACTGGAGGACAAAGAGGTCACAAAAGAAATGTTACAATTCTGAATCCAAATATCCTTGGTGGAGTTAGCTATGGTGTCATGGAAGGACACCATCCATCAAGTGACTCTCAGGTCATACACTTCCCGCAGTTAAAGGCATGATTGATTTCTACAAAACTTCATGGAAGAACTTCCATGGACTTCACTAGGAAGTGGTTTACTTCTCCAGTGCCCTAATTCCACCATGGTGTTTAAACACTCCAGATGACTAGGTCTGTGATGTAGAGTGCTTACCTGCCAAATGGAGCATAGTTTATCTCAGTTCTCATAAAACTCTACTGCGAAAAAGAAATGGAAGCTATTAAATAATTCAAGGGTGTCATAGCCATCAGCTGGCTGAATACCTGTGAAACAGAATGTGCTTACAGAATATGACACTAAACCTTGTCTTATTCAGAAGCACTGCTAAGAAAAAATATAAACACATAGCAAAACTTTTTTCTTCTCATCCTAGATATCTTTAAATAACAATAACAATGTGACCACAGCATTTCATTTCCAAGTAAGGATGAACTGTGATTTCAAATCAACATCACGTTTTTAATCTCTGGACGTAAAATATGTGTAAGGTTGCAACTGGAGCAACAAGATGATATAGCACTGGGACAACAAAATAACTGTTACATCTAATTCTCAAAATTAGTTTTAAGTTTAAAGCAACCACAACTAACAATACAAAGGTCCCTGGATCATAGCAGCTACATAGATTAATATGTTAACTGCTCCATAGACCTCCCACAGTCTCTAAGCCAAGAGCTGCAGTCCCCTCTCTATACATCAATGGACTACATAAGCAAGCAGCTTTGGCTTCCCAAAAAGCCATCCAGCATGGCAGGTATTTTGGCCTTAAAAGGGGCTATCAAATTTTCAGGCATATCAAATACCGTATAAGCCATATTAAGACCCACCAGAATGGTATTTTTACGTCAGGAACCTGTAGATATGTGTTGCTGCATTCAACAATAGATTGAGAGCATATGGATGTGAAATTCAGCTGTGAAAGTGTTGGAGGGCTGTGTAGAACTGAGCGAGACAGATCTTATGTAGATTCAACCTTGCTTCCTTGCAGTCTTTGTGGGGACCCAGATAAGGGAGTTGCTGGTGTGAACCCACTCCAGAAGCAAAGCTGTATTTTGTCTGGGGTGGAGCTTTCTCTCCAAAACAGAATTTACAAAGAACAAATACTTACACCATCTGAACAAGCAAGTGACTGGAACCTGGGAGTGACCCCAGGGAGGTATCATATTTAACAGTGTGGGCTTCCCTGTTGACTTCAGTACGTGTTCAAGCACAGCTGTATCTGTGGTGTCCGTGTTTTCCCTGTGCAACACGCGCACAAAGCTCAGTACCTCAAAACTGGGTAACAAATGCCAGCACACTGAGCAAGGACTCCCCTAACTGGGGACCCTCCAATAGCAAGGTCACCGATGTGCCTTCAACTCTGCCCTGCTGCAGTTTGGGCTCCCAGCTCAGAAATTACGCAACCATTCCTGCCTCCGCTTGATATCCAAAGGCTGCATTACCTTTAGCAGATAAGCACCAAAGTCCTCTTTTTTTTTTTTCAAATGCTATACAAGAAGTCAATTCTCTCTCTAAAAGCACAGTCACTGAGGTAGCATGCACTGTCACCAGCCGCCCTGCCATCCATGTGCCTGCAGAGTTTAGCTGCTTTGAGGCTTAGAGGTTAAGCATGAAGAAGTTTTAGCATCATAATTTCAGGCACTAGTCCAAGTGATATGTAGGCACTGTAAATTCTTTGTGGATTTTCCACCCAATTCCTTACCTGCGTATGCAGCAAGCCATTATGGATGCAGGTTACGATACAAAAATACTCACCAATGGTTTCTTATCCCAGAAAGCAGCTGATTGAACAGATAATATGGATTCCATGGAGCAGTCATGGCAAGGAAACTCAAAGAGATCAAAGCAGCTGACAAGATGCAGAAAATTAAGCACTGAGGTGAATTGAAGCAGACAAGAAAAAGACAAAACACAATAGAGAGCTGCAAATATTTGTGGATGTGCATGAACACATGAGTGACTGCCTGGACCGTACTGAGTTTCCACTCATGCACAGACACAGCTTTCCACACATTGCATCAGATTTAAAAAGAAACTTGGCCTTGAACACAGGGGTGCCAAACCATTTTAGCAAAGAAACATAACTGCTCCAGAGATAGTAAGGTACAGTGCTGAGACAAAGCTTCCAATGGAAATGGGAGAACGTCAAAAAATCAAAAAATCACTTCCATGTTCAGTTTAGCTTTTAGCATAGTCTCACTTTCACACATGCCCATCTTTAATTACTGAAGCAATTTTACAATTCTCTGACTATGAAGTAGGGCCAGCAGCAGCTATAGAAGAGAGGAACTGCAGAGGGAAACAGGCAGTGCCCAGAAATCACATTGAATTCAATACATTTTGGACCTTTGCTCAGCTAGCCTTGGTCCAACCCTGCCACTAAAGTACATCTGGTTTGGTTGGATGTGAGAGAAGCATGTGCACCATTTGAAAACACACTCGGATGCAAACCAAAGTGCATGTGTATGTTTGTGCATGTGGGTGTTTGTGGGATTCATTTCAAAAATGCTCCCATGGACAGCGACCAGCTGAACCCAAAACAGAAAGGCCCTGATCTGCCTGTCACTGCTGAAATGGCTTGCAATGCCCCACCATTCCAAGCAGAGCATAGTGTTCATCTCCCCAGCCCCAGATACAGGAATTCTCCCCATCCCAAAGGGCAGGTCTATATCTGAAAGCGCAGAGAGGTAGAAGCTGATGGAAATCGTATTCTTTGAGCCTGTGGGCAGTGCCCAGGGCCCTGGTAACACCACATTTGTTCCTTCATTTGCTGCTATTTAGTGGATTCTCAGAACAGCAGCGTTGCAGTTGGGCTTATAAATTACAAGACAACAGACAAAGGGAATAAATGAGACAAAATTAAAGACATTACTCCTACCTCCCATAAATTATCTCTGTAGTCTATTTTAACAGCGTGAATTTACCAGTATATGTTAAAATAGTATGAAAAATAAACCCACCTAGCACACTAACTAGGCATTAATGAAAAAGCAGAATATTGTTTTGTGTTCTCCAAAACACAGAAAGAAAAATATTCCCACCAGATCTCATAATGCCTTTCCAGGGGAGAAAGAATCATAATCTTCTATATTGAAAAAGAGACTGAGCTCTTGGAATCGGAAAGAAAATAAATTAATAAACCTAATTACACACTCCGCGCATGGAGGAATCGAAGGCGCTAAGTCAGCCCAGGAGAACCGGGCGCTTTGATTGTGTTCACTTTGTAACTTCCCGTCACTGTGCGCGGCCCCAGGGAGGCACCTCCTGGCGCTCCCGCGGGGGCTGCGCGGGGCGGGCGCTTCCCCCGGGGCAGCTCCGCGCCTCTGCGCGGGGCACGGCGGCATTCGTGCGGCCAGGCACCGAGCCTCCGCTTCGCCTCTCGGCGCCGTCCCGGGCAAACTCCGGCGGCGGAGCCTCCCCCGAGCTCACCGGCGGGCTGGGCTGCTGTGGCACCGCTCCCTTAAAGGCGCCGCGCCTGTGCGAGTTCGGGCTGAGCGCGCTGCACGCCCGCTGCCCGCGCAGAGCTGCGCAGCGGCGGCGCAGGCAGCCCTGTGCCCGACCTCCGCCTGCCACCAGCCTCGGCGGGGAGCAAAGCGCTTGGCATGTAGGAGAGAAGAGAGGGAAAAGGTGCGGGGCGGAGGGAGGTGTGGGGGAGGAAGGCGGGAGGGGGGGCGAAAGGGAAAAAAAAAAAAAAAAAAAAAAAGAGCTGCCTCTTTAAATGCTGGGGGCTGAGCGCTTGCCGGGGCGTCCGCGGCGGATCCAGCCTCCCTCCCTCCCCTCGGCCGTGCCTCTCCGGCGCTCATGCCCAGCCGCGGAGCGGGCGGCGCGGCGCTCGGGCGCTGCCGCTGCGCGGGGAGCAGGAGCCGCGCCGGGCCGGGGCCATGATCCAGCCGCGCCGCCGCCCCGCCGCCCGCTCGCCCTGAGCCGCTCCCGGCGCCGCGCAGCCGCCGGCCCCGCGGGGTAAGTTCGCGGCCGCCCGGTGCCGGGGGAGGGCGGGGGAGGCGCACCTGGCCGGCGGCCCGGCCCGGCGCGGCTCACCTGGGCGGCGGGCGGGTGCGCTCTCGGCCGTCCCCAGCTCGGACCTCCCGACCTCCCCAGGCGCTCGCAGCCCCTTTCTAACAGGTGGCTCGGTGCCTGCCCGCTCTCAGGCGGCTCCTACGCCGCTCTCCTCCTCCTCCTCCTCCTCCTCGCCGCCGCCTAACAGGTGGTGGTGCCGCCGCGCCTTCCTCCGTGCAGGTAGGGAAGTGTCATGTCCCCCCTTCCCCCCGTCCCCGAGGGGCTCCCGCAGCTCCGGGACGCTGGTCGGGACTGCGCTGAGCGGGGAGAGCCGCGCTCATGCCCCCGGCTGCTTCTCTGGGAGCCGCTCACCCGCGCCCGCCCTCATGGCCCCGCCGTGTGTCTGTCGTTGCAGCGGGCATGGGGAACCAGGTGGAGAAGCTGACCCATCTCAGCTACAAGGAAGTTCCCACGGCCGACCCGACAGGTATGGACAGAGATGAAGGGCCCAGGATCGGGGTTTCCTACATCTTTTCGAATGACGATGATGAGCTGGAGCAGCAGCAGGATTCGGTGCATGACCTGGGGGGTGAAAACCCTGCCCTGCAGCCCTACGATCCCCAGCTGCACGAGGTGGAGTGCTCAGTCTATTACCGGGATGAGTGTATTTACCAGAAGAGCTTTTCAGAGGAGGACGCGCAGCTAGAGGAGGGTGATGAAGGAGGTGGGGGGCATCTGAGCACCTATACCCCGGAGAACCTGCTGAATAGGTGCAAACCAGGTGACCTGGTGGAGTTTGTGTGCCAAGCCCAGTATCCGCACTGGGTGGTCTATGTCGGGGATTTTCAAGTTGTGCACCTGCATCGGCTGGAGGTGGTGAACAGCTTCCTCACCGATGCCAGCCAGGGCAGACGGGGCCGCATTGCCAACCAGCTGTACCGCTACAAACCCCTCAGCCCGGCCGTGGTGGTGCGCAATGCCCTGGAGCAGGTGGGTTGCAAGGATCGGGACTTGAGCTGGAGAAACTCTGAATGTTTTGCTGCCTGGTGCCGATACGGCAAGCGAGAGTTTAAAATCGGCGGGGAGCTGCGCATAGGCAAGCAGCCCTACCGATTGCAGATTCGGCTGGGTGACAAGCGCAGCCACACGCTGGAGTTTCAGAGCCTGGAGGATCTGATAATGGAGAAGAGGAGAAATGACCAGATTGGTAGGGCTGCTGTGATCCAGGAGCTCTCCAGCCACCTGCAGGCTGCAGAGGAGGAGGAAGAGGAGGAGGAAGACCATCATCATCCAGGTGCTCAGACTGCTGTGGAGTAGCAGCCTCAGCACCACCATACTGCTTAGCCTGGGTGATGGGGATTAAAACTGAAGGCTGCGAAATTGAGCTGTTATAAGCCCTTTGGGCTGCTTCGGTGCAGCTTCATTCCAATCACATGTGAAAGGAAGGGGGAAAGCTGATTAAGTGTCTGTGCTTTAGTGCTTAACTCCTTCAGTGCTTGATGATAAAACCCCTGACTTATTTGTAGAAGATAAAACTCAGGGCAATTCTACCCCTCTCCTCTCTCACTTCTTTCCCTTCCTCTCTGCCGTGTTCGCACGTAGCCTTTTCCTCAACCATCTGCCAGTAGGCCTGACCTTACAAGATGCTAAATGCCTTTGACAGCTACTTATCAGCAGAAGTTAATAGTATTTAATACCATTAAGAAGTAGCCAACAACTTCCAGGACATGACCATGTAGCTCTGAGCATGAGGATATTGTTTTCCCTTCTCTGCTGCGGTTTCTCTTCAGCTGTGGCTTCTGCTGGTATTGCAAGGAGCTGCCTCTCGCCTGGCTCAGGGCTTCGTGGTTTAGTAACCAGTCCCCCAGAAGGTATAAGGCAGAAATCTCCACCGATTTTAACGAAATGGGTTTGATGTGCCTGGTGCCTTCTTGATTGATAAGAAGTTGCAGGTGGACTGGGGGACCTTCTCCTTTGCCATCAGCCTGTGGCTTTGGGGACAGGAGATGTATTTATTGCCGACAGGTCCCAGGGAAGGAAGTTTGCTACCCCAGTTACACTGTGCACACTGGTATTTGCTGGGACTCCTACAGGCAGATGCTGAGCTGTGTCAGGGCTCGTTACAGGCTGCCTTGGCTTCTCGTAAAGCAAATGGCAGAGCTCCTGATTATACCTGTAGTACACACAGAGGCAGTAGAAGCAGGTTGCTTATGTGTATGAGTGTGTCTTGTGTAAGCTGTCCCTCGAGAGGGTGACCTCTTGGCTGGGTGCTTATGGCTGTGAGCATGGCACAGGTTCTGCACCACAGTGAACACAGCTGTGATGGAAGGGAGCACAGGCTGGAAGACATTACAGGCAGGGGGGTTTGAGTGTTCCAAAGCAGTTTCCTCTTCATTAGGGATTTCATGTTCCCTTTTTTAGCTAATTTCTATAGTATGCAGCTGAGCTATAGCATTAGAGGAGAGGACATGCCTCCAAAGTTGTGCAAGTCCCTCAGGAGAAGGAGTGCAGTGCTGCCTGCCCTGAATATTCCCTGAACTTTTTTTCAACTGTTGAACTGGTCTCCCACACGGGCAGCACTGTCAGGTCTTTGTCCTGGGATCTAGGGTGTGTGAAGAAGTACTGATTTGGAGGCAGTTTCTAATGCAAATTTTCTTCCCGTTAAAGCACAATATGATGATGTGAACTTGAAGATAAGCTTGAGTTCATTTAAATAATGGAAACTAACCGTGTGATGTAAACTTGAAGCATAGTTAATATGGTCTTCCCTGCAGTTGTTTACAGTTATACCACAAATAGCAAAGTACTCCGTGTCCTTTCCACTGCTGTGACGGGAGCAAAGTTTGTCATTTAAGAACAGGTAGATACAAGCTTTTGATTAGTTAAGATTATATGAAGCAACTTTGCCAATGTGAGCCAAGTAGACTGTGGTGTCACGTTTTCTGCCTAGAATATACAAGCTAGGATTTGGCCTGTGAAATGCCCATATCCAAGGGAGAGTTTAACACCAAGCTCCCTTGGAATGCTATAGCTCAGGTGCCTGCACTAAGTGTTTTTTCACCAATATGCAATTGAGTTATGCTCAGGTTACTATGGTTGTTGAGCAGATGTCTAACCTTGTTTCGATAGCATATCTACCCGTATCTGACTGTGATAGGGTTAATATGTGGATGTCTGCACACAGGTTTTATACAACTACTAGTAACTATTAAAAGCTGAAATGATCACTGAGACAGTCTGAAAAAGAGTGAAGGAGAGCCTCTCTGTTGTACTACTGACTGATAGAGACAACAGATTATCTAGACTGTGAGCAAATGTCTAGCTGTGGTTTCTTTCATACTGAAACCTTGTACATAACAAAGTTTATTTCACTGTGTAATATAGGTATGTAAAATAATATTTTCCTAGAGATATTTTTGAAAGTTTAAAAAAACCCTTCATAACCTTGCATTTGAAAGTAAGTTGTTATGCACGTTATTTTCCAGTCCTCTGAATGGGTTTATTTTTCATTCATGATCTAAAGTATATTCTAGGTCATAAAGTATAGAAACTGCTATAAATGTCAAATATTATGTATCTACAGGGTACTAAACAGTAAACTAGTTGTGAAAATATTTTTCCCTTGTGTCTGAAACATCAGAACTATGACACTTAGCCATTTCTCTCCTTCTGAGATAGCCTGAATAGTCTGGCTTTGTTTTCTATTCTTTTTTTTTTTCCACTTCCTTTGTTTTAATAAAAAAAGGACCAAATCTGCTTGGGAATGGAGAGCAAAGCTTCTTTGACTAACTGAAATCTTGTCTTGTGCTGGTCTTGGTGCTTCTCTGTACCAGTCATGCCTTTTGGGATAAATTCCCCCACAGGCACAGGGCCTTAGGAAAGAATTCCAGAGCTTGCAGTGCTTTGCTAGGACAGAGAGCGAAGGGGGAGCTTGCCTCACAGCAGAGTCTGGCATGCATTCTGCTGTGTTATAAAACTTCTGTGCTCCTCTGGCACCTGGGATACAGATGTTTGATATTTGGAATTTTAAAATTTCCCTGCAAGCTATGTTTGGGAATTTACTGTCCCCTGACATTCCATTATGTGTAAAAAGTAGAAGAGGGAGAAAACCTTGGCATTGTTTTTATTTTGTCTGAAAGAGGGCTACCTCTATACAAGGATTTCTTATTCCAGCAGATAAAGATGCAACTGTTGAATCTTTAACAGGCAGGTCCTTTTCCCCTACCTGTTGGTTAGGCAGTGTTATTTAATAGGTGCTACTAAACACCACTGCACACATTTCTAGTTTTAAAGCCATGGACCTGTAATGACCTGGATGTGAGAACAGAAATTGCTGCAGAAGCACATCACAACTGCTTGCTTTTTTGTCTTTGCTGTACTTTGCTCAGTTACTGTCTGCAGAGTAAGCTGGGATTTCTGGAGCTTGATTATAAAAAAAAAAAAAAAAAAGATCTCCCAGGAAAACTGACTCTTTTGTATATGTGTCCACTTCAGGACTTTTGCACAGATCACAAAAGAGAGGGGAAAGGAACAGATAAAAGTGCTCTTCTCTGCAGCTGCTTTAACATAGAGAAATGCAGGTGTGATCCCTCTGCAGAGCTTGTGCTTCAGCAAAGGTCTTAAACCTATACTGAGTTTAAAGTTTTGAGTAGACCTTCCCTACTTGAGGCCACTTGAGAATCAGTAAGCCTGTTCCTGTGCTCAAAATTAAGTGTATATTTACATTTCTTTGTGAATGAGGGTCTGGAATTTCAATGTGAGGTCTCTGGTGGGAGTGTGGAGTATCTGAGGTTGCATAATCAACAGGGGAGAACAAGTAGGGCAGTGAAAGCTGTTTCTCAAAGGGCCTCTTGTCCAAGGAGAGCTTGTGGAACCCAGCCCAAACTTTGGCCTCAGTTTCCCCCTGGAAATCCAGGAGCTGCACTGATTTGGTGAGAGGTGTCTTACACAGCAGTTGTAAGATAAGCTGGTGATCTGCTGCAGATTTCTCCGGTATCTTTGTCTTGTCATGCTTGAACTTTCCCTTGCGTTTTTAACATTTAAAGTTAATATAATTTGTTTTAAAAGCCTTTTGATTGTGCAAACATTTAATCATCTATATGAATTTACTCATTTGGGCATACCTACTGCTGTGAATATCAATATGCACGTGTGAAGGCTGGCAAGGCTGAGCCCCAGATGTGTAAATGTAGCTCCAGCTAGGAAATGTAGATGAGCACTCTTATTTCCCTGGAGTATTGGCATGTTTGATGCAAATAATGCCTTGGAAAAGGTGTTGTAGTAAAACCTACAATTATCCGTCAATTGAGTAATTTTAAGAACACAATTTAGACATTCACCTTCCATGGCAGTGAACAAAGACATAAACTGAAGACTATTTTGTTATCCCTGATTCTGTGTGAATGCAAGGTATTGATTACAGCAACTCTCGAGCTCCTCTGGCCAACATGGTAGGCAGTTGTAGAGTAGGCAGGGAAAATTCCCAAAAGCTACTTCAAAAACTGTATTTTTTTACTTGGAAAAATATATTCTTCAGACTGAAGGACCCTAGACTATGGAAGTAAACTTTGAATTGTTTTGTAAAATGAAACCTTAGGCAAACTCCTTTTGTTCATTTGATTTCATTATTCCACTCAGTACTATAATAGGTGATATTGTGTGATTAATCTGTTTCAGATTTTGAATGTAATGGTGGTTTTCTTTTTTCCTTCTCCTTTGGTTAAGTTTTACCAAAGGCCTGTCCTTGGGTATGTGAAGTGTGTTGTTGAGTGGTTTCCCACCTGTGCTTTTCTGACAATTAACAGCACCAACCATAAAGCTAACAGCCATGTAGGAACAAATATTTTTTAAAGCAAAATTTTAATTTTGTATAAGAGATCAGAGACTAGTAACTAAGTAGAGGTAGGAAATACATTGTTTCCAACAGCAGTTTCTATTTGTAAGAAATCTACTGTTAATTGGGTGTGCTTGACTACTCTTAAAAATCAGTGTGCAGTGATAAAGCCAGGAGTATTGTATCATGGGCTTAGACTTTCAGATTAGGCTTTTTCTTTAACTGTGAATAGGAAGAAATCAGGCTGATTTTGAACACCAGTGGTTTAGATGGTTCAAATTCCTTTGCATTAATACTGGATTAGAAGCTTTCTTTAAATGCACACTTGAAATTCCTGACATTGTAACACTTCATGAAATCATTCACAATAAGAAGTGTAATCACAAATATGATTTTTTTCCACCATGAGCATTTTCTGTAAGCTGTCTTTTGTCAGTAAATGTTGAATTGTTAGTGCAAATATCTTCTTTTCCTGAGAAAGAAGTACACATCATTGATTGTACCATTTCCTTCAAAATGAAGGGCATTGCATAGTAACTCAAAAGAAATAAAAGATTTATAGTATCTTTTACAACCTTTCTTTCTTTTCTTTGTTTTTTGAATGGCATGTTTTTCTCCAGCTTTTTGAAAAAGTCGTAATTTCTCATGATGGATGCATCAGACACAAAACAATATTTTCACTGCCTTTACACATCAGATCAAAGTATAACTCTTTGGTCGTGTTCTTGCTACAAAGAGAGAGGAAGAATAATGTCTATACAAGGCCAGACCATCAGATGCTTAATAGGTGATAGCTATATTAAATCCAATGAGGATCTGGCCCATAATTTAATTTTTAAGTGGAAAATTAATTCAGCAGCAGATCATATAGTATTAGCTGGCACTGGGGCTTGTCTTGTCTGCCAGCAACTGCTAAAGGAACAGATGTAGTGTCTGCTAGAGGGAGAAACGAGAGAACAGAACTCAGAGTTTTTGGGGAAATCTGTACAACTGTTCAGTTTGTGTGGTGGTTTGTCTCGTGGCAGGTCCATGGCTGGTATGGGATCTATGTTCTACCCACACCAGGCTTAGGGACATTTCTTAATCAAGGTGACAAGGGTCGTGTGTTGTGGTAAGATATATCCATAGGGTAACCACTGTTAATTCATTAAAGCCTTCCACTGGGTGCATGTTCACAATGACAAAAACAGTGATACAACCAACAAACTGTACTTGTCCTCAAGATCCTGACCACAGGGAGCTATTTGAATCTCGCACAAAAGGACTGAGTCAGCTCCAGCAAGAACTCTTTGAATGAAACCATCCTGAGGAACTCTAGTTGTAACAAGGTGAGACTTCTGCTGAAAGTATTGGCAGAGATTTAGCTCTTCTGTGGGTGGCAGCTGTCCGTGACAGCTGTCTTATAGGTGAGAGAAAGTGAGACAAATTCTTATATCAGAGACAGCAGCTTTCAAGGCTCAGGGCTGCAGGTGTGAATTTACCATAACATCAAATTTGTAGCTCTGGTATGGACTTAGGTGACTTTGAACAAGATGTATGAGGCAGCCAGCTGTGCTCTATGTGACTGCAAGAGTGCCTGAATTTTCAGGTGTCTGATACTAGATTCGAAAACGTGAAGAACAAAAATGTGATTTGGGTGACTGGATCAATATGTGAAAATCCCTGCTCAATTATCACCTAGCACTGGAGGCCATTGGACTCTGAAGCTTCATAGTTTGACCTGGTTTTTTTTTTGTGCATGTGTGTTTATTTAATCACCAGAATGTTTTCATAATCTTGAGGTTCTGGGCCTTTTTTTTCACCCTAAAGTTTCACCAGGTACATAAAGTAAAGCAGTCCATGAGTTCTCGCACAGCCTGTGCCCACAGGGAGGGAGATCCAGCAAGCAGGATCTCCCTCCCAGTGGCTGCTTCCAGAATGTATGTGACATCAGATACCAAAAAGAAGCATCTTGAAAAGGACATTTGTATTGCCCTTTTATGTCAGAACACACCTGAGCTAGAAATAGGGTAATGTAAAATGCATGTGCAGGGACACAGACTGTGACGAGGTCTCTGCACTCCTGCCTAGCTGCTCTGAGCCACTGGACTTGTGCAGAGAGGTTTACTCTTCAGTTCCCTCTTCAATGCACTGTGGGTCACTTCAGTACAACACCCATGAAGGTCCTCACCCCACAAAAACCTGGAAGTGATGGGAAGATTGAATCCCCATCAGCCCCAGGCAGAAGAGGAAATCAGTTTTCAGTCTTCATCCATCCTGAAATTCTGCTCATATCTCTGGGATACTGTATAAAGTCTTACTGCCCACCACTAACACCTCCGTTGTCATTGTAAAGGAAGATGCCCAAGTTGCAATTTGAGAGTGGTTGCCTTTTACTTTTTCCAAAGAGCTCTGCACTGTAGCAGGAGGCAGTGCCTCATGGCCAAGGGCCAGGTGCCCAAGGACTAGAGGGGAAAGGAAGGGAACAGGGAACAGCAGATTTGCAGAATCATGGCAAATCCAGAGGGGTAGAAGGGACCTCTGGAGATCCCCTAATCTACCCCTTTGCTCAAGGTACATGCAAACGCAGCAGGTTCCTCAGGGCTGAATCCAGTCCTATTTTTCATAACTCCAGTTATGGAGGCTGAGGACTTCTTCAGGCAACCTTTTACCACTTACGTGGTGAAGGTTTTTTGTGTTTGAGTTTTGTCAAGGACCCCTTGATCATCTGTGACCCCTCTGCTTGACTTCTTGAACCCAGGAATGGACCATTCTCTGTTTTCCAATCCAGTAAGCACAGACTGCCTGTCCCTCCTTCAGCTGAAGGGTCAGGCTTCCCTCGTAACCTGGAGAGCATTCAGTCAACCTCCTTTTCATCATCTGTGTAGCTCCACAGCGTGCTGACCTCCTGCTGTAGCTCCTTCCCTTGGTCACAGAGGTGCTTCATCAGCACAGACCTGCAGAAAAGGAGCCCCAGGAGCACCCTGCAGCCTGAGACTGCACAGCTGAGTCCTCCCTGTGGCAAGGGCCCCAACCCTCCACAGTTGCTCTCTCACTCTTACTGAGCAAGAGTAGATGGAAAAACTTGTGGGTCGAGATAAAGACAAGGGACGTCAGTGACCCATGACTGTCACAGGCAAACCAGACGCATAATGGGGAAAATTACATGTATTGTCAATTAAAATAGATTTGAATGGTGAGAAAGAAAGAAAAAAATTAAACCTTTCCTCCCTTTCCCCCGTGACACCAAGGGGCATAGGGGGGGAGATGGGCTGTGGTTGGTCCCTCCCAGCCCCTCCTGGCCGCTCCTCCCTCCTTCCCCATCTCCCTGTCCCAGCACAGGTCCTTCCCTGGGCTACAGGAAGTGTCTCTGCTCCAGTAGGGTCTCTCCAGTGCTGCCTGAGGGGGGTCTCTGCTCTGGGCCTGCAGCCCCTCCTGCCCTCCTCCTCCTCCAGCCCTCCTTGAGAGTCCCTCCTCTGCTGCTTCCTCCTTGGATGCCAGTGGCATGTCAGCACCATTGCTGAGCATCTCTGTTGCTCTCAGTGGAGTTTCTGGCCCCTTCTGGGCAAGTGACTGCCCCTGTCAGCCACAACATGCTGCTGGCTGTGTGCCAGGGCCAGCCACCACATGGGTCTCTCCCAAACACTGGATCCAAAGTCCAGTGGAAATTAAGAACTCAAAGCACCCTTTGGTCAGGAAGATCCAGCAGAGCTTGTGGGAAGGGTTTGGAGCTTGCTAGGAAACTACGTCAAACGATCAGTGAGGCTCATTTGTCTCACTCTGGGTCACTGAGAACTGTGGTCAGTCCCTATGTCAAAACCAGAATTTGTTGCTTGCATTAAGTTAGTCAGCAGAAATTAACTGGGAATATTAACAATTGAGGACCATATTAAAGTCTATGCTCTCAGATTTTTCCTTTCTCCTGAGCTTCTTCCATCCTGTCCTATTCAGAAGAATCATTCTGGGACAAGCCCTGTTCTTTGTACAGTACTTAGTGCGATGAGGTCTCAAGGTGTTTACAAAGTATTAATTAACTCAATCACCGGAGGGCAGAGAAAATGAAATGAGTATGTTCTGGACCATAAAATAGATGACTCACATCCATGGAAAAGGTTTAATTGAGCAAAACAGGTACACAAGTGTACCTGGCTCACCACAGAAATTGTACAGAGGAAGATGAGCCTCGGGAGAGAAAAGGATCGAGGCACCCTGACAGCACACAGAGATGTGTGCAGTGCTTATGTAAATCGTGTCTGTGGAAAACAGGTCTCTGTACACAGCTCATCCAGCTCCCACAGAAGGCAGCTGGCAGCACTCCTCTTTACAAAGCTTTCATTAGAGCTGTTGCTCAGGTCCAGTGGGGAAAAGGTGCTCTGCTGGGAACCTCAGCACTGCACACACAGGGAGGAACATATCCTTGATGCCCAAAGGTGTTACTCTTTCATGCTGTTGTTTTGTCTTTGTGTTTTCTATGCTTTTGTTCCTCAGCTTGTCAAGAAAGCAATGCACCCTTGAAAGGGATGTGCAGAAGAGGGAAACGTTCAGTAGTGGGGCAGACTGGTGTGCACACTTAGCTGTGGTGTTCTCTGCTGCAACCTGTCCCCTGGAGCTGAGTTCTGCAGCTCTCACTGCAGACTGAAGAAATGAGATACCCACACCCATACTTACAGGTAAATGGGCAGCTCACTCAGCCATGTTTTCCTGGAAAGTGGTTTCAAACCTCTGCTCTGCCTAATCCAGAACACGGTCTTGAACTTGAGCAAATGCTCTAAGCAGTGCTTAGGGCCAGACCCATTTGCATTCTCTGAATCATATCAAAGCAGAAGAGCACTACCAGCAGGAAACAAGAAACCTCGTGGAAGTCTTGCAGCTACAGTGTTCTCTGGAGAAGTGGGACACCAAGGCTTCAGTTCTTTCAGCAATTCAGGATGGCAGCGACAGATCTCATCTCTTCCATGTAATAAACACAGCAGCACAGCACTAAGCAAGCGAGAGACAAAATCCCATGGTGGACTGTTCAATGTCAGGCTCGAAGTGTCTCTAGTATCTGCTCAAGGCATGTTTTCAGGAGGCAGGAGTGCCCACAGCTCGTGGGCATGCACACATGCATGCAGGATGATGTTTGGAGGTGTTGGGCCCGATCTTCTCAGCCCAGGAAGTCAAGGATGCCACCTTAAATGTCAGTGAACAAAACTTTGTTGGTTTTACTATTACGGTAACAAACTACAGATACGATTGAAAGACACATCCGACTATCAATAAGGTAGTTTCTGATTAACCCCAAGGATAAAATAATTTATTCTTTCCATCCACAGGTCTGCATTTGTCCACTTTAAATAGGCCCTAACACAGGTTTTAGGGCTGTTTACAGCTCTTGCATGTCCAGATGCATCTGAGATCCCCAAGTCTAATGAGTTCCCATCACATGGATTAATTATACAACAAAGCTCAGGAAAGAAAGCTGTTAAATCTTAAATTAAGTTATTAAAATATTACTTCAGGAATTCAGTAGCAGCTTGTAGCCTGTGGGAAGGGAGTCTTCAGGGAAAAACACCATTTGCAGGTGAGGTGGCATTTGGAGCACCTTATCATATTCATGGGGAGGAGGTGCTGACCCCTGCAGAGAAGCTGCAATTATAATGAGTCTCTTATCCAGTTATCTCAATGCATTTGTGATGGAAGCTGAGGTACTAAATAAGATGCTAGCAGGATATAAATAATGAGGTGGTACATGGCTGTGTGTTGGAACTGAGCCACTAAAGCAAGATAATGGCAAAGGCACAAGCTTAACTTACATTGTGTTATTCCTGTGGGAAAGGGGGTGGGAGGATAATGCCACATGGAAAGCTGATTCCTCAACTTGTAGTGAGTAACATAACTCCATAGCCCCGCTTGTCTTTGTTCAGAGCTGGAACAAGCAGAGTTGCATTATTGCAGAGGTCTAGCCCTAGGTGTGAGGCAGGATTCCAGCTGAATGTGCTCTCAAAGTCTAAACATACAAAGGCCGTTTCTGGCTTCACATAACTAAGCCCATGCTGAGAAAGGGAAGAAGCTGCTGAATGCCTGGGCCTAGATTCATCAAAGAATAAATTAATCAATGTCTCACTGAAAAGGATTTGAACTTACGCATGACTGCTGTGATAGTCTGAGACTATCAGAGTATACATTATTTTATGGTGGTCTCTTGTTACTATGCAAAGCATAACTCATATTTCTAATTAAACATTTTAATGTAACACAGCATGTGTGTGTCTCGTGGTACAGCCTAGTAAAGACTCAAGTTTTAAAAAGAGCAGTGATTTTTTTAACCACCAGCACCAATGCTTTTCAACAAGATTGTGCGCTGCCCTTACCCTCTGCTGCAAAACCTGTGGCAAGAATTCCTAACAGGAACATCAGTCAGTTGTACACCAGTGTGTGTTGTGATGGGTTTGCTCAAATATCTCTCACTGAGATAAAGGAGTTTCAAAGAAAAATGACACTATTGTGAATTTTCCCTATTTTGTAACTTTATACGGCTAGACTTACAGATTGCTGAAATGCTTTACTGCTTTGATTGAAGGACAAAGAATTAAGTAAACTTCTCTGCTGATTTTAATGGAGAAAAATAGTTACTAGTAATCACATTCCTTTTTAAAGTACTTTACACTGTTAACTGGCCTGGCCTCCCACAGGCTAAATCTATAGCCCAACAAAATAAAAAAAAATGGCTTTCCATCCAGACAGGATCAAGGATGTATTGTGTGTAGCTGATCACTGGTGAACTGCAGCAGAGAAAAGAGTGATTTTTTTTTTTGTAAATGAGATGGCAGCTAATGCCTTATAACTGCTCTGTGCAACATTGCATGGCATTCCCCTTGTGACAAATTGAGTACATGAGAGCACTGAGCTCCTTGCTAACTGAAAGGCTGAGGTTTTTTGAAGTCTCTGGTGAGCCTGTCAACCCCTTTGTGACCACGGTAAAAAGGGACATCCCTTCGCAGCCTGTGTTAGAAACCAGATATTCCATGCAGTCACATTTGCAGGCCATAGCTGTGACTGGCATAATGACTGCAACATACTTAATGTTCCAGTTGTCCCATAATGTGCCATAATGAAGAATGAAGAGCTGGAGCTGGGAGGCAGTCCTGGGCACCTCTTTTTAGGGATCTGCTTAGAAAGGAAAAGTATTCCTTTAGTTCCCATCCAAAGTGCTCCCGGATACCAAATTAAAATAAACCCTCTGTTCTCTGTTCAATTATGGCTTTTCCTAGATTCGTGGCTAGTTGTTCTGACCAGCAGTGTTCTTCAGGGAATCATTATTAGGTCTCTCTTACCTTCCTTTATCAGTCACTTCCTCTCCACTGAGCTGTTGGTTTCTGCAGCTTGAAAAGGTCTGTCCACCCTCTTTGCTTTAGCTCAGCAGTTTCCACTTCTCTCAGGGCAGCAGCAGGGTTAACTCACCACTCAGTAGCTCTGACAGAGCAATTGGAACAGTACCATTGTTGCAGGAATAAAGGCATTATAAAAAGAATCATTCTTCAAATAATGCAGAGATTATCAGAATGTCTCACTCTATATACCTTTAGCAATTTCTACATGCAGACCAAGAACATTTCCTTGCAGTTCTCTAGGGCTTTTTCACCCCAAAGAGTCTTGAATCGGTAGCATACCGTTCCTCTTCTGAGTCAAGCTGGTCTTGCTATAAAGTTTCTACTTCTCTCTCTGCCACCTTCTTGAACCACATAAAAATAGGGTATTTCCTCTGTGACTGAAGTTTTTGAGGTATAGGAGGCTGCAACTCCTTTCGGGAATGTACTTCCTTGCCTGACCCATTTAACTGGGAACACAATTGATAGCAGAACCTGTAGGAGATATATGAATTCATAACACTGATGAACAGTCTGTCCATGCTGAAGATGCCCACAGCATCTGTCCCTTTGCCGTCTGATAGACCTTGAATAATAAATGACATTGCTGCTGCCACAGGTGGTCCCATGACGAATATTTTTAGCCTGATTTCTTAGAGGTGTGAGCCTAAGCGACTGACGAGCTGTGCTGCTGTGTGTATGTTCTACCTGGGATAGCAGCTCTCCTTTTGGGAGAGGGCTAGATGAGGAATCACCACCCAGCACAGGCACCAGGAGTGCTCACTGCTCAACTGAGCACTCTCAGACTCACTGTCTTGCAGGTTCCTTTGCACAGACACCATTCCTTGGGCGTGGGGATCTGTGCCAGCATCCCACCCCTGCACCCTTCCTATGTGAAATACCTGATGCTCTTCAGCTGCTGCTTCACATTCCTGGAATAGGCTGTGGTTAAGGTGACTATAAAAACACTTTTAAGAGTTCTTTTTTTCTCACAAGAAATGTCACTGAGATTACAAACACCTTTCGAAAATATTCACCTAAATATGCCACACAGAAACAACAGATGATAACATTGCAAAGCAGACATGTTGTCTGTGTCAAGATCTTCAAAGCACAAGATGTTCTTTCTTGGCCTTTTGGACTGCTTTGCTCCAGAGATTGTAAAGGGTTGAAAGAAATTCTCTGAAGATGTCCTGATAAATAACAATTTATTGTCTATCAGTAGCTGAGGTGATGCCTTATCAGGCCTCCTAGACACAGAGACTAGACAGAGTAAAGGAACAAAAGTAGGTATTTATTTGAAGGGCCTTCAAGGTACACCCTGGGGAGCCGGAGGCTATTGCCAAGATGGACCCCAAGATGGACAACAGGTCACGAGTTTTCCACACTTTTATAAGTTTGGTTCATTTGCATATCAGGGTCAATTCTCCAATTAAAACTCCAGTTAAATGATGTAATTCCCCTTAGCTACCCCCCCTTCAGAGACTCCTTGGTTTACACCCCTTGGGCTCAGGATGGTCCAGGTGTCCTTGAAGAGCAGTCCGGAGAGGCTTTGTTGTGTCTAACTAGCATGAGAGAGCAGAAAGTAACAGGCTACAAGAAGCTTCAAAGTTGCACACTAAGCAGTACAGAGTTTTAAAAAATATAAAAGTTAAAACCTAAGGCATCAGAGGTATATCAATATATTAAGCTTATGAACACTACTTTTGGCCTGCTAGGATGTAACTTTACATTGCACTTAGAACTAAGATTTTTCTAATACAAATCAAAAAGTTCACTGAATTTGGTCATTTGTGTTGCAGGAGAGCGTTTTGTGGGCCTGATGTTAGGCAGGCAAATGATGCACCTGGTCTGACAGGGTTTCTTATCTATAAAAAAAGACAGACTTCTCTTAGAATTAATCCAATCACCCAAATGAGAAACCCTCAAAGGCAGCCTGTCTTTAGAGGCTTCAATGGGAAACAACACTTAGTTTGCTGGACATACCTCAACTTCCCACCTGAATAAAACCTATCACTCACATGTGGTGACTCCTTCCTTGGGAGAATTTTTACATGATTTTAATATGGTGTCATTTAATTAAATAAAATCTGCTTAGAAGATCATAAGCAAACTGCAAAAAGCAAAGACAACAGTAGAGGAAATGACAATAAGGTTCATAAATAAAGTTTACCAGGGCTGGATCCTTCTCTCTCTGCTATGTAATGAGACCAGAGACCTCCGTATTCTCTTCTGAATCAGAGATTTATGCATACAAATGGCCTATGTGTCTTTTAGAAGATTTCTGTTTTCTATTGCCACCATGCTTTCCCAAAACAAAAATGGAACAATTCTAGCTTGTCTGCTAATTAAGTGTAAAGTTGTCTGAATGTCTTTAATATACAAATTTTAGTGTGCTCATTGAATGGAATATATTTTGCTTCCCCTTGCTTCTGATCTTACCAGATTTTGCTATATTTGTACTGTAATCTTTTCCACTCCTCTACAGATGAGAAGGAAAGGCCCAGACTATTGCTTGTATAGAACATCAGTTTGTCAAGCATTTTGTGCATCCTCTGGGATTAGAGGAGCTATGAAATTGTATCATTATCGTTGCCTGCTGCATTACTGAACCACCAGGCAGGGCCTGAGAGAATATGCATGTTTGTGCAATGACATTTTTAAGCCACCCTTTGCCTTTTCATTTCTTTACTTCCTGCATACTAATCCAGCCCCAAAGTACTCCAGGCTAGTGCCCAGAACCAGAATTTCCTTCTCTGTTTTAAACAAGGATTTTTTTCAGGTATTTGAGCTATTTCATCCAAGCCCATTATTTACAGATGGGAGAACTGTTGCTTTTTGCTAAGACACATTTACAGCTTCTGAAGAGAGAGGCAGACTTGCAGACTGCTGTGAAGTGATTTGAGTTTCAACCTTTGTCTGCACGGCATGCCTTTGAAAAACAGGCCACTTGTAGACACAGAATTCATCTCTGCAAACACTGAAACGTGCACATAAAGATAAATTGCAACAGCAGAGCCATGACAGCATAGAGGCCTGACTTAAAAACGTGGATAGGCCTGGAAGCACTTCATTTATGACAAATTCAGGTTTTCCACTTTGTTACAGCAAAACAAGTTTTAGAGCTAAGTAAGCCCCAAGCTGACGGGAAACTCGTAAGCTTGTTAGGGAGGGAAGTGCACTTGAAAGAACACTGACACTCTGCGGAAGTTCCTGCTTCTTTGTAAGCCTACACCCAAAAAATGCTTCTGAATCAAGAGTCTGAAAATGAACGATTAAGTGATAAAGCCTCATCTCAGTGTTTGTTGTTGCTCCAGCTCTGCCTCACCAGGGGATTCTCTCCCTGTTGGTCCCTGGGGACTGTGCAGAGCTGGCGCTGAAGGAAAGCTATCACACTTGCCGCTCCTGACAGGGTGTGCCTGGGCTTTTGGACACAGCCCTAAACAAACAGTGGTGGCAAACTTTTCAGTGCTGCAAGGGAAGTCACCATGACGCAGCTAGTCATGCTAGACTGGGCTAGGCACGATTAACTCTTCCCGAGGCAAGGCATTTTCCTCTTCCTTGTTGTTCAAATCTGAGCAGAGGGCTCACTCACCCACTTCTCATTCTACCTTTCCTCTTCTGTTAGCCTGGTAACCAGAGAGGCAAAGACTTCCATGTATTGCCAATATGTGGTTGCGGAGAGTGTGAGAGGTTTCGAATCCCTCATGCACTTTTCCCTTTTGCAGAAGCACGAAGGTTAAAGCAATGTGAACATTGCAAACTGAGCAAACTGAGGAAACATGGTCCCAACAGCCTGCCAGCTCTGCTGATGTCCGATATATTTTCTGCAGGCTAGTGTTGTGGCAGGCTGGAATGTTGTTTTGAAAGATGAAAATAGGGTGATTGCTTACATTGTATCATGAAATGTAATTCTAGAGAGAATTTCATAAATTTGTACAAAACTTTTGGTTCGTATTTTTAAACTATAATGTTACATGTAGCTTCTGAAAAACAAGATGTGTGATGCAAATAAGTGGTGTATAATGTTAGAAAGGGAAATAGAGATCTTGAATGGAAAAAAAAGGAGTTGGGTATTTTCACACAAACATGTTGTGAATTTGTGGATGGTTTTGCCTTTTTTTTCAAGAAGGGAAATTACAGTAATTTCCTGCCAATTTACTTCCACTCTTAAGACCATTATTATAGGATACTGCAGTTAGTGTTTCGTGACTTAATAAAGAAGCCCACCTACAAATGGGGCAAAATATAAATTGTAGATTTTAAAGTGTTATGTTAACAAAAATGTTTTGCAAATTTGAGGAAAGGACACAGAAACTGAATTTCAAGAATTTAATTTGCCATTCATTGGTCTTTATTCTCTTTTGGCTGCAAATGAGACATCCTACTGTGGTGCATGAAAAGAAACAGAGATAGAGAATATGAGTCATTATTCCTGTTATATAAAAGCAAAATGAGTGAAGTTTGTGATCTGGACTTTGATCTCAAGCAGCCATTTTTGCTTTAGATAAGTTTTCAAAAGTCTGTTATCATTTTAGGCTGTGTGATAAGTAGTACGAACTGTTTACCTAGCAAGCAGAGCCTGTTTCAAGCACTGCTGAGAGGGATTTCCGTTCAGGCACTAACGTACACTTCAGTATCTCTGATGGAGAAACAAAAATGCAGCCTAGCCAAAGACAGGGGGTGTGTTCTAATAGAGGCCAAATGGAAGCTACTGCTACAAGGAAAGGGCATGTGAAAGATATGATTATTTATTGATAGCAGTGCCCACTGTTTCATCTCTCTGAGTCAAAGATCCTATATTGATGTGAAGTAAATCCAGTGCAATCTTGACATTAAGATTTTCTTCTTTCCAGTTTCTCACAGAAGGATCATCTGCAAATTGGAAAGTGGGATGGGGAGCAAATAAGACGCAGATGTGTACACAGAACTAAAATTTTGGCTTGAGGAAGTGTCAGTCTTGTCCAGTGGCTACGTGTAAGTGTCACCATGGATAACGTGAGCAGCATTGTGCCATTCATGCACAGAAAGTTGATGTGAGATCAAGGAGCAATTCCAGCATTCAGATTTGGAAGAAATTGGATCTTCTCAGTTAAACATTAACAGTTATACAGTTTAACACAATTTACCTGGCTAAACCTGCACAAACTGAAGCACTCTTCAATAGGTATTTTCACAAACATACCAGGTTCTGAATAACAAGTCGAGTGCTATGAATAAGTACCAAAAGTGTTAAATTCTTTCTTCAGCCTCTTGCACTGAACTCTTGTGGCTGTTGGTAGCCCTGAGAGACTCTGCCCTGAGATTATGAAAGGGGGCAACTAAACACCCTTGTTTTCATATGTCAAAAAGTCACTAAATGCAATTATGTTTTTCCTGTTCTCTTAAGGAAGTGTACTACTACAACAGCTTTATCAACAGGTAGACACTCCCATTGATTTAAGCAATGTTTTATCAATACAATTTTTCTGTATTAAATAACAACAGCCTTTGGCAGAACTGGTCAAGTGTTCCTCCTTCTTGAAGAGGCAGTCATCTCAGATGCAGGCTTTAAAATAAAAGGTTAAAATGTCAACAATTCATGAGGTAGAAAGAAGATTGAGAAGGCGCCCTGTTGTGTACTCAGTGTCACTGGGCCTGTTGTGGAAAGACAAACCATCTTCTGCATTTGGGGCTTGCCGAAGTATGCGAAAACGAGTCTGGACTGGCTGGAGTTGAAAGGAGTTTTGAGTAGTGTGAGTTCACTCGTTTGGCTCAGCCTTGCAGCACTGAGAACCATTTTAGTGTAGAAATTATGAAGTGTTCTGCATGGACCTCAGACTAGCAGATCCCCCAGACTAAGACCAGCAATATGTTAAACAACAAGTTTTAAAGGCAGAATTGAACTGGAATAGTTTGAAATGTAAGCAACAGAGACAGTATAAAATATATTGTTTTTCAAAGAAGAAAAGGTTCCCTGAATTTTTATTTATTCAGTTCTTTCTGCTAACAAAAAGAGTTTTGAGTTCAGGAGAAATGTCTGTATCCTTGCACAGAAGCACTGTGTACGTGTCTGAGAATGCAAAAGTGAAAGTGATTGGGCACTGATTGGTAATAAAGGTGAAAGTCCACAGTTCATTTTCCCTGCCCACAGTGGAAGAAAGAACAAAGCAAACAATCAGAATTAAAAGCCAAGTTAATTAAATTCCAAACACCTTTCAGTGTAATAAATAACCTCAGAATTAGTAGCACAAGCTAGGAAATGTATTACTAAAAATAGCCTTTTTTCAGCCTCCCTAGGTTTTCTCAGTACTTAGCAAAGAGAAGCAAACACATCCAGAGGGCATTTTGGATCTTAGGAGAACTGAATTATTTTCTCATATGTACTCAGTCTCTTTCCTTTTGTCTCTATAGATATATATGTATACACAGTCACACACACACACACACACACACACAAGGAAAGATTTATATGTGTGTATACACGTCTGTGTGAGCATGTAGGTTGCACACACATTTTTGTGTGCATGTGCTAACAGTCCCCTGCAAGCTGCACTCTGAATCCAAGACCGTCGCCCACACTTACATTGGATAAATCCAATCGTGGAAGTTTGACAGAGCAAATTATCATTCTGCTCTTTCACTGTTTTTATGATTATGCTGCATAAAATAGTTTCATCTGACTTATACTTCATATTAGTAAAAGGCTTTGAAAACAAACCATATCAGATAATATCAAAGAATCATGGGATCTCAGAATAGTCTTAGCTGGAAGGGACTCAAAAGGATCATCTTAACATAATATTTATATGGTTTTAAATAGAACATGGTAGTTAAGTAGTTAACACATGGTTCTGCAAACTAATATCATAGCTGGGAGATATCTAGTCACATCTTAAGCTCATGGAAATGAGCCCAAGACCCCAGTCCTCCACAGACTAGTTGAGGGACTGGTAAGAGCCTCCCTTGATCAGCATTTGGGTTTCCCTACATGTCCCTGTGGGACCATTTTGCCTCATGTTTTCTTCTGCAATGCCCTTAGACTAGGCAGATCCCTTCCTTCCAGCCTGGGCTGTGCCCTTGGTTCTCTCTGACCCAGAGGTGGCATTTCAGCTCTGTTTTGAGCATGGTGGAGAAAAAAACCTCTGCTGATACCAATGTAAAATGCATGAGCATTACTGAGCCACATGCACCCTGTGCAGTGCTCAGCGAAGAAGACTTAACCTCCCACATGCAGGAGAAAAAGAGTTTGACTCTTGTTTGCAGGTCACTACAAGGCTTATGGCAGAAAGTAAATATATATCCTAGTCCAGTCACAGACAAGCTTGGGCTGGAGCTGCTCCATCTCAATCAGATAAACACAAAACATTTTACCTTTTAGTAACAGTATGGTTATCACAGTGTGACTGTTATTGTTGAGTTTCACCATCCTTTAAGATTACTAAAGATAATCAGAGATAAACAGGTAAACTCTGTGTCTGCAGTCTTTGCCTGCATAAGAAATACCACGAATATCAGGAGTGCCAGGGTTATCTTACTGCAAATAATTATCCAGTTACCTAATGCAGCTCACAGGATTTAAGGGAATTCCTTAAATTGTGATGGCTGAGAGTCTTGAGTAAAAAGCTCTGTAGCTGCACAGCACGTTCTCCCTATACAAGTGGTTAATAATACATTAGAGTGATTCCTGTCATTCCTCACCTTCTAGCTAAAAATTCAAAGCAGGTTGGCTAAAAGCACCAAAACTGGAGTGGCACACATACCTCTGGAGTGTCAGCTCCACATCCTGATCATAGTCCCTAGTTTTCATGTGGCAGACAGTGATTTTTAAGCAGCACTGGCCAAAATCAACTCCCTCATCTTTCCAGGCATAGGAGACTGCTGGGCCTCAGAGATTATGTCCAATCTTCCACTCAGTCACCTAAAGAACAAGGAGTAAATATCAGAATATGGGTAGATACTATTTCCACCAATGGTAGTTGCAGTTCTCCCCATTCTTTTACTATACTCCACCAGAAGGAGATGGCTCTAGGTTATTAATTATTTGCTTTGTTTTTCTGCAGAGTAAGCCTGTATCTGCTGTGGAAATCTATAGACACCACAACAATTTTCACCCTGGTGTGATTTATGCTTTTGTAGCTATGGTTAAATGTTAAAAGTCATCACTACTATTACCACTGAGTGGAGCTGGTTACTCCCAGTGTCCATGAACAAAATGGGATTCTCGCCATGGGAAAACTTATTTTTCCTGCTTGTATGCTGCCTATTTTGTCATTCTCCTCAATATGAACTTTCAACTCAGGTTATCTTATCATGCCAAAACTTTGATGCCTGAAGGAAAAAAGAACATTTAGCTTGATAAGGATTCTGTTCATGGAGGTGACCTCTAGCTACAATATAAACAATGAGGTCTCACACTGGAGTAGATTCTTCTCTGTAACTCCTCAGAAATCAGGAGGTGCTGAAAAAGCAGCCAAAACAAACTGCATAGGTGGTAAAGCTCTAAGAAGGTAAAGGTTTACTGAGCATATCTAAGCTGAAATGGCTTGATGAATACATCATGACCTGATAGCCAAGTGGCTTATCTCTGTGTCATTAGTGAGTTACTTCTCTGTTAACTCCCTTACTCCGTAAAGATGGTTTCATGTGTTTCCTTCTGTCTTTATTAATGTTTCAAACTGATTGCGGGAGTATTTCAGTTTGTCCAAACCTGAGCCACTTTCACTTTATTGATATTAATTTAGTTGCTTAACCCATTAGAATCCTTGGAGTGTTGATGAACTTTTTTTCTTCTCCGCCTGTGGGTGAATCATTTTCTAGGAAGCATGGATATATTTAGTCCAGCACATAAACAGGATATGGCATGCATTGGTGCTCAGTGGCTTTAGTACATCAGATCTAGTAGTGGACATAGTGAACTGGACATCTGTTCTGAGATGTCCTAGCAAGGCAGCAGAGAGGGGATGTCATAACAAGCCAAACCCCTCCCCCCCAAAAAAGTGAGCACTCACCAATTGTTCTGAGATGGCCTTTCTTGAGCTCCTTCATCCTCCTTTCCTAGCTGCTCATAACCTGCTGTATCACTTATCAGCCCATCTCAAAACTTGCTTTCCTCTTGATTTAGACTTCAGTTCTTGATTCTTCCACCCACGTCTGTGTTAATTTGCCTCCTTCGTGTTGAACAGAGAGCAGATCAAGGGCTGTCACTCTGCTGAGCTTAATCTCCAAGCAGAAAATGTACAAAAACAACCATTTCAGAAACTCACTGATTAGTCAGCGGAACCACAGTCTTGGTAACGGCCGGGGAGAACACACCTCTGTCACCGCACCCACACAGGACAGTGACAGTCGCCTCAAACAGACCCTGTAAGCCAAGAGACTTCTCAGCCCCCAAGGTAAAGTTTGGGTTCTGGCAGCCTCAAAATGGCTGTGCAATTTTCTCAGCAGCACGTCAAACAGCACCACACAAAAGAGGGCTGCTAAGATAGAGCTGCATCTGTAGCAGGCATGGTGAATGTGCTATGCTGGGCACCCTTGAACTTGGTGCCCCAATGTCACCTCCTCCACCTCCATTTTCCACCTGGGAGGTGCCATGAATATCCTTGCATATAGCAAATGCTAAAGAATCCTAATAGAGCAAGTCCCTGTTTGCTTAGCGTGCGTGATTAGCAATACTACAGTATATTTTGTCATGTATTCTATGTTGTAGCTGATATCCTCCAGTAGATAAGGGCAGTGGAGTATTTGGTAGAGCTGCTAAGGGCTTCAGGAAGGAGGCTGAAGAGCCCATTGTATTCTACATGAAAAGCCTTGCAAAAATCCTGGCAAGGCAAGGGATTAAATTGAATCAGGTATCTTGCCACAGATGTTTTTGAGGCACTGAATGGCTGCTCAGTGCATGTGCTCTGCTGGCATGGAAAAGTGCACAGCTTTATAGTACAATCAACATTAGCATCATCAACCTCTCTCTTTAAAGAACACATTCGGATTGATTCCTCATGAGGGATTTATGTGCCTTTCTCTTAAATAATGCACAACTTTGTAGCTTGTGCAGTCTCTAGGAAACACTGGCAACCTGCAGTCAGGAGAGGCGGGGGATTCTTTGGAGACAGCTGTTTTCACATATTTTCTGCTCCTGTTCATGTTCCCAGTTCAGCTGTAGGGGAAGCTGATACTGTAATTGATATGATGTAAACATTGCATAGCACACGTATGCATATGCACATCCTCACTCTAAAGACACATTCACATGCATACACACACACAGAATATAATATATTTGCACATTTCTTGTCGGTATTGAACTTCTTCTGGAGCAGAGTCTTTGCTGAATTTGTTGCTCTGTGCTGTCAATTGTAAAATAAAAAGTGCTGTTCCACGAAATCACCTGGACACTCATACCTCATCTATCAGCTCTCCCTTTCAAGTGTCAGGAACGTGACAACTCAATGACCACAGATACATAGGATATGTAGGGTTTTCTATAGATCTTTTATGTACGAATGTACCTCTACATATAAAGTGACAGATCTCCAGTTGATATATTGATTAATAAACCAATACTGCTCTGCAGATGCCACTGAATCTCTCTTGATTTACATTTGTAGAGCATCTGGTCTGTGATATACTATGGTGTGCACAAGCCACAATATTGTGGTGCAGCATTACTTAGCCTTTTAGATGTAACTTAATAAACAGACAGAGTGGCAAAACAGAATAAAAAATGCTGGACACTAAAAAGAGCTTAGCCTAAGTCTAGCCTACTATAAATTGTGTATACAAGCAGGAGTGCTTTTTCTTCTTTTTTTAAATTTTTTTCATTTTACTAATATTTCCATTGTTCAATCTAAAGTTTATTTACTTACCCTGATCCAAAGCAGAACTTCAGAGTGAAAAGAAAATAAAGATATTTCACATTCCTCAAACTGGATCCATTGTTTAAAAGAAACCCTCATGTTGTATATTCAGCACTCACTGTGACCAGTGATAGATGAATACTGTTTGTTACTCATGCAGGCAAGATTAAATATTATCTATTTTGAATTCAGTCACAGTAATTTGAGGAATGAAATTCTGTTTGGAAACAGAAGATAACACTTCATGAACAGGTTGATTATAAAAAAGAAAGACAGTGAAACAGCAGCTGTCTGAAAGCATACAGAAGTTCAGAAGGTTAAAAAGGTTGAGCCACTATTTTCCCACAAATAAGATTATAGATAAAGATAAACAGAAAGCAATTTTCTCACTATCTGTGGCAGTAAATGTTAATGCCCTATGAAGTGCCTTGTTGCAATCTCTGAAACCAGGAACCATACGTCCACAAGACCTGTAAAAGTTCTCAGCAGAGCACTGTATGCCTAAAGCTGGGAGGCATTGTGGACATCTTCAAATTTTGTAATAGAATGAGGAAGTTAAACAGAAGATTAATACCACAGCTAAAAACCAACATGAACAAGTACTTTGAAATGACTTGGAGACCATGCTTCAGTGCATCTGTACTGTGTTAGTGATGAAAGACTTCAAAGGTTTTATGTGACAAAGGGAAACAGAACTTGACCAAAAGGTGCTGGATCAGTAATACCAGAAGCAGCAGTCAGAATTCAGGGACACACCAAGTGACTCCATAAACAAAGTAAAACATACAACAAGCTCTGAAGATCATGAGTCATGCCCCAGGTTCTTCTGTCTCTAGTGTAAGAGTTCATTTTAAATGAACTTGTACATGTGAATCATCTACAAGTATCACATCAACATCAAGGGCAGGACCACAGGTGGTAGACGTCAACTGGCATCTGCCCTGAGGGTGGTCCCTACCTTCAGATAACACAGGGAAGGGAAAAAGGTGATTTTTTGTTTTGAGGAAGAAAGGCAGAGGAGTCAGTGTACCCCATATTGTAAATAAAAGCAACCACAACCAACAAAGCAGTGGTGAATCTAATTCGTTCTAATGGAGGTTCTAAAGGCGCTGCATTTCACTCATCAGTAACCATCTGTACCAGCAGCACCAGGCTGAACCAGACATCTATAGAGATGGGCTTGTTCCTACCCAGGTGGATGTTATCCATGTGAATGCATTGGTATCCATTCAGCCACAACAAAAAAGGCAAAATCACACTGTATCTGTTAATGGTGTCCTCAGGAAAACAAGGTTAAACTCAGCAGAAAAAAAAGAAACTAATTTACAAGCCTTTTCCATCCACTTAGCCTGAAAAGTTCATGAGCAGAGCAACTCAAGACCCTTCACCTCTCTGGGAATTATAAAGGTAGAAGTCCACAAATGTGATGTGTGGCAGTCCCCAGATTGGAGGTTTCCTGGAAATGGAAGGTAAATGCCGAAAGTTCTGTAAATGTAGTGTGGTGTACGTGATAACTGAGGAGAAGGAGCCTGTCTGTGCAAATGCTAAGTGGGGTTCATACACCCTGAAATTTTGCAGTAAACCAGGAAAGATTCATTAAAATTTTACTAGAGCTGAGACTAACCTCACCTCAGACAAACAGGATCCTGTGCTCTCCTCAGCACTGGAGATGTCTCCCCTTGGGCACCACAGGTTTAACAAGGGGTCAAAGTCACAAGCATCACTTCTCTGTCTGCCTCACTTCTATCACAGCAAAGGTACTTGTATTAAATTATCACCACAGATTCATCAGCATCTGAAGGAATATTTTCTCTGATATGGATGCACAAGACAAGTTTAAACGAATCCCTACAAAACTGGAGCAGGCTATACATAGGTGAGTGCAGGAAATTATGTAAATCTTTCTATTAAATGAATACCTGGAATATTTATAGGAGCACCAATCTCAGGAAAAAAAAATGGTTCACACTTCTATGGTGACTAGGCATCACGGATAGCTGGGAAAAGAAAACAAAATCCCATCAAACAAATAACACGAAGCCAGGGAAGCAGAGTTGTCTATACAGCTCAGGCACAATGGGCAGGCATGAGAAAAATATGCCTTCATATTTGAAATGGGGAGAAAAGGTGATAGTTTTAGCAACCTCCACAACCCATAAAAGCTCAGACATATCTTTGCTGCTGGAGACCAACCACAGTACTTGACACAAGCAGTCTATGAGCATAAAGACTTTCTGAGCAACATGGCACATTCACATTTCCCAGTAGCTTCCTAGAGCTGAAAATGATTAGTGAAACCCTGGCAACACAGCTTGTTCATTAGCTGTGTCCCTTCCAAAATACAGAACAGGAATTACGACAGGAGCAAGCACAGCCCAAGTGTTGATGACGTAATAGAAAGTAAAACTTAATTTGGATTTATTCATCCCGGTGAGAAGGGAAAATACTATGGAAGCAAAATTGCAACTTTCTTGTTTAAGTGGGTTTTGTAGTTTAACGATGCAGAAGCTGCACGTGAGAAAAGCTGGCCTCATATCTTTCAGATCAAGTCTCTAGATAAAACCTCCTAGACACCATTCTTACTGGTCCTAGTAAGCAGACTAAGTGATAATATTGATTTGATATGCATACAACTAATTCCCCCTCTCCAAGCCCCTGCCCTCAGCACAAGATGTTCAAGCCCACAACAGCTGCTCTGTGCTGGCCCCAAATCATTGCCAGGGCAATCTGCGGGCAACCCCTCACTGGTGTGGGCCAACCCCACACTGAGGATTGTGCTCATCCTGGAACAGAACAGGCCTCTGTGGGACAGAGCATGGCCCTGTGCCATGGCACTGCTTTGTCTGTGAGCATCCAGGCAGCTTTGGACCCTCTTCAGGCTGTGAACACATTCCAGGGAAATCAGGCTGGAGTTCATTCGCAGCGCGGTGTCTGAGCCTTTTGTGTGATGACCACGAGCCAGTGCCAGAAGACTGAAAGAAGCCTTCAGAGCAACATCCCACAGGTGTGGAGAGCTGACACTCGATTGCAACACTGCACCTGGGTTCTACATTGAAAGTTCAGTAAAGTGGTCAGCAGGGTTATCAAAGTTAGGCAGCTGTTTGGTGTAGCAGAGCCTCGCCCCTTTCACTTCCTGTTTTTAATTTGATAGAAATTACACAAACACACACATGTCCACACACACTTGCCATGCTTGGTGATGCAGCTAAGTAATTCTGGTGTGTTATATTCTGGTGTGTTATACTGGAACTCAGAGACCTTTTCAGAGGCTCTATTTAAAAACTCTCTGGACAAGGATACATACATCGACACATAAGCATTAGTCCTGCAAACATTTAAGTCACATACATTTTTTTGACTGTATATTTCTGCCAAAAAATTTTAAAATTTGCTTCAGCTAAGCAGATAAAATTTAGCATAACTATATACAGCATTTTATACAAACACTGACAACATCTAGGTGAGAAAGGAACTGGTTAAAAGGAAGATGATTTTTGTGTTTGTTCAGAAGATGGGCAGTTGCCTGAAAAAAACGCAATGATATATTTGTCTTTGTAAGACCGATTTTTGCTTTGGGCAAAGATTTCATTTGATTTAAATCCTTGATTGAGGGAATCTGCAATAGATGCTGCAGAGGGAAGTATCAATGCTTATTACAGTTTATGCAGCCTCATTTCAACACTGCTGGAGAAGGGAGCTGAATCAGTCTGTTTAACTACACTATCTACTCCTTCTTTACAGAAAAAACCCACAAAACATACTTTTGTATGATTATTGACATCATAAGTGGATTTCCAATTTAAGTAAGTTGTCTAGGAATCCACAGAACAAAAAAGGTTGTCATCCGCAGCAAGCATAGCAGAAAACATATTTTAGATAACTCGGATGATAACATCCTGTTTCCTAAGGTGCCATTTGGGCCAATTCACTGTTTGTAAACTGAATGGTTCCAGTTGCTTATTCAGAGACTCACACATGCCATTGCTTGCATAACTTTCATCTTATTTGCAAGCCAAGGTTGCATGAATACAGAGCATTTCACTTCAGTCACTGTTTCTTTTAGGAGATGCTCTGTCCCTGGAAATGGAAAGGACTCCATTTAATGATTAACCATCAAAATAGATTCCCATTTTATGATCTCCTAGAGAAACAGTAAATCACTTCGACCAGTATACTTTCAGAACAACTCATTTCAAAAAAAGAGGACAGAATAGCCAGTGTCTCTAATACAACTACAGAAAATGCAAACTGGAAAAATTTATAGAAAGCCTCTGTTGTGTTAGAAATCCTTCTGTCCTCTGTATCTCAGGGTGTAGCACTAACTACAAAAAAGCAGCTCTCTGCCTCCAGCAATTCCCTTCATAGTTCTTCCAGTACTGGGAAACCATGCTTGGTGAGATTGGTTTTCTTCCTCCAGGACATTTTGATATAGGAGTGTTGTTTTACGCATCTTTATTTCAATAAATAAAGTTGATCATTGCTGTGTTTGCTTTTCTGGTTTCAGTACTTTTACTGTGTGTAACAGATGGAGCTGCTAGCAACACAGAGAGATAAGGTTGCTTAACGTTTCCCATGCTAAGTCTCTGTTTTCAGTTGCTTATATCTCATTTTATCCACTTGGGCTACATCATTTCATGCTTGCTTCTTGCCTCAGATTGATTTTTCCTCCCTGCTTTTCAGTACATTATTCTGTTACTTCTGAGAATGAAAAAAACACAAAAATTTTTTAAAAAAGAAAACCCACTGTCCCCTAAAATAAACACATTTCCTAATGTTAATTTCTTTCTTGTAAGGTCTTTGTATATGGGACAAGAGTGTTGCATTTTGGTAGGAAGGTTGTGGTGGGGGGAATTAAATTAGCAGGTTCATAACTTCTAATCCATGAGCTAATCTCACTAACAATAAAACCACTGTGAACAAAGTATGAACCTGCCTGTGTGGGACTGGCTTTTGAGCTCTGTGTTTTTAGAAAAATTAATTTAAAGACATAAAAAACCTTGGAATTAATACAATCACAGCAAAAGCAAACCAGAAACTTTAATATCCTGCTTCTTTAGCTAGTATATTGTCACACACACAAATACCCATGGAGCAGATCACAGCCTTATTTTTTGAAGATACACAGCCATGACCCAAAGACTTTAGGCAAAATGCTACTACCACAGAATAGCTGGAATATTTTCCTGATGACTTTGCTGGGAAAAGTGTTGTTTCCTTGGTGAAGCTCCCTGAAACCTTACATTTTAAGCAAAGTTATGCAGCTCAGACTGCTCCTACGCAGAAAATACAGCTTTTGCCTTCCATGCTTCCACATCCTCTGCACACATGCCAGTGCAGCAGCAGCTCCTGCTCTTTCCTCAGCCATTTCCAGGCTTCAGACAAGCACTTGAATGTCAGAGAATTACTCTCTGCAGGGGCAGGTGTTTTCCACACTGTTTGTCTGAACACCTTTAACACTGGCTGGTGAGAAAATCTCCAGGGCTGGCAGTGCTTTGTCCCTGAACAGCAAGTGCTGTGCCAGTGTCCAGGACATTAGCTATATATGATATATATTTCTCTTGCAAATGAAGATCCCCCCAGGGAATGGTAGCTTTAATAATGCCTGCAAAAAAGGTAAACTAATCAATTAAGATTTGTCAAGTAATTACTCTAAGAATTGGTCTACACAACTGAAATTAATCCATTAAAATAATTAGCCTTACAGTTTGTATGTCTGGCTAATTATATAAACATTTACCATGCATATTTTCAAGCTAAACTTCACTAGCTTCCATACAGAAACTCCCTCAGTGTAAGAGATTGTACCACAAATTACAGAGTTCACATGTTTAATATATGTCAATATATTTTCAAGGACATTTACATAATATATGCAAATGTATTGAGTCTTAGCTCTTGCAAATTCTAATCCCATCCTTAACATCTAAGTCATACACAGCAATATGTAATGTGGGTGTTGTTTTTTATTTTTTTTAATTTTAACTGACCAGCTCCTCCTCCAGTTTAACTACATTAGTGAGGCTGCTGGAATCTGCTCCACAGGGGACCCAGCTCTGGGACTGCTTGGGCACTGGAGCAAAGGCAGGATGCAGCTTGGTTATTAAATGAAGCGGTTCATTGGAGACGTGATAAAGTTAGAAATCTACAGTTTTTGCTGCTTGCCATTTACCTTCCAGTTAGCAACCAAGGTGTTGGTCTCAGCCTGTAAAATCTTGGATGATTTGAGCTTGGTCAAAAGGGATAGTGTTACTCTCCTCATGACAAATAGCTGGAGTAATGCCTGGAGAACAAGCAAAATACACAGGATTAATTATATTATATGAACTGAAAGGGATATTGGTCTCTAGGCAGGCTACCATGCTTCCAAACTCCCATATTCCAAGAACTGCTACAAAATACCTTGTATTAGCACATACATTTTTCATTTCTTTAGAGCTAGAGTATTGGAGGTTGAGGTTCGACTTTCCAGCACTGAACCAGCCTTCAATAGCAAAGTCATGGCACAATGTCACAGAATCATGGAGCTATAGATTAGAATCAAAAAGAAATAACCTTCTGTCAGGCCCAGTATTTAGAGTCAAATGGGAACATCTCACCTTGTTTTCTCTTTAAGTCTCATTCAGGGAGTTAAAACTGTGTAAACAAGCCAGTCCAAATGCTCCCAATGCACTTACAATTCTCAATGCAAGATGGCCAAACCCCAGCCTCACTCTGAGACCTTTGTGCATTTTCTGCTATTGCTCTGGCTCATCTGGTCTCTGTGATGGAAAACCTGTTATTAGGTAATTAATTAATATTGAGTAGAATTAAAATGCTCTGAATTTAAACTTCAAAATATCCCTTAGACTCTTCCCAAATGCCACTGGGGTTCCCACTGGAGACATTACGGTCCCTGCAGTAACCTGTCACCACTGATTATTGTCAAGGCACTGAACACACAGAATTAATCAGTGGCATGCAGAAGGGAAGAGAGCTCCAGTGCAAGCCCTTCCCCGGGCTGCAGCCCTTCAGGGACAGCTGCTCCTGCCAGCACTCTCCACGGCCACAGTTCCTGCAAGAAATATCCTCCTGCTATGGTGTGGGGCCCTCTAGGGACCCAGGGTCGCTCTAGGGACCAGTTGTGGCCATTCCTGCTGTACTCCAAAGCCACCGCAGAACCTCTTCTCAAACGGGGGAGGAGTGCAGCCACTCATGGAAAAGGCTTTTGCACCTGGATGCAGCTCCACGGGAAAGCTGGGACAAGAGACACGTGGCTGGGGACATGTGTACTTGGGTCCCGCAGCAGCTCCTGCCCTCTCCTACAGACGGAAAGGAGGTGCAGATGTGTGGCTGGAGGGTGAGTGGGAACCAACAGCACCGTGGCGGGGCGGGAAGCAGTAGGAAGCACTGAGAACAAGGAAATAGCCATGAAGTGTGGCCGCAGTTACAGGCTGCAGAAATGCCACAAATCAGTGCATTTCTATGATTTCTTTACACCAAGCTGGGCTCAGTTGCATACACAGGGACAGCCATGACTCATATATTTCCAACTTACACAGCATCAGTCACAGATTCCTTATTACACAAAGTTATTTTCCTTATCCTATCTGCCACAGACGATAAAACTAAACAAATGGATGAATATAATTCATTCACTGGTTTATGAACTTGGAGTCCCACAGAGACAGTAGTATATGGCAATCCAAACTGCAGTGCTGCTAAAACTGAGGGACAAAATGCAGCACAAGATCAGAGTGTACCAGCTTACAAGGATTTATTCCAGGAAACCAAATGTGCTCTGGGATTGGTGTTTCGCTTCTTTCTGGGCTTGTTATCCTTACTGTAAAACATTTACCTATAAACATCAAACATCAAAAAAGGCACCACGATTTCAAGGCAATACATGAACTCAGAAATGGATATGGGTTTACTTAGGGCTTTGAAATGTTTTGAGGTGTAAGGTCAATGGTCCCTTTTAATGGAAAAGCATGGTCCACCCCTTTGGACACTGTAATGGTGCAATAAATATATACACAAGAGTATTTCTCTCATCACTGTATTGTTCCATCTGCTTTGGACTGCACTGAGCATGCAAAAGGGCAATCCAAAAATATCAGGTGGGCTGTAGATTTGCCATCCAGTTGAGATCATTGTTAGCTTGGCATGAACTTTGCACAAAAGCGGTGACAGCAAAGACAGCTGAGTGACACTGACGTGGGCTCAGTTTGGGAATTTTTACATTAAAAAAAACCCAAAACAAAACAGCTAAAGAAGAGTGAGTATCCCCCAGTGCTCAGAGAGAAATCGCACAACGCAGGAAAGGGAGCTCACTGGATAACTCTCTTGAGGACATCGGGAATACCCAGACTGACACTGAGGACATTTGCAAATGCAAGTTAATGCCTTTCAGGATTAGTTTTTAAACACACAATGATGCAAATGTTTATTTATCCACAGAGTGGCAGATTGTTATTATTGCCTATGCCAAAATATGCTTTGGCTGCAATCCAATGACAAAGCCTTGTCTGAGAGATACTGATCAGTCTGGGGAGCTGAAGTGACACAGAAGAGATTTAAAAATCAAGGGGGCTTGTTCTCTGAGGCATACACAAAGTATTCATTAACTTTTATCAGCACGTAACTCTCTCCATCCTGTCTCCTGCACTGCAACCAGATGGGAAAAAAAGATATTTTGGGACAACAGATATACTGGTTACCCTGCCTCTGGCAAAAGGGTTCAAAACTTCCTGACTTTTTTGTTTGAGTACCTGTATACATTGTGTGCACAGGTCTAAGAAGCAGTTCAGAGTGTTCATCTTTAATTGCACAGTTTCAAAAGCAGCACAGCACACCTCACCTGCACATATGGATTTTACACCATCTCACCTGCATTTAGTTTTCCTGCAAAAATAAGGTGGTGTTGTGGCACTACAGCTGCCCTGTCATGCTGAGAGTGAGGGCTCCCCAGGCTGGAGCACCTCACATTTTGCTTAGCCATGCCCAGGGGAAATGCAATTGATGCCCAGCACAGATCATTATCCACCAGGCCTCCATCTGCCTCAGCTTTCAAGGCTAGTTTTAATAATTTTGCAAGTTACAGTGAGACTTGCTTCATTATGCTTTTATTAGTGATCTGTAATGGTCCCTAATTAAACATAATGCTGCTGCAGATACAGTTGAAAAAGGCTCCACCACCCCTTCATACTCTGGAGTATTGAAAGAGTGGAAGTCTGCAATTTTCTTGGTTTGGTCCCCACAAGCGTTACACAGAATTTATCGTTCATCACCAAGACCGAATTAACATCATACATTCCCCAAAGGTGCCATGCACAGATTTCTTATTTGAGTTTTGCCATTGCTTGAAAGACCAGGAGATTTCCTCATGGGCTGAGGAGCAGGTAACCAGCTGACAGCAGACTGGAGAGTGGGGAGGAGTCGAGTGACATGGCAGAAAAATCTCATGGATGTAAAGAAACTTTTGGTGTTATCATGCATTTAGATTTGGCATCTTTGGTTATCCAAACTCCACCTTAAAAAGTCATCAAGCCTTCTTTAATAGGAATCACCTACTTACAAAGCCTCAAGCTATTAGCTTTGTTACCATGTTAACATAATGGGAAACATCAACCACAAAAATGTATGAGGACCTCAAATATTAATGAGGAACATAATGCTGAAAAATGGCAAAGCTTACTTAAGGTTATCAAATCCATGAAATTAGTTAGTGTTATCTGTCCAAAATTACTGTTAATCATGAAACTCCACATTCTCATTGCTAACTAAGTAGTCCCCCATAGTCATACTGCAATAGAAAGAATGTTGGAAGAGTCTTAAATTCAGCTGCTGGAGATTAGACAGAGTAGGGAGGACTGGTGTGCACAGAAAGCTCTCTATACATAGCTTCATCATTAAAATTTCCCTAGCATGAGCAGAAAAGTTATTAAATTCCCAATAAAAAATGTTTAAATGTCATTAAAAAGTTTCAGTTCTATCATAATTCTCCTTAATGGTAAAAATTTCAGTGCTGGTTCTCAGTCCCAAAATTGCATTTTCAAAGAATCCTGTGCTTTAAGTCTCAAATTGCCTAATTACCATATTTATTGCTGGATTCTGTTTTCTAATCCCTGATGACTTTGTCAGATATATTTATGTTCCCTTCATTTTCCCCTCCTGCAAGAAGGACATACAGGCGTTAGTGAGGGTGGCATGTTGCAACCTGAGTTGGATAGATGGCTGTTATCACACCATATTAATACCTATTTAGCTACACAACATTAAAGACTGCAAACTACACAGTCCTGGGTATGAAAAATCATAGCAGTTACATTCTCCTTAACATTTATCCATATTATACTCGCAGGTTGGTCATTATAATTGATATAAATTAAACCTCAAGAGTAAACCATTAAGTCTCAAGTTGACAGCACCAAAACCCATTTTATTTCTATTGAAGATTTGAAGAACAATTCTTCTACTTCTCAGCTGCCTTTAATTAAAGCATTGCCACGAAAAATGTAATTCAAGGGAAGAGGCAGGATAAAATATTAATAAAAGCAAGTATCCAGGCAGTCCAAAAGTAGTAAAATCTTTAAAATGTTCAAAGAAAGGCTCTAGTTTTATTTGGCTCCTGTAAATTTACGAAGGGAAGAAAAAGACATGGAATTAATTCCTTGTTGTTTAAATTAAGGTTTCATTAAACCACAGTTCTCCTTTAAAATGGAGTATATAAAACCACCATGATAATATACACATTTATTGTCCTTTCATATTTAATCAGCAACCCCCACTCGGCCAGATTTTCTTAGCTTTTAACCTTGTCAGCTCAATGCACAGTCTGCCAGGCTAGATGTTTTTCCTGTCTTGGAACTGATTGTTGAAATTCTGGTATTTCTTCCCATCACATGCTGGTAATAAAATTCAAGGTAGTAGAACTTCTGCAAATTAAAAATATTAGAAAGGTCAACAGCAAGCCTCAATCAAACATGTCTTGTTTCAACTTCAGCCTCATTATATTAAAACCATAAAACATTAGCTGTACCATTAAAAAAAAAAAGAAAAATTAAAATCTAAATATTGAAATATTAAGTATCATTTTGGCAGTTTTAAACTACATCTTTGAAGCAGAACACTATTTAAAAATGAACCTCCCTCTTGAAAAATGCAGGGATTTGTGGGCATAAGAAGGTCTCTCAAGGGACCTACAAACAGATCTGACTGTTAAAAGCTATCCTATTGCTATCACAAATTAACAGATTTTGCATATGATCATAAAATTGGTGGTCATTACAAACTACCCCATGCTGGCAGTGGCACTTAGCAAATAATAAAATTAATAAAAAGAAAATAAGATTGCAATTGTAGTCATTGCAATCAACAGATTCGATGCTGAAGAAACAGAGCAGGTCTCTCACACTTAGGTTTCATTTTAACTCTTATTTCAGTACAGACAATTTTTAAACCAGAAGCAAAGTCAAGCTGTGGTATTTTAATATGATAAATTAATGGATTACAAAATATTCAGAATTTGGGGGTTTGTGGAGCTAAAGAACAATTTGTGGTGGAGGGTCTATGCTGTCCCCAGATCTGACAGCGATCAGAATAAGGTGGTTAACTTCTTTTTTTGAAGTTCTATATGAACAGATCTGTACTTCTAATAATTACTGAATAAAAAAATACATGCCAGAGAACACTTTCTAAAAATAATAGAAAATGAATGACAAAGTACGAATGGTAGGAACATAAAAAAATTTCTTCTGCATCTAAGGGGGTGCTTTTTCTTACATTCTATTCCAGCAGGAATCTGTTTCATGCCACTATTTAAATTTCTTTAAATTTTAATCAAATGTATGTGAAAATTACAATAATTTTTCAAATAAACTGAAAGCTGTGGATACTTTTTAAAAATGTTCTGCAAACATAGTTTAAAGAATGCAAAAATGTAAAGGATGTAGGATCTTATTGTGCAAAAAAGAAGCTAATTATTTTGGTTGGACCTTAAATAAAAACATTTGAATGCATTCTATCCAGAATGTAATGATGCGAATCACATATTACTTTTAGCAGATCAAATCTTCTCCCGAATCTCACAGATGGCAAAATGAATGAGTTCAAGCAAAACTATTTTCTTGTTTCATTTACCAGGGAGACAACTTGCACAAAGGCAGAAGGCAGCTCCTCCTGGAAAGGACAGTCCCCAGTAAAATAAGAAATCAGTCAATTGCTCTAGTTACAAGCACCTTTTTGGTGTCAAGCATTTTAGGTATTTTCTACTCCTTGGGTTTTCTGGCAGTGGGCTGTATCCATAAATAGTCACTAATTTTGGGAGCTGCGCTTAATGCATGACACCAGTGTAGCTTCACTCTGTGCAACCCGCCTGCTTAGCCTAGGGAAATAAATACAGGCTTTTGTCCAGAAAACAAAACTTATTAAAAATGGCTGGTGTATAAAACTAGATAATTTTCCACTGTGATAAGAAACTTGAGAGGATTTATTTTTATACCATCTTGAAAAGTCAAGCAGACCAGAAACTGGGGACAGCTTCAGCAAATCATATAAAATTCTGTCTGCAGACAATTTGGTGTACAGCCAGCCATCAAGAATTGGGATATCCTGGCTCTCCAGTCTCTGAAGCTCCCACAGCATTTTTATGAGCAAAGATGGGTAATTCTACTCCCCCAAATTAACTTTAAATATGACTTCATTTCCTTGAGAATCTCAGCTAAAATCCACTTCTCATTCTACTGATATTTTTAAATTGGCAGAACTTGGGTGAAATTGTACATTCACAGTGTTTTCATTTAGCAGACAATGCTTTTCATCTTGGATGTCCATAATTTCAGTGGGAGCTTCTTGGTGTCAGTCTTATGGGTTCCTTTCCTACTTCATGGAGGAACTGGAGGTTGTCCAAAGAAGAGCAATGATGCTGGTGAAGGGTCTAGAAAATATTTGCTATGAGAAGAGGCTGAGGGAACTGAGGTTATTTAGTCTGGACAAGAGAAGGCTTGGGAGGATCTTATCACTCTCCACAACTCCCTGAAAGGAGGTTGTATCCAGGTGGGGTCAGTGCCTTCTGTCATGTCTCAAGTGAATGGACAAGAGGAAATGGCCTTAAGTTGTACCAGGGGAGGTTCAGATTGGATGTTAGAATTTTTTTTTTATCTGAAACGGTGGTCAGACATTGGAACAAGTTACCCAGGGAGGTGGTTGGAGTCCCTGTCCCTGGAAGTGTTCAAGAGGAGTCTGGATATGACACTTGGCATTAGGGGTGGTTATGGTGGTGCTGGATAGATGTCTGGACGAGATTATCTTGAGAGTCCCTTTCAACCCCAGTGATTCTGTGATTCTGTGATTCATACGGGCCTTGGAGGATGCAAATAAGAGCAGCTTGCAAAGTGGATTGAAAACTGGATGAAGGCTCTCTGAAGTGAATTATTATGAGAATAACAAAACTAGCCTAGATGGTCAAGGTAAAAAAGCAAAAACTACATCTTGCTATTAAAAAAGAGGTCATAGAAACTACACAAACAGTAACGGAAATGATTAAAGCTATAAATAAAGCTAGAGAGGAAAAAAATTTTAATCATTATAGCGCACAGCCAATTTGTAGTCATCTGATGTTAGATGCCTAAGGCAGGACATAAGTCTCAGGAGCCTCCCTATGTGGTCAATGAAGAGAGAGAGCAATTCGGTCAAGTACTCAATTTACGTGCCTAAATAAGCCTGGAAAGGCAAAGAAAGATCTTCTCTTCCTCCCCTGATTGCTCACACAGTGCAGGGAAAAAAGCTTTCAGATTTAAACATCTCAGCTGGTTGTTTCATGTCACGAAGCAAAGATCCCCCAAGGACCTGAATTACTGGAAGGGTCCAGCAAGAGTGTAAATGATACAAGGATGTATGACACAACCTTTCCCCAGGGCATGCAGCCAAGACAGCAGCCAGAGCAGAGAAAAAAAGGACATAATGGAGGTGGGAGAACAGAGGCAGTGATCCCAGCAGGTATAAAGGCCTAGCATGGTTTCATGAGTCACTGCTGCTCTGTGCCCCATTGCAAGAAAGACTGCTTGAATTAAAGGTGTTTTGTCACTGACAGGTCCTTGTTTGTATGTCAAGGCAAGCAAAGGTGAGTTTCCTGTTTTCTCATCCTGAAGAACTCCACCTCCTATTCAATTAGCTAACAAAAACCTGAACAGAGGAGTGGGTGGATTTTTTAATCCTATTATATTCCCCTTTCAGTGGCTAGGGATGTACCTTAATACCTCAGAGGGAAAACGTCCCACTGTCTGTGACAGAGCATACAATTGAACTGAACTCTCTGAAATCAGAGAAATCTGTCTCACTTCTCAGAGTGTGGGCATTAATCCTAACACCCTTTGCTTATAAAGGAAGCAATTTCCTTTGTAAGAAGCCATATAACTGGAAAAAGGTACCACAAAGGTAAAGTCTTGGGCCTCTCGCTACAAGAAGGATGTGCTGGAGCATGTCCAGGGAAGGGCAGTGGAGCTGGGGAAGGGAGCACAAGTTCTATGAGGAGCATCTGAGGGAGCTGGGGATGTTTAGCCTGGAGAACAGGAGGCTCAAGGGAGACCTTATCATTCTCTACAACTGCCTGAAAGAAGGGTGTAGCCAGTTGGGGTTCCGTCTATTCTCCAAAGTAACAACTGATAGCACAAGAGGAAACAGCCTCAAGTTGCACCAGGAGAGGTTTAGATTGGATATTAGGAAAAATTTCTTCATGGGAAGGGTTATCAAGCATTGGAACAAGCTAACTAAGTGGCTGAGTCACCATCCTTGGAGGTGTTAAAAGATATGAAGATGTGGCACTTAAGGACACTTAAGGGCAGTTTAGTGATGGACCTGGCAGCATTAAGATACCAGTTGGACTTCATGATCTTAAAGGTTTTTTCCACCCTAAATGATTCTATGATTCTAAAGATCAGGCTTTCAAATAAGTGATTTTAAAGAAAGAATATTATTGAGGATGCCAACTCAGATGATGCCATCTCCAAAAGAATCTAAAACTCACAAATCTAGAACAAGCAGTTCCTCACAAATTTAAATCTATCAACTCTCCCACACTAATGGAATTTATGGCACAAACTCAAGGCTCAATAGCCTAAAATAAAAGTTTTCATGTTTTCAGAATTTTTCTTTTATTACTTAACTCACAGAGAATTATGTTGTCTCAAGAAACACTAATTAAAACAATCACACAGATTTTTCCAAGACTTAATCTGAAATAACTACAAGACATCAGATATGAGCAGAGTACTTTCATATCCATATATCTACCCATACACTTCTTTAGTGCTCACACATTGCAATAAATTACTTTTCAGGATATTAAAATGTATTTTATTTTCAAACTGTGTGCTGCAGCTTTCTGCTGAGTCAAAACATCTAGACCTTCTTTAAGTTAAAAGTTTGATCATTACTTTTCCTATTGATATTTAATCTTCACAGCGACACTACAGATCATGCTAATACTCATGCTTTCACCGAGAGGGTTAACTGTACCTCAAAACCCAGCAGAGAATAATCATAAGAAGCCCAAGTCCAAGTGTAATAAACGCTTCATTTTTTACAGCCATAATCTACAGCTGATTTTGAAACGCAGACTGTAAGATACAGAGAAAATGAATACATGATCATTTTACACATTCCCAGAATTGCAGCTTTTTAGAAAAAAAACCACCATAATTCACACTAAATGAGTTATGCCATGCAAATAAGAAATATTATAAAAAATATTACTGAACAGAGCATAATTAGATGACAGTCAATTTGAACATGGTCTTAGTCTCATCAAATTAAGCAGGTTAATTAGGTAACTATTGAGGTATGCTGCAACTTTGGCAGAATTTTTCAGTCTCTCACCTATCCTGGCACTATGCTGAACCTCTTAGTCTTAATGTTTGGGCTCCAGAGAAAGAAGGGGTAATAAACCATATCACAGTTTATTACAACAATTACCTGTCAGCCTGAACATCAAGAATCACAGAATCATAGAACGGTTTGGGTTGGAAGGGACTTCAGAGATCATCTCGTTCCAGCCCCCTGCCATGGTCACAGACTTCTTCCACTAGACCAGGTTCCTCAGATCCCCCTCCAGGCTGGCCTTGAACAATTCCAGGGATGGGGCAGCTACAGCTTCTCTGGGCAACCTCTTCCTGCGTCTCACCACCCTTACAGCAAAGATTTTTTTCTAATATTAAATCTAAACCTACTTTCTCTTAGTTTGAAGCCATTCTCCCTTGTCCTGTCACTATATGCCCTAGTAAAGAAGACATCAAATTGCTAAATAAACATATTTTTCAGCATGGCAGCAGATGAATAATGCATTCAATGGTCAGTAAAGGGATAATCACATTTCAGCTTCTTTGCTGTTCCTTCCTGCCCTAGCATCATTCCTCAGGCTGTGCCTATGCAAGACCTCTTGGTCCAAGAGTGAAACACACTGAGGAACTGATCTGTATGGAAAACAAACCAAGGAAAAATTAGTTTCAGCATTCAGCTGGCTTAGTTCCCCAAAATGGCTCACAGCACAAAGATCTTTCTGTGCAAAGATTCACGTTAGCACAGAACAAGAAGAACAAGAAGGCTCAAGCAACAGACAGAAAGTGCAGACGGCAGTTTAAGCAGCCTTCCTTCCCAGGTTCTTCGGCTTTATTTTCCCTTTGAAAATATTCCCAAAATACATACAAATTTTGGACACTTTTTCTGTTAGACGCTATGATTTGATCTCAAGCAATTAGCTCCCTCACTTTCATGGATTTCAAGTCCCGGGAGATGCCCCCCAGTGCACCAGTTTAAATAAGGTCAACTCATTGTCTAGACAGGATACTGAGAGCAGGGCCTTCGCCTTTTGTTCTATAAACCTACTTGCATGTTTTCTGGATTGATGATCAGCAAGAGGGTTGAGGGTTTTAATTATCCTCTGAATCCCAGCCAGCAAAAATGTGCTAATTTTTGAAGCATATTCCTTTACATGTGAATTTATTTAATTTGTGTGTTTGTGTTTAAATTCGTCATTATGTAAATTCCCTTGATATCTTAAGCAGAATAAACTCTACTATGCTTAGCTTTAATTTGTTTTGTGAGACGCAGAAAATGGAACAATCATAAAAGAATATCCACAAGAGTGTGTCTGATGGAGGAGTAGCCAATACAGGCTTTGTTTTTAAATAATAACCAGACACTAATACACAATCATAATTTCTCTCTGATCTTATGAGCTGCTGTCTTTGATATCAAGCTGCTGAACATCAATAAAACCCCCACCAATCGTTATTTAAGAGAGAAATCCAAGGTACAACATGAAAGAATATAATTTTCCATGCACAATATAGCCTTGTATTGCTTTGATGAGTTGCTTGTTCAGGGGAAGTCTCTGTTAATTCAGAACGTTTTCTTCTCATTGAACTGGAACACAGAATGACAATGTGGAAATACAATTGCTTGACAAATTCTTTTCCTTAGTAGGTAAAGGTGAAGTATCTGCAGTTCACTGAAAGTGGTGGCCTAGCTGTACCCTTACAGTCCAGCTTATGTTCAAATCTTTTGCTTGAATAAAGACTGTAATAGCTGTCTTGCAAACTTCAGGCCTGATTTCGTGAAACCTGATTTCTTGGAGCAGAGATTGCTCCACTGAAGCCCTGGCTGGTGCTGGACCTGCATCCAGAGTTCCACTGTGTCCATCACACCAGGCAGGGGGCCAGCGCCTAGCCCCAGTGAGAGCCCATGCAGGATGCAGGGCTTGCCAACCCTTTTCTGAATTATTCCTAAGTGGTATTTTCCTCCAGGATTAATCCCTTGATTCCAGGTCTCACAATTTATTGCCATTCCTTGGGTTTACTTCAAGCCCTGGTACAGCACCTCTCCTCAGGAAAAAGAGCAGGGCTGAACATGTGATAACTCAGCTTAGCAAAGCAAAATGCTGTCTGTTTAGAGGAAAAGCATTCTCTTTGAAAAACACATAACAAACCAACAAAAAAGATCTTTAAATTTAAGCCAATTTGCTAATATTGCTTCAAAGCTCCTTGCAAGACCTGCCAAGGAGCAAGACACAGTGTCTCATTCTGGACAGGAACATCTTTTGGCACCATTTTTTGCTAGTTCTTTTGAATCAGAACAAACCAGGAATGGCTCCTCTCAAGGTGCAAACCTCCAGTGGGATTATAACCAGCACAGGGAACAGGCAAGAAATATCCCCCACTGACTCTTATGCCCAATGGAGGTCTTCAACAATTCTCTCTTAAATACACATTAACCATCTAAAAAGCTATCTAGTACAAAAACTTATCTGAAAGTCATAGGTTTTCAAACTTTTGCTCTTCTTCTTAGACCTGTTCAGGTAATTTAAAGAAAGAGGGTCAAAGGGGCGTTTTTCCAATGTCTTGTAAGAATATTCTGTCACAACAGTTAGAGCAGCAATGAAACCAACAGTCTTTATAATTACACACTACAAAGTGCTTTACTGAAAGAATTGCTTCTTGGATGACTTTGCAGGACACAATATTTGCCTGTGATGAGAATTTGGCAAAGGCAAAAAATACATATATATGAAAAATTCCAAATTAAGCCCTCTCAGAATGCAGTAGTGAAAAATATTTCTAGACAGCAGACTAGATGTAATGATTGAAATCAGGAATTGAAAATATGAAGAAAATTATTACATGTAATGTAAATTAGATGGTTATTTCCATCTGGGCTAATAAGTTGGAGAATGTGTTCTTTCCAAAAGGAGAACAGTGAAAGAATTGAGGATTTTCTTGCATCGCTTCTCCTGATCCAAGCTTCCCCAGACCTACCAAGGAGTCTGGAGTACAAATCTGATGAGGAGCAGCTGAGGGAGCTGGGGGTGTTTAGCCTGGAGAAAAGGAGGCTCAGAGGGGCCTTTATCACTCTCTACAACTGCCTGAAAGGAGGTTGTGGTTGAGGTGAGGGTTGGCCTCATCTCCCAAGCAACAAGATGAGAGGAAATGGCCTCAAGTTGCTCCAGGGGAGGCTTAGATTGGTTATTAGAAAAATTTCTTCTTGGAAAGGGTTATCAACCTTTGGAACAGGCTGCCCAGGAAAGGGGTGGAGTAACCACCCCTGGAGATATTTAAAAGACCTGTGGGTGTGGCACTTGGGAACATGGTTCCACGGTGGAGTTGGCAGTGCTGGGTGAACCGTTGCATGCAATGGTCTTAAAGGAATTTTGCAAACTAAATGATTCTATGAATCTCTGATTCTCCAGTCCAGGTGGAGTTACATGGTCTTAATAGAGGCTGCAGGAGTCTATCAGACCTTAGAAGATCCTAAAGGGGAATCGAACCTCTTTTCCTACTATAGAAATGACTCAGAAAACCATCAAGATGATACTGAAAGGCAGCCCTTTACACAGTATTCTGCTCAGAGCTAAAATAAGATGCCACATTATCAGTCTTTCAGTAGAGACTGATGCTACCTCTTGCTGTCTATCTAGAGAGGTGACAGAATGATGGCAGCTGCACATCTAAGTGGCTGTCAGGAGAGTAATGATGCTGAGCAGGAGCAAAAATGGACAAGTCGAAAGCAATGTGAGAAGCAGAGCTGTCGGACTGGCCAAGCAGTCCTTGAAGCTACATGAGATTACGCTTTAGTAGTTTTGAAGCAACACAGCAATTTACTCTCAAATTTCTATTAAAACTGTGGCTCTTGATGCATGGCTCTAATGAACAAAATCAGAGTTCTAATAAAAGTAAGGATTTAAGCTACTTCTGAGCATCTCTTTAGAGCTAAGGCCTAATGCCTGTAAGATTCACTCAACTGCAATTTCTAAATCTCCTCAAATCCAAGCACATCGATATAACATAAGGCATAGGTCTTCACTGTATGCAGCCATATTCATACAGAAATGAAGCAAATAATGGTGATGAAGGTGAATAAGGCCACTTCTGAAAATGTGAATGACTTCCTTTGAATGGTCAGAATCTTGTGAAATTCTCTTTTTTTGCTTCATGGGACACCAGAAATTTCTTGCCTGCCATTTTCAGGTTACAGGCAGGAATCCTCCACTGGTAGAAGGATTTGCCCACCACAGTCTGGATACCATTTGTATTCTCACCTTATATAGCATTTGGTAGCAGAAGCCCTGTCTCCTGGAGTCCTGTGATTTCTTGAAAATGATAGTCCTTGCTTGCAGTGGGAAAAATGAAACGCTGAATCGAAAAGGATCAAAATCCTAAAATCTCAGTTCAAAGAGCAACTAAAAAGAATATACATTTTAAACTCTCATCATTTTTAATCCATCTGAGGAAATCAATGATTTAGCCTTTGAGGTTTGACCATATTGGTTAACAAACTCAGAATAAACATGATGTTTCAAAGCAAAAAACCCAAAAGAAAACGAGGAAAAAACCCAAACCCAAACACAGAAACAAACAAAAACCTAAACAAAACAAAATAAAAACCCCAAACAAAACACAATTTAGTGAAATAAACTGCATAGAAACAATTGAATGTCTTGCATTTTGCTTTAATTGATTTTAAGGATAGATTACAAGCACTTTTTTACATGCATGAAAAATGATACAGTACTAGAGAGACCCCTCTGGAGCACCAGCTTTATTAATTTCTACTCTTGTCATATTTAAGTAAGTTTAATCAAGCTACCAAAACTGGATCCCAGGCCAGTAATTTCTGGGATCATCAGATTGATCCCACGTTCACTAAGGGACTACATACTGATAAACTGGTTGCTGACCTTGGGTTAACCTACTAATGTTGTTAAACCTTGGGCTTCTATTCACGCTCTACCATGATGAAGGTCTTGTGACCCTCATCCTCCTGGCTTTTTTCCTGCAATTGAGAAGGCACAATTAGGTAAACAACCCTGCCAAAAGGCAGAATGGAGCAACAGCCTTTGTTCTTGCTTTCCATCTGCAGGAGAGGGAGGACAGTATTTTTCAGGGATAGATGGCATCAGTTCCTGAGGCCCCAGTAGCTTGGAATAGAAACTGATCAAACATGAGAGAATATTGCCTTTCAAAGTCCTATTTTGCAGAGTCTTTCCTTGCATCTAAGTGGAATAATTCAAATTAAATCTTCATTCTATTTAAGCATACAAAGTAACTAAACAGTCAGGAAGCATCAAATCACTGAGCAAATTGTTCTTTCTGTCAGCAAAGGAGGAACTCACCCTGCACAGAGAAAAAAAATTGTTTTGTCTAACTTGTAACACTCTCGCCCTGGGTTCAAGGAAGGAAACATTGTGCCTAATCCACCAGGACCCATTTTGGAAAGCTCACAGGGCTGTGCAGCCACCTTACACCCTGAAAGGAGGTCTCACTCTACTGGACAGATTCTCATTTGCAAGACACAACCACACCACAAGTACAGGGAATGCAAAGAGAGCTGCACTTTCTTTGGAACCTATAATAAACATTATTAATTAATTAATACTCTAAGTCTGCTGACACTTTTCATCCATCCCAGTGTGATGTGCCTTGGAGCCTGTACACATTATGCTTTTTCACTGGCGAACTCATCCACCAAGACCTGGCTCTGACTCTGTTAGTCCACGTCCTGTCTGCTGCCAGATGCACACCAGATGGTGACTTTTCATTCTGCACATGAAGAGTGCTGTTTTTTGGGAGAGGGGACGACTTTCTGGCTGGTTTTGGACAGCCAAAGCACAATGCAGTTCTGAATACTGACAGTTTTGCTAGCCTCTACTACCCATAACAGAAATCATAACTTTGAGGCTGACTGTGATGGATCTAACATCCATCCCGAGAGTGACTGTGAGGCCACATGAATGGCTACACAGCTATAGAAACCTCAACAGTGTTTGAGAAGCCTATTAGTGGCAAATGTGTACAAATTGGCAGTTCCTACCAGATTTTCCAGCCTGTTAGACGAACAAGCTCATTAGAGTAAAATTTACTCTAAATATGTAAAACCTGATGGTTTGAAACTGAGATGTTTTCTGGAACAGTTCAGCAACTTGTTATAATTGTAGCATGATTCAGTGCTTGGGCATCTTCCATACCTCAAGTGCTGTCTAAGCCACCAGCAGAGCTTCTGACAGCAGCTAGCCAGAATGTCACCCTCAGAACACTGGAGCAGTTGTGCTTCCACCAGGCAGACAAAGATTTCCTAGAAGAATCCCTTGCTTCCTGCAAGGTTGAAAACATCCGAAGAAGAAATACAGTACACCTGCCACATCCCCCTCCCTGACCCCTTCCTAATTGTTACAGGTATTTTTCCAATCTTATCATTACCACCATTTTTGAAAACTTTGCCATCATCACTCCAGAGGGTAGGACTGTACTGGAATCCACATGTTCCATATGGGGAAGTGGGACACAAAGAGGGGTGCGTCTAGGAAGACTTGAGACCTACCAAGGAAGGGAGGGTAAACCCAAGTTCTGGTTTAGTGACCCTGTCATAGGTAAATTTTCTTAATAAACCATTTCAGTTCTGTTGTTTCCAATTCTTTTCACAGCATCTGGAACCATTGTCGTTAACTTTCGTGTTAAGGGATGGAGCACAATAGTACATTGAGCTATGTATTGTGCTTTCAGAGGCATTTTATCACATTCAGCATTGCCGTTTCCGCCCATTTCCATTGCAATCGGATTTCAGTTGATGTAGAGGGCTATTAGAAGAGACACCAACACTTGCAAGTATGTGCCAGATCAGAATACCAGCTTCAAACATTGCATGGCATTGTCTCTAAGTGGGTCAGTCCATAAAATACTATCTGTTGAACTGATGCCTATGCTGCAGTAAGAAAAAGGGGGAAATGCAGCAGTAATTGAAATGATATGATTTTAAAAGTCTTGCACCTGGTGCATGTTCAAAGAACATTTCAGTGTCCCATTAATAATGCTTCTAGGACACAGGAAATTTGCAAAATGTTGCTCCTAAAGATTATGATCAGAAGTTAAAAGAAAAGACAAATAAAGGGTTTTTTAAGAAAATTCTGTGTCTGGGTCTTGTGACATTATTATTTGCACATTTCCTTTCCTTTATTTTTGCAGAGAATGGGCTTTTGGGTGCACCCCTACCTCAAACGCCTATTCAGTGTGCTAATGAGATAAGGAATATACAAAGAATATGTTGTGAAATAGCAAAGCATTAACTATTGCTCCATTTCCACGTATTCTTTAATAACAGACAGTCTAATTCAGTAGAAGAATATTTTACTGACCTTCCCACTTATTTCTAGTTCACTGGTGTGTCTAGAGCTATCTTGTCACTTTGTAATTCATTTTTGTTTTAGCCTAAGTGACTCTTCAGAGGCAACAAGCTCTGCTGGAATGTCAGGCACAAACTCCACTCTGGAGGCACTGGAATGAACCCCACAGCCACTGGGGAGCTGGGAAAGGGGCAGAAACTTGTGTAGGGGAAGTGACCCATGAGACAAAGCAAGATGTGCTCCTGCAGTCTGTACCAGCTGAAGTCCTGGCAGGCAGCGTTTCATCACTGTTGGGACTCTCAGTACTGAAGCCTGGAGGTTGCAGAGGTTGGGCCACATGGCCAGGCCTGCTACTGAGGTCACGGGATGATATTTTCTGCCGAAGCACAATGGGAATTAATATTTTTCTTGGAACATCTCCCTGAGTATTCTATAACCACTGGTCTCAAAATGAGGTACGCTGTGAGAGATGAGGCCAGAATCCCTAGAGATTGGAAGAAATAGAAGAAATTCTTCAAGTTCCTTTCATTTTACAGAAGACTGGTTTTCCTCTGGGCCTTGAGAAGAAAAAAACCACTTTGGTAAATTAAAAACTAGTTCAACTCTCCTGCTTAGTGGTCTCTTCTAGAGAAAAGTGAGAAAATTTGACATTAACTTCAGACATGAACAAACTCTCTTTCGCCCCACTCTTTATCTCTGACTTTTACTGCTCTCAAACCCAGTCAATGATGCTATCAGCAAATCGTGATGATGATGAGCAGTCGTCTACGTGATGCTAATATGTCTCCGTGTCTTCCTGGGCACCACTTACTACACTGATAAACTCTCCAGATCTCATGATCTTTGCCTGATGCTTCAGAAGGTACTCTTTAAAAAAGAAACAAAACTTTTTTGCTTGTGTTCACAGCCGAGAAAAATCCAAGGCATTGTTAATCCTTCGGTTTTTTTAAGCACTCCTGGGTGCAGAGCTTTCAGTCAATGTGAGCATTGGTTTGATTCCACTACGGTGGAGCTGAAACAAACAACCTGGCAAAAGAGTCAAGCCTACTCCAGAATTTTTTGTCCTCTGGTAGCATATTGGGTTTGGATAAACAAACAATATTTTAATATGTTTGATATATTTTGGAGTCAATTACAACAGATCACCCAGGGCTGTGTCCAGCCAGGTTTTGAGCATCTCCAAGGACTGAAGCTCAACAACCTCTCTGGGCAACCTGTTTCAGTGTTTGACCAACAACATAATAAAAAAGTTATGGTTACGTTTAAAAGCAATTTCCCACATATCAGCTCGTTTCTTTTACCTGCTGCCCTTTCGATAAACATAACTGAGAACAGTCTGACTCTGTCTTCTTTACTGCCCTGGTATTTGGTCCATACTTCACCAGTTTATCTATGAGGATGTTATGGGAGTCAGTATCCTTTTATCATAGAAGGATATCAGGTTGGTCAGACTTGATTTCCCCTTCATAAATTCATGCTGACTACTCTCAGTAACCTTCCTGTCACTTATAGGTTTGGAAATGCTTTCCAGGGTTATTTCTTCCAATACCTTCCCAGGGATCATGGTCAGGCTAACCAGCCCAGTGTTTCTCAGATCCTCATTCTTGCCCCTAGTGAAAATAGGGAGTGGCATTTATTTTTTAGTATACCTAAACTGGTCATTCTACCTCTCTGAGGAGTTAATGGGAAAAAGCAGGCACTTCTAGGGCATTACAGCACAAGTTCATTTGATATTTTCTTCATTAAAAGGAAGAAAGGTGTAGGAGAAATGTCTTCTCTTATTGACTGTAAAGGAAGGGCAGATGACTAGGTCACAAGGGGATGACTATATGTGTACACCTATATTTGACTCAATAAGTCCAAAGAATTTAAAGAACCCTCAACTTTGCCATCCAGGACAAGCAGGTGATGATAATAAAGTTAATTTTTCCCCACAAACGGAAGCCTTCCCCTGCAGCAGAGTCATACACCAGTCAGGACAGTTGGAGGGATGAAACAATATATTTGATGGCAAAGGGACTTTCTATTTCTTTCCATTTGAACAATTCTTCTTCAGAGTGAAAGAACTGCAGTCCACATCAGGTCCCCTTCTAATCTACCCTGTTTTGCTGAAATCCATGAAGTGCTGTGGCAGATTGGCCAGCCTTGCAAGGTGATCTGCTGGCTACCATCAAGCAATGAATGTCACGTGCTAAAGTAGCACAAGCTGCAGTCAAATTGTAAACTGGTTTTTTTCCCCATATTTTTTATCTATTATGAGTGACCACAGAAAGAAGCAAGAAATATTAGCAGTGGAGTTTTACGTGAAAAGTAGCAGCAGAGTCTTTGGATACTTAGGGGTATCCTTTAAATGACAGTGGGTCACTACCTTTCATATATAGTCCTTTTGGCTACCATAAAGAGTGCCTTTCACTTTGATTCCAGGATACATAACCTGTCTTCCAATTTCTACAAAATTCAGCCTTTCACTTCTCCATGTTAAAAAAAAGGCAACAAAACAAAACCAAACAAAAAACAACACACAGAAACATAGGAAAAATGTCTGTGGGAGAAATACAGCCTGAAGGGTTGATTCTTCCCTCTAGCACAGATTGCTTCCCAACCCAGATTCCCTTGCCTAGCAGCAGCTTTACATTCTGTGTCTGTCACTCCTGATCTCTGGTGGAATCTGGATCCAAGGCCAGGTGTGTGTGTCGCGCCCATAACTGCATTCATGGCTGCCTGCCCTGCAGTGAGTCAAGCAGCTCCTGCAAGAGACCAGTTTTTCAGAGATTCAGGAGCAATGATCCCAGGTGGGTTTGACATATGATCTCAGAGTGGTGAAAGAAAAGCATCCAGCCCCGATGTCATTCCTTTCCACCAGAGACTTTCTGAAAAGAAATGCTGAAGAAAATTAAAAAGCAAGCAAACAAAAAATTACCAAGGGAACAAGGCACAAGAGAGGCAGGACAAAGGGGGAAAATGCTTGGAAAAACATTTCCCTCTCCTGACAAGTCTCAGTTATGTACGGAAAGCCTGTGAGAAATACTGAGCCTGTGACAGCAGAAATATCCCAAAGAGAGCAGTGTGCAGGGGGAGCACAATTAATAATAAAGCCCTGTGGAATTTGTGAAGGTTCAGCACAAAAGCTTGAAGCCGTCTTTTGAGAAGCCGAATCAGCTTTAATTACTGTACTCTGGGTTATTCTTTTAAAATGCTTTTGCAGTGAAAGTTTCTCAGTCTGAGGGAGGGCAATGCTGCTCTGCTATCATTCCCCCTCTTTGTTACAGGCTTCAGCACACAGTGAATGTGCGCGAGGACAAGCAGATCCTCAATGTCTTTCATTTCAAGTGTTATTTTTTTTCCCTTTTCATTAACAGCCTTCAAGAAGAAAAAGAACTGCTTAGGGCAGGGTGTTCTCTTTTTTCTCTACTTCTCTTCTTTCTGTTGGTTTTTTTTTTTTTTTTTTTTTGCAAGGCTGGGTGAGGCCCTTTGCATTCACTACACCTTGTTATCTTAAAACCAGTATAATAGAGATACACATATGCTCATTACTAGTAGCTGTGCCTTCTTAATGCTTCCTATGATGGTATTTTCAGCTCATAATAGACAGTGGATGATCCGTGCAGAATTGTGAATGTGGTGTTGGTTTTTCCCTCACTTCAGCACAATCAGTGAAGGACCTCCCCAGTTTGTAACAGTGAGAAAGTGGGAAGAATTCACTCCCTGACGTGGCTTTCCAGAGCCTGGTTGCTGCAAAGCCTCACTCAACAACAGTAACAGAGTTTACTTCAGCAATAAGGTAGAAAGCTCTCAGTTTCTGCACTTTAGACACAGATAGAAAGAAGCTATGTTTTTTAGGGAGAACTAGATACATTATTTGAGAGGACAAAAGTAAGAAGATGAGGGGGAAGCAAATCTAATAATTCTTCAACTGCTGCTAGAAATGTTAGTAATGTGCAACATACAGGGGAAGAACACTGAGCATGAAAAAAAAAGCTTGGCCAAAACAGGATTGCTGTTCCCCTCTGTCTTGTTTCATAGTGCCTTTTACCTGTTTTTCCGTGTACTGGGTTTTAATAAAAATTAGAAGTGGCTACATGTCATTATGTACCATCACATAGCAGGAGGCAGTCATGTCCACCTTTGCCAATGTCTTTTAAAATATGTTTCATGGGAAGAAATACAGATAGAGAATTCCATAAGATACACAAAACCCAGTAAGTCATTTGCCCAAACCTGAAAACAATACAAACAGATACCTCTCTGGTTGGGAAAAGAGCTACCTGTACTGCTCTGGGGCTGGAGATTTCCAGTGTGATCAGCTCTAGCAAATATAAGATTTGAGTTGAAGTTATTTTCTTTTTGTGCAGAAACTGCTAAGCAGTTTAGGATTATGCACTAAATCCCACGGATGGCACTTCCTTTATTCCAGTTAAACTCAGAGAGAAAGATGGTGAGGACAGAAATTAAGTAGGGCATGATAGTTACAAAGGAAGAAGTATGATTGGAGGGTCTTCAGGACCAGCACTGAGGATTAGTTTTGAGGATGACTCAAGTGCATTTCTCTTGTGTCAAATCCAGCCTCATTCATCACTGTGTCTGTGCTCAATTGCAATTCCAAGGTTCAAATGCCCTCAGTGCCACCCAGCAGACAGTTCCAGCTGTGGGAGCATAATTGTTTCTTCAGCTCCCATCACTACCTAACACTTGTTCTCAAGAGTGTCTGAACAGTGGATGAGATTAAGGCTAAAAACCACTTATGAAGTCATTGCCTACTCCTTTAAATACATTAAAAAAAAAAAAACAAACAACAAACCAAAAACAAAAAGGAAAAATCCCAGCAGCAAAAACTATATATTCTTAGTACACAATAGCTCATCACCTTAGGTAAATTCTCTCACTCCGAGTTCTTTTGAAATCCCATCCCACCCAATTCCACCCATGTTCCTCTCATTACCAGATATTCATTCCTAGCTATGGCCATCTGCACTCTCTTCTTTCTCCTCTCTAGATCAGAACATCAAGGTTTGGGGCTTATTTGCTAATCTGACTGGAGCCAGACAAACAGGCATTCCTTAATTAATATATTTCCCATTGTTTCCTTGAGGACTTCTGGAATTTCCTCAAGTCATATTCCACCTTTGTTATTGTCGCATTTCCTGCTTGTGCTGCCTCCCTGTCTGCTGTGCCTGCACCAGTGGAGTAAACACGGAGCAGACTGCAGCGCAGTCACACAGGATAGCTCCTGTTCACCGCAAGAATCTTTCGGGAAAGCGAAGAAGGAAGTCTGGAAATAACTTATAATAAACAGCAGTGAACTGACACACAAAAAAACGGTGTTCCATAGGATCCCAGATAACCAAGTTGGATTTTACCCAACTGATAACTGGAAACCTTTAGTGAGTGGGATGCTATGACTAAGAAAGACCTTGGGAGCAAATGTGCTGCTACAGTTCAAGAAAAGCTGTCTTATCATTAGAGAAAAGTGATTTTTCCCTCTGTAGCAAATTGTTCTTGAAAGCACAGAAGTTATTAACAAAGTTCCATGGGTTAGCACTTACTTCTTAACAAAGCCAGGAAATTCCAGTTCGACTCTACCTAGGAGAACTCCACTGCACGCAGGCAGGGTAGTGTTCTGTACATTGAATAAGTTATACACATTTTTTTAATGTTTGATTCTCATCCAGTTCTCCCATGTTTAGGATGTAGGCAAAAACTTAAATTCATCGTCTTCCAGACAAGAAGATTTTTAGATTAAAAATTTTCTTTTGAGATCTTTAACATATGTAGTGCAGTTTTGGTTGCTACAGACATCATAGCCTTTACATTTCTGGTTCCAAGGTGCCTTGCTTCTCCTAATTCATCAATAATGAAAGCTGTGCAAAAGTTACATTAATACAGAATTAATATTATGCCCATCTTCAAACCGAAAAAAGCACATTTTTTGCATGTTTTGATCACACTTTGCTTATTGGAATGGAGCTACTGAGTCAGTTTCTCCCCCCAGCTTCCCTTCGGTAGGGGCTGCCCTGCCCTGATGATCCTGATTGCCTTGAAGTTGTGGCTTTTGTACAGACAAGAGCTTGCTTGTCACAGAAACAACGAGAGCTGAAAATACAGTAAGACTCTAAGAAGAAACTCTGTGTTATGGTTGAAGGGTGTTTCTTGTTATTAGGGGTGAATATGAGATCTTCCTGGATGTAAGGATGCGAAATGGAGACCAGATTATTTCAGTTTAAAGCCCCTTGCACTATTCTTATAAGTGTCAGCTTCCAGTGGCTAGACTCCTCTCATAGGAGGAGCATTGATCTCTTCTGCTGGAGTGAATTTTACCTAGTGCTGAAGCCAGGCAGCTGTGAAAAAGCCCTGGCAGAAGGAGTTCCTGCTGCTCTGATGCGGGAACATACTGGGTCTTCAGCTCAGCAATGGCTAGGATGACATTAAGAGTCTCTGAACAGACTCAGCCCTTGATTCAAGATGGGAAGGCCTATCAGCATAAGGACAAAATTGTGTCTTTAAAAAGCTAAAAGTGGTGGTAGAACAACACACTCCTATGTATTCAGGAGCCAGTTTTGTTTTCTCTTCAAATTCAACAGGGAGGGAAAAAATTGTGGATCATTTTGCTTAGTTTCAGAATGCAGTGATTTACCTTTGGTCCATCTCATAGTTTCAAGCTGGCAATAAATTGCAGCAATTAATTCCAAATTGCTTATAAGTGGCCTTTTCATGCATTTCTTTTTTCTGTTTCAATTTGAAAACCATTCGGGTTAATTGAGATGCAGTCCTTAACAAGTGAATGTTTGTTAAGGACACCATTATATAGACACAGCGGAAGTGGCAGAAAAACTCACCATATTTGTCTGAGATGGAAACTCACCTTCTACCTTTCTTAGTACAGAATATGATTATATTGTTAGTGTAGTTAGTCTGTTGTAAATGCTGTTTATGCCGTCAGTATATCCTGCAAAAATAAATGAAGATTACAACCTCCTAGACAAATATAAATTTTCAGAAGTTTCATCTGATGAAAAGATGAAGAATGACAAGTTTCAGACCCCACACTAGTGATGACTGTCAAAGTAACACAGTACAGACACAGAGAATTTATGTGACAGGATGTGCTGGGAAATTTTAGTATGTGCTTAGTGGATCAAAGCAATATACCACAAACAGTGGCCACCCGCAGCAGCAGCGTGGTGGACTCGTAAATTAAAAATAGCTGGCATACCCCTCTATTTAAATCAAGGGGAGTGTTCATGAAGTGAATTCTCATCCTGAGCATGGCTGGCAGAGTGTGTGATTTAGCATCTGTGATTTAGTGTAGGGAGCTGTGTACACATTTTGTCAGGGTGATTTCTCCCTTGTCATTAAATTTGGCCTGCAGAGGCTGGCCAGGAGTGCCTGTCTTAAACTCCCTCACAGAGAGGGTGGAAGAGGATCACTGAATGGGACTAGGACTCCACGATCTAACTGTTGGTCTGGGTTTCAATGAAACCCATGTGGCACCCAGGCAGAGATGCCAAATACCTGACCTGGCACTCCGGCTGAGGAGCTATCAGTGCTGCACCAGGTGGGACAATCACGTACCAGGTCTTACAGGAAAGGTGAGGAGCAGAGAATCAATAGAGAAAGGAAAGAGGGATGGAGAGAATGGGGAGGAAAAGCTAGGAGGAGAGTGGGGTGTATGTCTAGGAGAAATTTGCCTTCCTGGGGTGGTGGGGAGGACCTGAGAAGCCACAGAAGGGGACGTGCCAGAAGTCATCCTGACCTGTGCCTCAGTGACAGCAGTCCCTGCAGCCAGTCCCCTCAGCCACTGGCACAGGTAATGGCAGTGCAGGCAGCAACACTGTGATGCCCTGCCTGGCCACACACCAAACCAACCAGGGTGCTCCCACAGAAAAATTAGCCCTACACTCAATTTCTACCTGCATGTGGGGCACTGGGAAACGTGAAGGATGGCCGCTGCCTCCAACAGAGTCTGGCACAAATGGCAGCAGCCAAACCACACTCAAGGAAAGATTACTTTTTTGAAGTGTAATTATCTTTGTGAGTCTCCCTGGCTTCAGAGGACAGTAATTTGCTGCTGGATTATTCCTGCAACAGTCAAATGCAGTGCAGACAGATCCTAGCTTTAGACTAGTTTGGACTAGTTGTGGACCAAAAGTCCAACTTTAAAAGTTTTCTGTCTTTCCCCCTTACCACCCCCAGCCATCCATGCCTTCCCCTTGCTCCCCAGTTGGCTGGCCCCTCAGCTGTGCTGGGACAATTCCTTACAGGCAGCATCCAGTGCTTTCCAGAACTAAATCTGGAAAGGATTTATTCTAAACTGAGCTGGTTTTGTTATCTGGGCTTCAGAGCAGCCCTGAAAGCACTTGAGCTAGCTCAGCTGAGACAGGAACCAGGGGCAGGAATAAGCAGGCAGAGGAGAGAGCTGAGGAGGGCAGGGCAGGTCCTTCAGCTGGCTTTGCCTCCAGAGTGGGTATCCTGCGAGAACATGGCTTTGGTAAGCTCTTTTGCATAGGCTCATGCAGAGTGGGTGCTTTTTAAGGAGTAATGATGTGAAAGATATCGATAGAGAGTCCCTTTCCAAACAGCTGTGCTGGGTGGGGGCACAGCTCCACTGAGCTTTAGAAACTGCCCTTCCGCTGAAGCTTCTGAGGCAGCGGGTGCAGCTCTGCCCACAGAAGGAACCCTGCAAAGGTTGAGTGTCTGCTCCAAGCAAATCCAGCCAAGGATCACTCGCTCCCTGCTGCTGAGGGTCTTCCTGCCCCCAGCACAACGTGCTCATTGTTTCAAGTAAGTACAGAGCATATGATCTACCTGCTGCTGCTATGTGTGTGTCATCCAGAGCAGTGTTGGCAGAAGAACTGAATTGATCATACATAAAATTTAGGCTCAAGATTCAAGAAAATGAATTAAGCATTAAAAATCTGATATCAAGATGGCAAGACAGGAAATCTTGTCACAGCTTCCTGGAAGAGTCTGTCATAAAGCCCATGTACATTTTTCCCATTAACACTCAATTACAGCGTATTTTTCTAGTTCAGACATTGTTCTTGAAGTGACGTGCCAAGGGCACTAGAGACACTAACCACAGAGCAGAACCAAAAGAATCAGGATTTAAAAAAAAGAAAAAAAAAGAAAGAAGAAAAGAAATAATGAATCTGAACAATGGCATTTTCAAAGAATTCAAGCAGATAATTTCAGAGTTCAGAACAAAGATCTATATAATACATATAATATATAATAGATGTATACATTTTATGTAATATACATAATGCCTCCAGCATCTCTCATGGGAAAAAAGACCCAGTTTACATATTATTTCATGGTATAAAGGATATCTTATTTTTTTAATTTTTTTTTTTAATTGCAGAAGGATTCACATTAGAGTGAATTTGGTACATTCAGTGCTTCATTCTTTCATTGAATTTTAACATGAAGTCTGTTGAGACATATCTCTGGCATTGCTCCTAGCCAGGTGCATCGTACAAAGTGTGAGCAGTAATCTCATCTGGCATTACGTGTTTTTTCAATAAATCAAGCTAAACCAGATTATGATTGGACATTATGTTTCAAGACTAGTCAGGACCTGCTACTATATTTATGTGGTAACCAAAAATCCTAAAGGAATGTAACTGCTAAAGTGCCCTAAAATCATATGTACCTGTTAGATATATTGAGAGATTCACCTACTTGAAAAACATGACTGCAAGAAATGAATGAATATAAGAATGGTCTATTATAGTCTCTAACCTAAGATCCGCTCCCTCACCCAGCTTTCTTTTGGAAATAGCCAGGAGCAGACACTTAATAATAACTTAAGGCAAGTGCAAACCCAGAGTGATCCTTCCTCTCATGTGTACTTTCTTTATTCTATAAAACCACCTCATAATTTTTCTTTGTGTCATATAGCATGTGTGATATGATTAGCTAGGAAGTGACATAAGTTTCCTGCTTTATTCTCTATTTCCTTCCCAAAAATTTCTAACTTTCTGCTTCCATGTTGACCACCAGAAAACTATACAAAGTGACTCCAAGGTCTCTTTGATAGTAATAGCTGATTTAAAGGTCATGATGGTATATGTGTGTATTCCCATGTGCTTTATCCTTTGTCTATCAGCACTGAATTGCATCTGCCTTTTATAGCACAGACAGCATCTCAGGGATCTAATGAATTCCTTGCACTCATCTTCAGTTTCAGATATTACTGTTAATTCCACTCCATCAATAAATAATTTGGTTTTCTTTCTTTCTTTCCAGTTAAAGAGTACTCATATGATCCATTATAATCTCACAGCTGTGAGAGGCAGAAAAGTAAAATTGGGGGTGACATTCATTTCAATCACTCCTGCAAAATATCAGAGAACATTTTCGGCTTGAAGCTTCTCTCTTAGTATCTTGCTCCCACAACAGTAATTGAATAGTAGGTTTGCCAAAGTTGTCAGTTTTCTCCAACATTTTGCATACAGTGCACCCACCTTTGTTTGCTGTACACAATATAGCAATATTTGCTTTGTACTTGAATTATATCTTGTCTTCCTCATCTAAAGTTTTCTGCCATGGTTTTGATCCTAAATGATTTAATGGCTGCTGGATTGGAAAGACCATGGAAATGGCCAATCAGATTGGAAATCTTTCATAGATTTACAGATCGTGCAACAGGGTCCATGACATGCTTATAGACCCCATAAGAAGACTTTGTAAATCCCATGTTTATGTTTAAAGTGAGCTGGGAGAGAAATGAGCTGCTTCTGATCACTTTCATATTCTTTTCCTAGATCTGAAAAAGCCTTCTTTCAAGAGCTGTTTTTCCTCTTTGCCTGCACCTGAGATCAAACACTTAGCAAGGGAGGCTGACTTACAAGTGGAGTGCGTATTGCAAAAATATCCATAAACATTATTTCCCCACAGAAAACAAGGAGTTAAAGAAGTGACTGGAACGATGGGGAAATTACCACTGAAAAGTCATATGAATCCTAATGAGAGGCTGAAATCCATCCAATTTGAAGCACACCACCACCTTGGAAGGTGCAGTACTTTGGTAACTCCTTATGTTCAAAATGGTAGTATTCCTTTCATGGACAATTTGGAATTGGAAATCTGCAGCTGTTCACTGAGCTTTTTTCTAAGCAGGCTGACAAGCCAAAAATTGAAATAGTGCTGCTTTGGACAGAAGTCACATTTTTAAATGCAGTAAAAATAGCCTAGTATTTTGGTTACAGCAATATTATTATTGTTGTTATCATTATTATTATTAAATAACAATGACAGTAGCAAAAACATTAATAATAATGATGATGATGATAATCATAATAACAATAATTATACTAATATGCAAATTTCTTGTCTTCTTTCCATTGCATCAACAATATGGGTTGAGAATGGAGCTCCCCTAAGACCCTGCTCTCCAACAGAAACCTGCTAGAGGTAATTTTCACCTAGAGGTAAAAGAAACATTTTAAAATTTTGTATAAACTGATATGTTCAGTCTTTTATACTGAGAACAGCAGAGAAATTGTCTGGAGCACCAGTTATGAAACAATTGCATAAGTTACAAGGGGCATATAAGGAATATTATAGAACTATTCATTGGAATCTAGCCAGCCTCTGTGAAGTTTTCCAAGTGAAGGGGAAAGACACCAGGCAGAGCACCAGCAGGGAAGAATTAGGACCTGTTTTGGGTGATAATTAAATCTGAACAAAAAAGGCCACGAAATACTTTATCAGCCTTCACACTGAATCTTAACACACCCCAGAATATTATCAATTCACCGTCATTGTCTTCAAATTAGGAATAAACTGTCTGAAATCAAAACCCTGCGGTGCAGAGGAAGCTGAATTTAAATCTCCTCTTTCATTTTTGTTCATCTCCATTAATTTGCCACTTGTTAATAACAAGTGAAGAACAATCAATCTAAATAGAGTTCCAGCTACTGGCTCCCATAAAGCAAGAGCAAAGGAGATTAAATCATCATTATGAACCTACGGGGGGAATGTTATACATGGAGGGAAGGAGATGCAGGAAGGGGAAGTTTATTAAAACTGTGGCAGGAAGTAATTTTTATTTTACAGCTTCTCCACTTGATGAAGCTTTGAATGATCTTAGATCCAATTTACTCTTTGAAACTGGGCAAATGAACTTCAAGAAATATACCGTCACCAACATTACCATCATCATGACCATCAAAATAATAAAGAACCATATTTAAGAAACCTGTAAGTACTTTATATATTGCCTTTTTTTTTTTTTTACATGGAATCATTAGAGGAATTTGTGCATTGAATTAGAATATTCTGCCTACATGTAGAACTCAGCTGTGTTCTACTGCTGGGCAAACAACTGATTATCAAGCTCTAAGGAATGCATCTTATTGTGACCAAATAAATGCAGGTCTTGTGAGGACAGACCTAGTTGCATGTCTCACTGTTTTCAGGCCAGATGAGGCTCCTTGACTTTAGGGATACAGGATTGATCTGTTTCTTTGGACTACTCATTTAATGAAGTGCCTTCTCAAATTGGAAACAACCTGACCCGGTTTGAGAAAAACACCAAAAAAGTCACCCCAAGACATTACCTTTGCTCCATAATTTTAGTAGCCAGGGAGGCAATTTTCTGCTACAAATAATCAGTGTTTGGTCAGTCTATTGATCAGATACTGCATTTCTCGAAACTCAGAGAGAAGGAGATTTACAGCTCTATTCCTAAGAGCTGCTGCAAGATCCATGCATCACTGTGTGCTTAACTTAGTAAAAAGGTGATTTTTCATTGTAAATATATTTGGTAAAACTTGCCATGCTCTTCCTCCCATTGAATGCTCCTTTCTGCTAACATCTGACAGTCTAGTTCTTTGGGTAAAGGGCCATGTCGACAGTTGGAACCAGAATTTTTGCATTGCAATAAACAGGAATATGCAACTTTACCTCAGCTGGGGATAAAGCTCAGTGATGGACTAGACGACAGAAGAATTTTCCAGCTACTGGATTCTTTGCTTAAATAATCACACCTCTCTTCTTTTCAGTCCAATATGTGTCTTACTACTCGGACCACAGCAACATCTCACTACCCTCTGGGATACTATTAACATACAGGAAATGCATTGCAGTTCTTCTTGTTAAAAAACACCTTTCTGGGATTTGGTAATAGCAGCAGGGAATGGACAAGGAAAAAAATATTAATTTCTGAGTAAGCAGTTTTAAAATTGTATTAGCCATTCCCATCCCTTTCTGTCAAGACTCCAATTTACCTCCAGCTCTGTAACCACAACTGGTTGCTTAGAATTGCACTCCATAATGTAGTCCTAAATTAGAAAAACTCTGGAAAAAATCCATGTTGCTTGTACTTTAAATTCCCTGCACGCACGCAACCAGTAGAATTCCATGAGTTCTCAAGACTCCTGGCTTCATAACATTTTCTTTCTCTATTTAGGAGGCCCAAAAATTGCTCTGTCAAATCTGCCCACCCCTTCTGACAACAAAGAGCTAGAAGGGAATTGAGTGTAAGATCGTTTTCCTTCCTCACTTCTCAGGACCAGCTCCTAGATGCTCTGAGAGAGCTGCAGGCATCAAGGACAAGAAGACTGTCTTGGCTGAGAACAGGAAGTTTTTTATTTGGGCTTTAGCAAATTGTAGCTCTTCACCAAGAGTTTGTTGTGTTTTCTGGTGGAGCTCTACACACTATATTTCTTCAGGTGTCATCCACATATTAAGAAATATGTCTTTAGGTCAAACATATGAAGTGGCAGAATATCCATACCATCACTAGACCAAATCTCTTGTAGGCTGGTTACAGATATTGCAGCAATTACAGTCAGGATTGATACCTCCATTTGAGGATGTTTCCTAAATCAAAAAACAGGAAAAAAAATTCTATCATCTAGTAGTCTGAAGATTCACTGGTGAGTAGAGAAAACCTGCTTCACAATATGAGCTTGCTATCTTATGGGAAGTGGAAAAGCATACAAAGAAGAAACTGATAAAAGTCCCATTCCATAACCATCTCCAAGCAGCTGAAGTGTTTAGGTACTCACAAAGGAGGAGGATATGTACTAATTCTTTTTCAGATAAAGGAGGGATTTTGGTTTGGGAATCCCACATGCCCTCTGTGTGCCCATACACTCTGATTTTGAAGGAATGATCCCCTTACCACCTCTGGTTTAGAAAGGTGTTTAAAAGCATGAAAAGAACTGAAGAGGCTGATAAAGTTCATTTACTCTCTGTAGCATATCCCACTGATATGGATCAGCAGGTCTTAGAGACCAAAATTTCCTCTCCTGAAGGGAGTCTGCACCCCAAAGCTAGTCTATGTGCTCAAATGGTATTAATGTCTCTAATACAAGATGTTATTTCCCACTAAAAATTTGGATTCCTTTGTGCCTTTAAATGTCCACAACTCTGGTAGCACTCTTCCTCTTGATTTTCCACATGTGAATGCACAAATGGAGATCAGCAGATTGAAAGATGCAAAAAGGTAGGGTATTCAGGTGCCTTTATATATATATCCCAGATGGAACAGGAAAGCAGAAATGGAAGTCACAGGTCCTGCCCTGAACACTACCCCCCAAACTTTTTATGGTCATCAGTGACAATGCAAATACATGGTAATCCTCTAATCTCACGCCCTCTAAACTAGTGGGGCTACATCACACTAAGTAATTGGCAGCTCAGTGTCTCTCTGTCAAACATTCAATCTTATTGCTAAAGAAAGAAAACTGTCAATCAGCAGATGCTCTTCTTGGTGACAAACCATCCCCAAAATGTGGTACATTCAGTGTCTAGTCAATTCTGTTGTTGAATTAAAGCAGCTGTGTGGCAGTACTGGTATCACAGAGTCAACCAGCTCCTTACTTCTGCAAAGGACAGAAGGGTACATTGCAGCAGAGCATGTAAAATGTCATTTTGCACCTCTGTCAAAGAAGCTGAATGACTGAAATGTCACATCTCTCAGGAAGAGATAGAGAAGATATAACTGTGAATATCTCTGCTATCAAAGTTAAACATACAAACGTTTTAAAGGGGACCTGTTCCAGATGGAAATATAAAATTGGTTTTTTAAGGCAGCCAAGACAATTATTCTAATGTGCCTTAGTCTGTTACTGCTGTGCTGGGCCAGCACAAGTGAACATCCCCAGATGAGCAACTTTTAGAGAGTATTGTATTAAAAGCAGACGACTTTTAACAGAGCCAAGAATATTTCTTTTGCTGCTAGGCCAAAAGTGACACCAGTAATCATACTGCACCTCAGATATACACGTAAAGTGAATGACATATTTATAATTGATTGAGAAAATATGGCTTAAAACCACAAACTGGGATCAGTGTCCTTAACTCCCAGTACATCAACTGGTGACAATTTACTGAATGTGGATTAGGAATTTATCTTAATTACACTTATCACCTATATTTGCTCATATCCATAATCCTAGTTCCCAAGCATTACAACTAGAGAAGAATACTCAGGGAGGTGCTTGAATTCTCTCCAGTGCTCTTCAACCACAGAAACACAAAGCACAGGTTTTCACTCTCTGTACCATTTATTTCATGGTCTAATACTTTGATAATGGTAGTTAATATCAGACCTATTTAATCTGAATCAGCCATTGCCATGCAACCATACAAACTGTGGAAGCAGACATAACACAGGATCCAGCATGGTACAGACAGGCACAGATATAACTGGGAATGGCGCAGACAAGAAAATTGACGTGGTCTAAAATATGATGAAAAAAATTAACCAAATTACATCCATTTGCAAAAATTTGAGCCAACAACAGGAATTCGTACTCTATGAGAACTTAGTTATATTTGGCCACACTTTCTAATCCTCCTGAATGGAGGACACCTTATGGAGAGACACACTTCATCACCACATCACAGCCCGTGTGACACTGTGAGGATAATGGCGCAAAGTGAAAGAGGTTCAATTAAATCTTCACAGCATCACAGAGTTCATACAGTGTCTCAGCTGATGGGATGACATGAAATGAGAGAACAATGTTCATAAGTTACAGAAAGGTAACCATTCTTTAAATGTTGACATTGCCTCCAGAAGAGAGAATATACATTTAGTTTTTTTCTATTTAGGGATTTTTATCCCTTTGCCTCTGTTTTCCTAAAGTTTGCCACATTCTGAAGTATGAAAATGTGAAGGGTTGTCCTCATGGTACTTTTTTGGCCCTAAGTAGATGTAACAACCAGAAATGTGACAGTGTGACGGTTTTCCCAGTTCTGGTTTGCTGACTCCAGAAGTTCAGATGGATGAGGTCATTTATCTTCATTCAATTGCTGAAATTTTTTTCTGGCCATATAGTTATGCAGCAAGATTCTAATGGCTGTTCTCGAGGGTGCTGACCCACAGACAAACACAGACCTCAGTGGAATTCATGAATTTGCCATGCACATCCTTCAGATTCAAGCAATTAAACTCTTTCCTGAAGTGAAACTGGCACAGACAAAGAATCTGCTCCCCGACACATTTAGCTGCAGACAGAGCTCGAGGAGCCCAAACCAGAGCAATTCCCCTGGCTGCAAGAGCATGGGTTAGGATACTGATTTGAAAGATGTGTGCACCAGAGAAGGAAAGCCATAGCACCAGAGCTGGAATGAGAAGCAGGACAGTTTCTTAAGCCAAGAATTCCCTTAAAATCCACAGACCTGTGGATTTGTGAGCCAGAATTTTGTGCTCTTGTTTATTTCTACAGAGTTTTGAAGATTGCATGAAGAATTTACATAACTTTTCAAGACAGTTAATCTTCCTAATTAAAACGTTTGAACATTGACCAGTGATTCAGGTTACATTTTACTCAGGTATAGCAATTTCTATCTTCTGCTTTATGAGAAAATAGGATTTCCATTATTCCACTCCCTTGTGTCTTAGGTCATTTACAAACACAAAAAGCTGTATGTTTCTGTCAGAGGAAATCCATGCTCAGGGAAAGATCTGTGATTTAATAGAAAGCATTGCATACTATGTAAGGCCGGTGTTTGAAGAGGTGATCAAATAAAATGTATGAAAAATTTTGAATATCTCAAGTCATTTAAAGCTCAGGCAGAATTACAGCAATAGCAGTCTGCTTCTGGCCATTTGCTACACAACTGCTACCATGACTGCTGCTTCCTAATTCCTACATAAACAGAAATTTGCCCCAAGGAAACAAGGCTAAAGATGCACAGTAAATCTCTCACAGTGAATATTTTCCTGCATGTTGTTTAGAAAGTTATTTCCTGTGGAATTCAGCTAACTCTAGACAGACAGAATCCTACAAATACACAGGAAAAAATTCCTTATGGTCTGGCAGTATTGTTATTGAGTGACCCTGGGCAAGTTATTCAAGGCTGACTCACAACTGTCAAACTGGAATGGAAATGTTTGCAGGACCATACCCTGCATTTCCAGGCAGACAGATAAGCTGTCATCTTTAACTCTGAATCACTCAATTTTTACCACACAGCATTTTTAAAAACTGCTGCTTGTGTGTGCAGAATTATGAAGACAAACATTTGCACAGTGCAAAACAAAGAGAAATAATGGCATTTAACCCAAATATGCATAAGAAAAGATTCTGTCCAAGACAGAACGAACTTGCAGGTACATTAGAGAAATTCCTGTCATTCCCATTTCCTTCCTATCACAGCAGCAGTATCTCAGTACAATTTTGTTCTTTCAGTGGTGACCATCCTTGTCAAGAGTCCTCTGTACTGCCTTACAGGAAGACCTCACCTCTATTTTCCCCACATAAACATCTTCATAAGCTTATCTCCAGCCCTGATAACAGAACTCTTATTCCAAATTTGCCTTACAAGATCTTCAACAAAAAAGACATTTTCCACTTTTATTTTTCATATCCTCTGAAAGCTGCTCACACCTACGCATGGAACCACCTCTTCCCTCCTTTCTCCAGGAAACTGCTACTATATGCTAAGATTAGTCTCTACTACCCAGGCTATTCTGTTCTGCGCTCATTGTGCTATTTCCTCTGGGTTGTATCCTCCTCTTTGAAGAGAAGGACAGTATTTCATTTACCCTGGAAAACTCTAGTGTGCACAGCACTGATATAAAGGGATCTATAGATTTAGCCACATCCAATACATGTTGGTCCCATCTGTTCTAGTTTCTGACTGTGTTTCTTGGAGACAATGTGGTCGTCAGAAAAGTCTAAGACAAACTGGGCTCAGGGATGGGAAATCAGAGAGATCCCTGAGTGGACAATGAAGTGCAAAGGCAAAGAAAATGGATGGGGAAGAAGAGTCAGAGGAAGAGGGAGATGTAAATGAGAGGTGGGCGGTGTCAGCATTCATGAAGACACCCTAAATTATGAGGATGGTTATGAGATCCAGCCCCCTGGGGGGGGGCTTGCACGTAGCAAACACTAACATAGAATATATCATACTATTTAATGAAATTTTTTTTCAAAGTTTTCTTGTTTCTCTAAATCTGGGGTAACAACCTGTCTTCACATTGCAGGTGTTTTTTAGAAATTAATGATCTGAGTGATTAATGTTTGTGCAGTATTCACATACTACACTGAAGCAGAGATGGATTGGTAATTCCATCCTCAGATCGAGGTTTGACTCACATTCAGCAAGGAGCAGGGAAATGTATATTCAAGCAGCTGTCCCAGAGTCAGCAGGACTCTGTTGTCTTATGCAGAAGTTCACATTGTACTGATCAGCTGGAATTTGGTCCTCTGTCAGGCATCCTGGCTCTGGATTATTTCTAAACAGCAAAGAATAGTGCAAAAAAGGTCACCCACTGAGTATGGAGAATCATAAAAAATATTGATTAGCCAATAAGTAACAGAGCACACCCTGTCCTATGCAGCTTAAATTCTGTGGGAAATGTCTAAAATACATTAGTAAAGATTTGATTGTTTGCACAAGGGGAGTGAATTTAGAATTCTCAAATAAAATTAAAATCTGGCATTTCTTAGTGCTTGGATTCATGGCCTTGAAAACTTCTGATATTTTTATTTCTATTTTTAATGGGGCTTTTTTTCTCTGTTGAAGAGTTTCCATGAAGCAGTTTTGTCTGACACTATCATCTCATGAAATACAAGTTTCCTGATTAACAGCTTCCTTGTAAGATCATCTATCCCAAACATGACATCTGGAAGAGACATTATCTCCAGACTCAGAGCCATCAGAGATGCTAGACAGCTGCCCAAGACACAGCACATTAGTGTAGCAATACTAATCAAGCCAAAGGAAAGGAGATTAGAGACACATGCATTTCCATCAGCATTGTTAAACAGATTTTCAGTCCCATGCATTGACTCTCACAGCAGATGGAGTCAAAAGATGCTTCTAAGAAGTATTATCTTCAATAATAATTTTCAAAATGAACTATTTCATGTCTGAAAAAATTATACACTTTGCTTCGATATTTTTCCAATTTGAACATTTTAAGATTTTGTATTGAAAATTTTTTTCATTTTGGTAACCCACAGTTAAAAAATCAAAAAGGCATTGGAAAATAAAAGCACATTGAATAGCCTGAAAATGAAGATTTCCTTTGGCATAAATAAACCATTTAAACTTAACCCTAATTATTGTCAAAATTTCTAGGTTTGTTTGTCCTGTTTGTTCCTTCTCTTTTCATTTTGGCTGTAGTATATCCCAGCTCTCCACAAACTTTTGTTTGGAGGCTATCCCACTTCTGTAAGCGCTAATGCAGGTTCCTACCTGGTTTTGTTCTTAGTTCCCATCTTTTTAGCTTGAAACTGAGTAGTCTGAGTGTAGTAATACACTGAACTCGAGTTCAAGAGTCATTCATGCTAATAGCCTCTCATTTTGCAGCCAGGATGTGGCTATGACAGATCTCCATTAAGAGTTCTCCAATGTTCTCCACATGCTTCACAGCCCTTGCTTTTCATCTTTCTCACCTTCTGCATCAATTTGCAGACAAGCTCCCCTAAAATTCACCAGGAGAGAGCTGCCTCATGGATCCACATCCTGAAGCACTTGGGAAATGTCTCTGCAGACCTCTTAACAGCCTGATACTCCTGCTGACTCCTGAGGGAGATTAATGTGTGCTTCTGCTGCCATACACATCCCCAGAGCAGGGGTTTGTCCCTATTTATTAACTGGTGGCAAATGACCAGTTGCTTTTGTGCACTTTTGTGGTGGTGCATCAACGCCCCCCCACCTTTTTTAGGCTACACTGTGATCTGAGAAATGCTCGTTAGGCCTTGGCCTTGATGAGCAGCACCTGGGCTCAGCTCCTCTTGAGCTTGTCAGAAACACTGTCTGCTCCCAGGAACTTGGGCTGTCTAATGAGCTCCTGCTTTTTTTTGAAGAACAGCCTTGAAAACTTTTTATTTTTTTCCTGAATGGCATAACATTCTCTTTTTCACACTTTCAAAGAAAGTGGCTGATCCAAAGTGCAGCCAGGATGAAACACTGCTATGACTAAAGCAAACTCTCTTGAGCTCTTCTGGAATTTGTGACCAGCAAACTCCCTCTGAGTGGGGCTTCTCAGAGCCAGTGAACTCCCAAGTTTGCTGTACTCAGGGGATCACTGGACAAGGACAGAGCCTGGGCTGATCCCTCCACTCCTCAAAGCTCAACCTTCACCTGTTGGGAAGACACAAAGTCACCTGAAGTGAGTATTTCACTGACTTTCGAGGGGAATTTTTCACAGGTACTTCACACTGATTCTTTATGTCTGTGTGCATACTATGCACATATGTTATGGCAAATACGGGAGAAATGCTGCTCTCTTAGATGTTTAAGTACTAGGTAAATTACACGTGTAGGCAAGTTACTGTTGTGATATAGTAAATCCTATATGAATGCTTTGCTAAAGTGGAAAGTTAAGTTAAATGCTGTTAAGTGTTGTTCCTTTGCTAAATTACTAAATTTAATTTAAATAATAAGTTAAGTACTGTTAAGTTTGAGTGCTGTTAAGTGCTTTAGGACCCATTCCCTTTTATCATTGCTCTTTCTATCCTTTTGTCACACACATGCACACACGTAGATAGTTTCCAGTTTATTTTGGTTTGGATTGATTGAGTGGATTTTGTTCATTGCTTTTTTCTTAAGTGTGCCTTAACCATCTAGTAAATTGCAGAGTGAACCTTGCCAATGAACTTTGTCATGCTGTCACTTTATATTAGATCTGGTTTTTACTGATACCTTTGCAAGTGATTCTTTAAGCAATCTCAAACACTCATTCATAAAAACTTTTAGTGCTGTGTTACCCATCTGGCTGCGCGTGCTTGGTGCGTGAATTTCTTCACAGTCTTGTGAAATAAAGGTGTTTCATTACAGGGAAAATGTTTTTCCCTGGGGATTTGCACTGACCTTCTCCATCCTGCTAACCTGCCCTGTACGCTGCACTCTGTGACGCAGACAGGGCTTTGAAGGAAAAGCAAAACACTCATTAGTCAAAACTGCGGTACAATGTGAAAGCACATCACACACACGTGCTCCTAATATGCAAATTTAACGGCGCTTTTCCTGGAACAAAGCCCTGTGCTGCATATAAATGAAGAGGATGGCTGAGCCTCACACAGAGGTTTCAGATTAGCCACTTGCTTTGGGCAAATACTGGGAAAGCACCCAGGTAAGGCAGTGCCAAGGCCGAGATAAGAACCTGCAGAAGATCAACCAGATCATGTATTTTACACAGCTGTGTCCAGCCAACAAAACGTGACAGCCTATTCCAGTAGACAGATGGGGAGCTGAGTTTTTCAGCACAAGTGCCAGCCATTTAAGTCAACTTCGTAGCAGCAGCAGTGCTGAGTTAGCTAAACATACAAAATACTGATTACACGTAGGGGAAAGCTGTGGCAAAACACCAGCAAATAAACTCCACTGATACATGGAATGACCTCATGCCTAAAGCATCTGAAGGAAATCTGCTATTCTAGTGTGCCTATGCCTAGAAAATAGAGTTCTCAGGATCTGACACTGAATCCAATAAATCATAAAATCTGGGAAAAAACTCCACACAGACAGGAGACAAACCATCAGAAACAGTAGCCCATCAGCTCCACATGAAATCAAGAAATATTTCTGGTCATCCCCTCAGCCCCTGTAACGTTTGATTATGAAGCTGTGGATGACATCTTCCACTGACTTCTATTAATCTCCTTTTTCAGTTGCTCCACCACACTGTCTCTGCTACAGTCACTGGTGACAAATACAGCATCTGGTACCTACCTGCTGGGCAGGACACCTCTGCAAGACCCTTCCATTTCAAACATCCACGATGTAATGAGCTGTAGATGAACCATTATCTTAAAGAGACTTCAATAGAAGAGGAGACTCGACCCTGCAATCTGCTTAGCAGGCAACAAGCAGGAAAACAGCATTTTGCCTTAAAACATGCTTTGGTAATAATAACCTCCTTCTTTTCCCCAATATCCCATGACTATATTGTTTGAAACTTGAAACAGAAATAGAGACTTGTCCCCAACACTGCCAAGTTTGCAGTCACAGCATATCACTTAGAACATTAATTTCAGATGAGGTGGGAAAAGAAAGATAAAACCTCTGTCTCATCATTAAACATTTATGGTCAGGTTCCTTGAAAATACTGGCCTTTAGTGCTACTTTTGTTTGGTTGGTTAATAATGCACTTCAAAAAATAAGCATATTGTCAACATTTGCAGCATTACCTAGCCCACATTCCATTTATTGTATTTTCTAAAATAAATTCAGCCAGATCCATTTGATTACTCTTGCCCTAAATTAAACCATCAGCCTATTTTCCATAACAAGCACTGTCTTATACCAAAAATTATTATTAGAATTAATTTGTGTCTAGGTTTGCCTGAATAACAAGATGTGTCTTTCCCACTCAATGCTACATGACTGAAGACACATCAGAGAAAGACAATTTATATCGCAGACATTTTGCATTGACGTGTCACCTTCTTAAATGCTTCTCAGCTTCACTTTAATGACTTTTACTATTTCACAGTTTCTTTAAATGAGACTTTCCCCCTCCCTTTGCTATAGATGCAGGCTGCTTCTGAGTGCTGCCAGAGCTGCCTGGTGACTTCCAGAGCTTGGGAAGTGAATTTACCACAAGGTAACACACACTGCAGGTTTACAATAAACACACTTGTTAACAAAGTACAAGCTCTGAGCACTGACCTATCACTTTACTGCAGCTTGAAGAAAGGAGCTATGGAAAATAAAATAGGATTTTCCAGTTAGCAACTGAGGTAAGACAGGGTGTGTTGCTTTCACAGAAGCTGCTCTAAAAGAGCCTGTAAAGGAATGCTGAAAGTGGACGAGGATTTAGATGGGGAGAGCTGGACTCACAAAGGAGGAGGAGCATCAGAAAACTGGACCTTCAGTAACTTACCTTTAATGCAAGCACTATTAGTGAATTAGTTTTTAGCAGAAAAGATACCTGGTAGATCAGCCAAGACAGGGACCCTCCCAATGCTGGAGGGGAAAGTTCAGGGCACTATCACCACTGCCCTTGCAGCAGAGATAGGGAGCTCCCTGCACATGCACAAAATGGTGGCAGAATTTCACTGCATGCACTGCTGTTATAACTCAGCTCACTATATTTGATAGGAACTGATGGCTGAAGAAACAGTCCTTAGAAAGTAGTGTGCTGTGTTAAAAAAACAAAGACCAAAACAAAACAACCCACATCCCTACTGAAATCAGGAGATGAGTTGAAGTGGTCCATCTCCCCCCTAAAAAAACAACACAAAGAGCTGCTCTCTGCCCGAAGCTGTCAGGTTGGTGTATAATTGCCACAATCACACAGAGCTTATTCTCAATTCCACCCTGTGGTAAATCTTTGTCAAAAAACTGTATGAAAAACAATGACGTTGAGTTGACAAAGAAATGCTGAAGCTTTCTGGTTTACACAATTCTATAATAATAGCATTCTCTTTGCTTTCCTTCTTCTTATTTTAGGTTGTTCTTTATTGTTTACCCAATAGGTTAGATTGGCATTCAGTAACAGTTTCCCTGAGTGTTTCAATTACAAAGAAACCCCTGCACAGTTACACAAGAAGCTTTTGCAGCTCTTGTGGACAGTGGGTGCACATGAGAAATGAAACAGCACTTCCCTCCTCAGGAAAACAATCCATGGCTCTTGTCTTAATTAATGCTGCAGAACAGCTTATAAGAGATGCTACTAAAATCTGCTTTGCTTTGCTAATCACACTCACTCTTCTTCCCAATTGATTCATTTGGTCCTCAGAAAATCAGATTTTCCGATAGCAATAGATGCTAACTAACTCTCTGAAAATGCAGGGCATATTGTAAAGAACTTTACTATAAAATGATAAGCAAAAAAATAACTAAGTTTTCTGATATATTTTTTGAATAATACATACTTCTCTCATTTCAAGTACATTTACGACCAGTTTCCTCACCACTTGTTCAGTGAAGATAAAGAGTCCGAAATCCTCTTCTTACAAAAGAAACTTGTGGAAATTAGGTACCAACATCTATTTGAATTAATTGAGTATCACGGATAGGTATTCACCACGTGTAACAGCCTGGTTTTCTGAGCTGAGGTAATTCAGCACAAATTTGTGAATGCTCTGACCTGCAGCATGGTGTGTACCAAAGAGCCTCTTCTGTGTCCTCATTTAACAACCGTGAATTTTTAACAGCTCCCAAACAAGTAGTTTCATCTGAAATTGCTGCTGGCTTTACTTTTTTTTATCAAGTTTGTATCTCCAGGTGATCAAGACAACTAGAGACTTGGTTTGTTTGCTTTTTTAAAGCTAAGGGCCATTGCTAACAAGGACTGGAGAAGGTGAAGGAACAGAGAGAGAAGATAAATCTCCTTCCAGCACATAAAAGGAGTTCACATAGATTATTTTTTACATAAATTGTGATGAATGACCCATCTGGACATTCCCATTCACTCTTCACATACACAGGAACAGATTCACAGCTAAGTTGGTTCTGGTTTAAATAGAATCAAGTTTACTGTCTTCAGTAGAACTTGCTTGACCTGAATAGTCTCCAAATCTGACCTCTTGGGAAAAGAAATTTAATCATATTGTCATAATTCAGTCCTTAGAATGATGAATTAATCTTGTCTCATGGCTATAACATGCAAGTAATTGTTTTATATTTAAAATTTCTTTTCTGCTAATGTTGGTGAGACTGTTTTATTTAGTCTGATTCTACTTATTTTGTTGCTGAAACTTAAATACTGAATTCCAGTCCTTCAAAGAACATACCTCTTACATAAGCCACAGAGAAAAACCTCAAATATTATAGTAATGCAGCACTATTCCAGCCATAGAGTGGAAAACAAGAAATGAGTATCAGATTTATATGTAATGAACTCTCTACAGTTTAAGAAGGATTAAATACTTGTAGTGTGTTGTAACACTCTCCAGCAAATGAAGTTGCTGTATCATCTGCTAAAGACTGACATAATATCTCCTGTAAGACACAGCCCATACTCTTACTGAACTGTGCAGTACAAGTCCTTTTAACTTAATGGGAATTACATGAGGATCTGTAGTAGCAGGCTGTTTCTCCCATTCCACACAAGCAAATATCAATTCTTCTTAACCAAAGAAAACATAAGACACACATTTGTGATACGCAGAATACTCTATCTCATCAACACTAGCATAGGAGGCAGATTCAACAGTTTAAAACCACATTTTTAAAATAGTCTACCTATGACTCAAACAACTGTGTTTTTCTTTTTCAAGGGAAAATGACATAACAGGAAAAATCCTTCAGATTAGGCCAAGAAAGGTAGATCTCAGGAAAGGTTTCCACTGCAATATGCCTTAATCCCCTTGTTCTCTGGGATGAACAAGGAGAGCAAAAATCAGCACTGCAGAATTTCATGTACCAGCTCTGTGTTTATACCAGCTTTTCACAAAACTTTCTGATCTGTCTATGGGGGAATTAAACCATTGCCACAGTAATGCCCAGCTCCTGAAAGGTGCTGACACTTTGCCCACAGTTCCTCGCTAGCATTCTCCAGCTTCCCTGTACTGAAGAGAAGAAGAATCACAGATGATAGATAATGCCATTTTTGAAGGTCAGAGAAATTCCTTTGCACTAATGACCATGTCCAGAAATCTCTTTCAACGCGACCAGACATGAGGGCAAACACACCACAGGCTTGGTATCAGCCAAGCTCTTGGGCAGCTCCCAGCAAGCGCTTCTGGCAGAACTAGGGACGATAGGCAGGTTATAGAGCTCATCATGGCAGAAAGAAGGGTCTACAGCACCTTTTCCACTTGCAAAATTATCTCCTGAAAGACTTAATTGCTCAGGAAGAAATTTACCTTCCTTACATACCCACTAAAGATCTTTGCTCTTGGGGAGAGGAAAACAGGAAACAGCTACAAGAAAGGCGAATGTGCATAATCACATTTTTTTCTGGGGCCACAGTCTGCTGACATCAGGAATATTCAGAAATCAAAGAAATAGTATGTGTAGATATATGATCAATTTAAATAACTGTAGTCACTTTAAGATAAATATTGGTATAGTAATTTGGGACTGATTTTCCAAAATTTGATACTGACCACTGCGCCAGCATTTCCAAAAGAGCATTTAGGTTAAGAATGCTTAATTTTCTGTTTTCCCTCATGGAAGGAACACAGAATGGAGCAGTTATTGAAAAACTGCAGTCCAGGGAAGAACCCAGCTCATGAAGGAGTATACCCTGTGGGAGGTACGCCACGCTGGAGCAGGGGAGGAAGGAGAGGTAGTGGTAGAAGTACCATCTATGACTGTGACCCCCATTCCCTGTCCCCTGCACTGCATGGAGGGAGGAGGAAGAACTGTCATGAATGAAGTTTAGCCTAGGAGGAAGAGAAAAGTGGAGGGAAGACGGTTTTAGCTCTGGGCTTTTTTTTCCTGCTGTCCTACTATGTTATTAATTGGCAATAATTAACATTAATGTTCCTCAGGTCAGATCTGTTTTGCCTGTGACACTAAGTGGTAAGTGATCTCCCTGTCCTTCTCTCAATGCATGAGTTTTTTCATCATATTTCCTCCCCACACCCAGTCCTTTTGAGGAGGGGGAGTGACAGAGCAGTTCGGTTGCCACATTGAGGCCAGCTAAGTTCAATCCATCACAAAACCAAACTCCTTGTATGTGTGTATGTTTGCGTAACTTTAAGCAGAAAAATCAAAACTCTGAGTTTAATTGTCATGGGCCCTGTGTTTAGATGCCCATGTTAAATCCTCAGGATTCACTTTGTAACAAGCCCAATTTCCCCCACCAGTTTCCCTGTTGGGAGCCACATGAACCTTTTGCCTTCTTGTGGCTTTGTGTCCAACTCTAACTTCATAGTCATTGTGAGGTATGAATACATTATGTGGTGAAGCCTGGTGCAGGTTTTCAGCTATCATCAGTCCAAGATGATACATCAGCACAACAGAGTAGACCACTCTGTGGAGATAATAGGAAAAAAGGAGAGCAAACGTCTTCCAGATATCATCATAAAGAAACAAAACATGTCACTTTTAACTGCTGCTGGAATGACTGAGGTCATTCCATCATTCCATCCTTCAACAGATGAAAGATACTGAAGGGAGTATCATATCTGTTTCAGAGATTTTCTTATTGCAAAAACAATACCTAAAGCTGTAATTTTTTTCCCCAGGAATTTGTCAGTGACAAAAAAAAAAAAAATCAATGATGGGATTTTTACTCATAAGGTTTCCTAACACCTGTGAGTTTGGACATAGGTATATGTTTTAGGGAGTACTTTAAAAAATATATGATGAAAAGGAAATTGTATGACACATAGGAAGAAGCATAGTAGAAAACAAAATCACGTATGGCACAAATAAATTATTCCTGGACCAAGAAAAAGAGAATAGAGAGCTAGGAGGTCAAAAGCAGTTCAGGGCTACAGGAAAAGTCAGAATAGACAATTAGGAGTTCAGTCTGACACACAAAGGGAGAGAAGCTGGTAAAGAAATGGAAGAAGGCAAGTAAAACGGAGTGGAAAGAACAATAGGCACATCTGCCACACAGTGAGGAAAGATGAGCTGAAAACTCATCATCAATATAAGATAGCTGGCTGAGAGTATCTCCACATTTTCAGTTGCTCTGGATGAAAGATGGAAGGGCTGTGCCAAAAAGGTGTGATTAAACACTGAGGAAGCAGCTTTTCTTCTTCCAGTCAGAATGTTTTATAATAACTCTCTCCCTCTCTGTTACCCTCTGAACTTTTCACAGGCCACAGGCATCTCATGTTTTTTGTACTGAAAGTGTCTTGTTCTTCAAGAGCGTCCAAGAACTGTTTCCTTTCACTGATGAAGACTGGATCACCACAGCAAGAAAATGAGGCGATTTTGAAACAAATAGGACTTGGACACCAATTTGTGTTTATGAGAACAGATGAGAAAGACTAAACCACCCCATTAGTTGCCACTTAAATTAAATCTAACTTAAAGTTCACGTTAATGAGGATCTAAAATGATGGTTAGAATGCTCACTGTGCCACCCTCCTAAGGAATTAAGCTTTGTGCTGTCTCTCCTCATTAGGGTGGTTGCCATCCTTGTGTGTACCTTTCTTATATGTCACTTTTGGCAGACAGCTCAGCGCAGTGAGTGGCACAATAGTCACATTTAATGGCACTGTGAAAGCAATACGTGCCTTGAAAGCAGGGCACAATAGAGACCAGATAGCATGAAATAAAGCAGATTACTTTCTTTGCCTACTGGTATTAAGTAAAATTGGTGTCAGCCAACTGTAGGCACTTACTGTGGAACACTTGAGTTCCTCAAAGGGGATTTTGACTGCTAAGTCCATCAACAGTTATGAAAAATTATGAGTCAGAAGTAATCCAGTGCTAATATACAATTCTATTTTTTACTTTAATATAAAGTATGTAAATTAAATTCGAATTAGGCCAGTTCAGCAGTGGGAAGCCAAGTTATACTTTTAGTTCTAGATTTTTTTTTTTTATTGCAGCAACACTGTAGATCAAACTGGTGAATCTATATCTACTACAAAAATATCTGCATGGGTGGGAATTTGAAAATGAGAGTTTAACAATTTTTTTTTCTCCTTTATCAAACAACAAATTATTTGTTCACTGCTTAGCCTATTCCATTCTCTGAGAGCAGGAATACCATGAATAAACTGAAATATGCTATTTGACAAACAGTATTGTCATTTACTGTTCACCTTATTTTATTGTATTTAGCACTGCATTACAAATTCTGATACTGAGAAGCTGTGTAAATTGAGACAGGAAATACACTGTGTTGATGTTTCAGTGGTCTTCGAGAGTGAGCTTGCTCTGCAAGCAATAAAGGAAGGAGACAGAGACAAGGTCAGCTCTTGCAGAGCCTGCCTAATGGAGCATTTTACCTTTTTGTGTAGGGCCTCAGTTACCCAATCATAAATGCATATATGCACATAAATGCATATACATGTACACACATACACTTAAGACACACATTTGCTTATGTGTGTGTATATATATACATATAGGCCAGGAAGCACTGGGATGTAGTAAGCAGCTCCCTGGAAATAGATTTCTGGATATGATCTCAGTGGCCACCCCAAACCTATCTGCAATACGGATATTTCTTTTGACAAAAGGTTGAAGAAAGTCTGAAGCAATTTATCTCACCCTGTCTTGTCACATCCACAGTGAAGGACTCTGCACAGCACGGTCTTTTATTTGCATGAAAAACATCATCATTCATGGCCCTGGGCTACCTGGGCCTTTCCCTCTTTCGAGCAAGGATTGAACTAAAGCTTCAGAAGTCCTTCCCACTTCAGAAGTTCTGTGGTCAGCCCAACACCACCCTCCACTTAGCATTTAGGAAGGTAATGCAATCCCACAAGTGACATCAGAATTCCTTCTAGGAAGGTGGGTTGGAACACCTCTACTGGGAAGGTAATAGGGAAAGGAGAGAAAAACATCTCAGGTTGATCAGACCTATTTCTTACTAAGAAACAATATGGACCTGAGAATTCATTGTATTCTATGTCTTTTATCTTTTTTGATAGAACATGGATTTACCTAGAACCTAATTCTCCCTAAAAGCCCTTCACAACAGTCAGAATGAATCTGCAGTGAATTTGGTGGAGAGTCTGAGGGTCTGAAGTGGATATGATCCTACCTACAGAACATGTGGCAATGATTCCAGCTTCTACATGAGGCAGCTGAGCTAAAGAAGGGTGTTCTCAATGAGCTTTGTTGAAACATGGAGAGATACAGTATGTGTAGCAAAAATATCCAAAACCATACAAGATGGATTTTGAACATGACCCATCTGACCTGAACGGGCCCTGAGGCCCACAATATCCAGTGCCAGGCTCTAGGATCAGGAACTTCGGGGTGCTTTCTTTCACAAGTACCAAAGACAAGACAGACATGGCATTTGTACCTCGACATGCGTATACACCTGGGAGGAGAGAGCAAGAGGCTCATCTGATTAGAACTTCCACACCTCTTGATACTCATATTTTTAATATTTCAAATAAGATTGAATACCAGACTTTTTGATGAACTTCAAGAAGCAGTGAAATCCTGCGTATAAAATTTAGTTTCAGTTGCACGGTTGTATCAATGACTCAGGTCGTTGCAATCACACAGAGACCATTTCAAGCCACTGGAACTGCATATACATATACATATGAGATCTCAGGTAGGGGGTCTGCCTCGTATATTTAAACTGTAAAGCAGCTCAAACTTTCTCAATGAATTTTGTAAGACTTCAGCTTCTCAGGTGTAGTTTAGCAAGGGGAATTTGCTTAAGAAATTGAGTTATTTCAAGCAAAACCCTCAAACCTTTCTTTTTAATAAAACCAGAAAATACTACCGCGGCAATTCTTCAAATGAAGTTCTATGCTCTGACCAGATGAGCTGGCCATTAACTTGAGCTGCCACGGCTGACCTTGAGAAAACTCATAATCATTGCCAATCATAACATTAAACTCAATAATATTTCTGTTGAATGTTAAGGCCGTAGATGAAATCTGAACTGCCACAGTTCCATGATACAAACAGATGACCTAACTTAGGGTGCCTTGTTAAACCTGGAAGTCTGCAGACATCTTCCTTTTTGGCTTCTGTTAGGAAAATGTAGGTCCTTCCATGACATTGGAGCAGGCATGGAGGCTGCAGTGCAGTACTGGAGATCCATCAGCACCCTCACAGACTATTGAGTGCACCACACTCCAGATGAAGCCACCTAGAGTGATGTGTGAGCCCTACAGCTGAGGGCATGCACTTTGCCTGGGCCAGATGGATATCACCCACTGCAGGTATCCAATCTCAACACTTATTTTGCCACAGAATCAAATAATACATTTTATCTTTCAGGGAAAGATAGATAGAAAAATTTGGCTTTTATAGGTGTTTGAATTCATGGTTTCAGCATTACCTTGCTGATTTTCTTGTGACAAAAAGGGAAATTACAGTTTGAAAGAAGATCTGTGATGCCCAGTTTTGAATGTAATGAAAATCATAAATGTTACTAAATTATTTTATGTAACCTTGACTATTTTTCAAAAAGGAAACAAAACTTTCTGTTTGGACATTCTGTGTTATTACTTTCAAACCCCGATAAATGGGGCTTTGTTCTGAATGCTACTTCTTAAAAAAGGCATTGCATGCTATGCTTCAATGCACATGGAAATTAAATCTCATGATAATTATTGAAGCTTTACAAACTGAGGTGAGTACACATTCCTTGCTTCAGTGACAAAAAGCCCACAAAATCAAATGGCAGTTTCTATGGTCACTGGACATTTCCTCTGAACAAAGAGTAGTCACCCTGCGAGCTGGAAACCCCCAGCAGCTCAGATGCCCGCCCTGTGGCAATGCATGTTGTTCTGAGGCAGTGAAGGCTAAGCCAGAATAAAAAGCAAAAGTTGCTGTACTCCAAACAAAACATTCAGTTACAGCCTCGAAAGATTCACTATATCCTCAGCAAAGGAGAAGGAGGGTAACATTGGTTCAGTGGTTTAGCCCCCGGAGGGACATGTGGCTTCCAGGGCAAGGTTTTCCTGCCCTTGCTGTTGGAAGTTGTAGTGCAGAGAGGAGCTGGGTTAAGAGATACACACACCCAGTAGCTGGTCTCTCTATCTAGGAACAGTGCCTCCTCTGTGAGTAACCCAAAACAAAACCATATGCCTTTGTTGATCAAATTCACCCATCACAAAAGAATCTTCTGCACAGGCAAGAGTGGAAACACTTGGGGCTACACAAGTGTTTGTCAGTGCTGTGGATATGCTCTTCCCATGATAAATATGTGCATTCTGATTAACTTGGATTTCCATTTTGGAAAATTTTTCGTGGTTTTGCCCTCCCACAAATAGTTGAGACAGTCTGAAAGAGCGATTTGCTTTGTGTGCTCCAGAAACCTTTCCTAAGTCTGATTTTAGATGTTATCATGTCACTTAACAGTTGATCTTTTCTTTTGGCATCTCCTCCTACCACAATCTTGTGTTCAACCTGAAGCTCTGCTGTTCCTTCCCAGGGATAGAGGTATTATTTTCCCTTGAGTCTTTCCAATGCAAAACTGAATGGCTCTAAGCATTTGTATATAGGGAGATCCCACTGTGAGGTAAAATTTTATTCAGTGATCTGAGCAAAAAGTTTCACATTTAAAATGGAATTGACAGAGTAGGACAGTCCTGACAGCTTTGAAGTCGCAAAGGAAATCTTTGTATCTTAAAAGCTCTCTCTGCCCCCTCTCCTACCCCTCACCACTGAGATTTAAACATCAGCACAAGCAAGTCTTTGGCATTTATTGTAGAAAGACAGTAAAAGACTTTGCATAACCCTTAGTTTCATACCTAATATAACCCAAATCCCTGGAAATCTTTTCATTACCATGAATGGGATTTGGGTTAGGTCAATAATGAATTGAATTAACAATTATTAATTGTTTCATCACGCTGTTTTGTTCCTGCTCTGACAATGAATGTTTTACGCATGGGAAAAATCCCATGGATTGAAGCCCTATGTAATAGGAAACAGCCATTTGATATTTTATCTGGCTATTGTGCATGAAAATGAAAAACAGATGAACACAAGATTTGAGAGAATATGCTTGTGAGTGACCTAAAAATATAATAGTGACTTCAACAAACAAAATAAGAGTAATAAGGTAAAGTTCTATAGGCATGTATTTAAGTTAGTGTATGCCTCCTTCAGAAAACATTACAAGATTCCACAGAACTTTTAATTTCTGGCTGAATGACAACCAGAGTTTGAGGCAGGTCTGCCTAAAGGATATGTTAATAATGAAACCAGGTTCCTCCCCAGTCCTAAGTAAGACCAAACTCTAAAAAGAGTAAACATTTTATTGTAATCCTGACTCACATGCTCCTATCTGTATCCATATCATTGAAAAATATTTCATTCTGAAGGCCCAAAAACAAGGCAGATTTTAGAAAACTTTTGTAAAACTGGTATCAGATATTATGTATTATTGCAAGCAAGGTCAATGGTAAGTGATTAGATTTGTTTAATGTGAACTTCATATCATGTGGCAACCAAGTGAGCTCTTTGAAGCTGAAAAATTCAGAGACTATTCCCAAGATGAGTTCTGGACTTCATTTCATCTAGACATTTATTAACTTATTAATCTGCCAGACTAAAAAGTGTGCTGCAGATGGATGTTGTGCTACAGACAGAGCTGTCACACAAGCAATTCAACAGGAATCTTAGGCTGTTGATAAAGAGCTAAAATGGAGGAATGACTAATTTCCCTGACAAAATATGGCTTTATTGATAGGACACAATAATATGGCATAGAGATAGATATTTCAATCACATATGATTGGTGTCTCACATGTCAACTTAGTGCCAACGATAAAGAGGGAAGGAAGAAACACAGCTGCAAAAGTGCTTAGATATGGAAAGAAAAAAATAGCTAACATTTTCTTTAAAAAGATACCATCTAAAAATTCTCTAAGAATCCTCTGGAAATACCTTTTCAAGGATGAGAGTGATGCAGATAAGAATATATGCTTCAATGAGTGTTTTATCAGTTGTCTTACAGAACACTCACTTCTCCATTAGCATTATTCTTCTGCTATCGGCTCCAGATTGCTGCAGACTAGAGCTCGTTACGTCAAGTTTACATGAGTGCCATTCTTATTTCTGAATTCCAGTGATGTTGCACTCACATGAACTGCAGCATCACCAGGCTAACTCAAGTTGTCAGTCTACAAACAGTGCCTACCTTTTGTATACCACTCCCAGGTTTTTAAAGAAATTAGCTGATTCACAGCTAAAGCAAGTCACTTGCTAAAGCAAGTCTGTATCCCACTGGGAAAATAACATAATGTCTTTTTCTGGCAGTACTTGGTTCTCCAGAGTCTACATGTCACAAAAGGCATATTTTCAGAAGTGGCAACTCATTTAACACAAATAGGTAGGAGCAGTGCAAACCTCAAATGCTCAGCCTCTCTTTTTGGATTTAAGTGCTTAAAGATCAGTGTTTGGAAATTTGCATACCAATCTCTAATATTCATAGTTCAAAAGGTGATTTTCTAGATGTATATCAATGTAACCTGTGAAAGCTGTTCAGTCTGAGTTCATGAACAGGTAAGAAGCATTCTCTGAGATCTGAGTTGCTTTTCTTCACCTAAGGAGCCTGTTTGTCCTGAAATCTAATAAAGATAATTCAACTATCAACACTGATATTTATTTAATTTCTATAAAACCCAACAAAGGATGGTACAAAATTCTTTCTGAAAGAAGGAAAATCATGAATATATGAAACAGGTTGCTAGGAGTCTTTACTTGAGTGGGCCTCAAGGTGTGATGGTTCTGCATTACACGCAGCAGTGCCAGGAACCTGCTCTGTAGGGTACTGTGTAATAATTGCTGTTTCTCAAAGAAAAATTCTTGACAGGTATTTCCCAGTGCAAAGTCTCTTCTATAGCACCTGAGTTGATGAAAGGATACCTGTTGGTTGAGGGGAAATTGTAACCTTGCAATATGTTGGAAATGGCAATTCCATGACAGAAAAAGGCACTGACCATCTGCAGATGATGTTATACTTCCAGTTATTTGCACTTGCACCCTACAGCTTTCTGGTTTGCCAGCTGAGTTCAGTATATTACAATTAAGATTCCCAGATTCTCCTGTTTATTCCCCATGCTTCTTGCACCTGTTCAGCAGACTGACTCATTATTTTTCTTTCTCCTTTAACCTTTTTCTAATTATCAACATCTGGGTCACACTTTGGGCCTATAACAATGTCAGCCTCATTTATATCTTTTCTCATTAAGAAGTCTGTAACAAAGGGAACTTACTCCAACTTTCCTTATGCATTCTTCCTCCTTACACCCTTTAGTCCAGATAACAAAGGTCCTGCTGGCAGGACCCTTCCAGCAGGCCATGTATTTAAGCCTAGGACACATCTGTGTCTTGTCTGTGCCTGTTGGCTGGACTGGATGGATTGGAGAAATCAACATCAAGTCTTCCACTCCTGCACTTCTGTTTTATTGTACAGCTTCTCTGGTAAGTTCAGAGTCGATACCCAGCATATACCCATTTGCTTAAAGAACCATCCCAACCTTTCTGCAGCAGCCCAAAAGTTTGCAAGAAGCACCACAGAGCTTCTGAGGCAGAACATTGCATCATGGTTGCGGGCTCAGGTCTGCAGACAGAAGGAGAGGAAAGACATCCTTTACCTCAGGATGAACCTAGGTCAGGAGGAGGAGGTACGGCTTGCTGGAGAGGCTCTGTTCATTTAAAGCCCAGAAATACTTCTCTAGTTAGTAGTAAATTGAAAGGGATTAACCCCATCTTTCTCCCTGGTCTGGCAGGTTAATTTTGGCAGATATAGTCTGGAACAGGGATATAATTTTATTCTTTGAAGAGAAGTTATTGAGGTACCTTGAGTTAACTTACACTCAAGGAAACTTGAGGGGTTAAAATCTTCCTTCTTTTAGTTCGAAATCCTAAAACCACATTTCTGACTAAGCGCTCTGCTCACTATGTGCCTAATGCTGGTCAAGGACACCGTGTGCCCTGCAAGCCTATAATCTCCAGAAAATTCAGACTGAAATTAGCATTCTGTTCCTAAATTATGGCCTGTAAAATGTAAAATAAATTACCCAACACACAAGCATAGTTCCAGCTGTGCTTCTCTATTGAAAGCAACTGTCCTGATGAATGCACTCACTGTAAATATTTAAATGGAAAACAGCAAAATTTTCCTTCAAAATATGAGCAAACAGTATCTCCTTATCTCTGCAAGACACCTTGGATATCATCAGTGAGTTTTACATCACAGACACTATAAAATAAGTAGATGAAATGTCACAGACTTCTTTCTATTATTATTATCTGTACTGTGGAGTGTGTTGTATGTGCCTTCAGTACTGACCGAGAAACTGGGGAGGTGTTTCCAAGAAGCAGATTTCTGAAAAGGGTAAAAATATTTATGTTGGGGATAAAAAAACAAAATGAAAACAATCCTTGGTTCCTGTGAGTCATCTTTAAATCTGCCAGCTTACCCACTATTTCCTATGCCAGAATAAAAACAACAAATTAAAAGACAACAAAAATAGAATTATTTGGTGGTAAATTTGCAATCAATAAAATAAAAACAGGTTGTTCACATTGTGAATGGGTAATTAATATTCTCACGCCTTGAAACTCAGAGGGAGGCAGCATTACCTGAAAAGCTACTGAGACATTCAAGCCACAGAGAGAGCTGTACCCATTAGGCTCATTAAGCCTGTCAGGCATGAAAGGATGGAGGGTCCTAGTAAACATTCCAGCAACTGTGTTTGCAGCAGGTGAGACAATTTCACCAGCATCAGCTCATTTGGGCATTTTTCTTCCCTTCACTGTTTAAAGGTAGAAAAATAATTAACAAGGCAAGTACTGATGGCTCTACAGGCAGCAGGAAAAAAGTTCTGCTGAAGGATATTAAATTATCACTGGGTGACAGAAGTGTAGATGGTCCTGAACAGAATCAGTTTAGGGTTTGAAATGTAACACGGGTTTGTTCCTCAGCCCCAGCTGCAAGCATTTTGCATGGTGTAAATATTTACAGTGAGGTCTTCATGATTGGCCCATAAAAAAAGAATCGTCTTCAAAATTTACCACTTAACTTTAAAAAATTAATAAAATTAGGTTTCTCCATGTATTCCATAAGGCAGAAGAAGAGGTACACAGCTAAGACTTACTTTATTTCCTTTCTCAGTAATGATTAAGTGCAATTTCCCCTTGTTTTGGAGAGGAAAATGCATTTTTATTGACAATCACAGTTCCCTGGGAACTATTTGTGTGAATACATATACCTATAGTCTCCACCTCTCCATCTCCTCCTCATCCCATTCTAGCTTCTCCCAAAATTATCTATGAACTGTTTAGATCCCCCTGAAAATGGGTATTTTTTTTGGTGAAAAAGTATCCAAAAGTAGTTGCTCAATTCCTGCCTATAACACTTGGGAATCTACCGTAGGCAGTGTGGATGCAGCTGGGACACTGTCATACCATGAATCCTACCTTCTATAGTTATACAAGCTGTTTGCAAAGTGACCAAAACTCTAACTGAAAGCAGCGTTTTTGTATTTCTTTTGAATATGGATGTTGATGTCAGCACAAATCACCAAGATGTTATGAAAAATGTTCATGAGCCTAGAAATAAGCTTCTGGAACATCTGATTTTACAATGAAAATTGCCACACTGTGTGCCCTGTGACCTTTCTGAAGCCTGCTATCACTTGATAAAGGATTTTCAGCATGCAAAGGAGGCATAAAGATAAACAGAGAGAGAAATAATGTTTAAAAAAATCTTTATACTACTCTGGACCTGTACATTTATAGTAGTTTACTTCTAACTTTATTGAACTCCAGACTAGTATTACTATGAGAATGAGGAGGAAGGAAATGATGTGTGATGAGGACAGCAAATGTTACACAGTGTATGTAGCTAGACAAGCACTCAATCAAAAAGGTCCCAGATTCCTTGCAATCCTCAGTCTGGTTCTATCTGAATCCAGTAACTTTCAGTTGAGCTTTGATTAGTTTTTGTGTTTGAAGTCTGTGCAGTCACTAGCAGATTTGAGCCCTTGTCCTTTATGGTGACTCTTTACTGCCACGTGAGTCTCACCTTCTGCACAAGACCAATAGCAAATGACAGACAAAAAAAGCTCTCTGCCTGGGAGACTGGAAATTCTTCACCGGCCCATATTTTCACTCGGTCAAGGTTGTGCAGTTTTGGCTTGATATTCTTCAGTGGTAGAGAGGACATACTGATTTATGCCACACAACTTTTCCTGATCAGGGCAGAGAGTGCAAAATCAGCTGCAAATCATGAAAACAAAACTGATGTTAAGTTTAAGCAGTGATTAGGGATTTGGTTCAAGGTCTAAGGAAAACATGCAAAATACTTCATCATTTTGGATTGATCTGAATGCAAACATCTCCAAAAAAACTTGTTTCATTTTTTAACTTTTTAATTATTATAATTCTGCAGTCCTCTGAGTTACTTCTAACAAATGAAATGCTGTGCTCTGTTAGTCTAGAAGATAAACTTATTGTAATCTTTTGTCTATTGAGCTTTTAATTAAAAGAAACTGAATTAAGGATTGAAACTCATCAGCTGTGACTTTGTTTTTTAAATAGCTTTACTGCTTCAACTATAAAAAATTAGCAAACAGAACTGTATGTTATCATGATCCATGAATATTCCATTGTGGTGCATACTATTTTCCAGATGTCTCCTTGAGGATGGTATCTTACTCTTATGTTTGGATAACAGCTATAACAAACAAGAATCAATCCTTATTAAAGCTTCCTATTATTCTGCTATTAAATTAGAATTCATATGATTTATAACCTTTTATACAAGAACCCTTCACTCATTCATTTTTTCAGGACTTGCTCCTTTTCAGACACTAGTGAACAAATAAATATACTACTCATAAGATTGAAACACGCTTTCCCTCTCCTCATTTTTTAGTTAATATAAACAATTAAAGGTATTCATAATATCCTTTTATCTCACTTGCTGGATTAATAGTTTCAGGTGTTACCTTCTTTTGAGGTCATAGCACTGGGTGCAGCACATCAGACAATGCTCATTCACAGGACAGAAAACTTTTTTCACTTTGCTTTCCTAAGCCAGATTTAATTCAAATTCTTTGAGACACTGCCTGGTTGTTTTTTCTGCACTGGAATTTACTCACACAGAAAACTGAATGGTAGAGAACGTCAGCTGGACAAAATGATCATCTAGTTAAGCTCTCTGCCTTCAGCTTGAATCAGCTCCTTCAATGTCATCATTCCCACATGGTTATTCAACCATCAGTCTTTAAAGCCCTCACTAAGGGGAGCTCCATCACATTCCTAGGCTGTCTCTTGTGTTACTTAAATACCTATTCAAATACTTGGCTGAATTGCTGGAATAGTCGCTTTTCTTAAGACCAAAAGTTTTTGCCTTTCAAATGAAAACTTTAACCATTAATTATATTTGAATTATATTTTATTATCATTAATTGTATTTGGATTATATTTTTTTAGATTATCTACCAGCAGAAAAGCAAACGGAATACACTGCCAGATAAAATTGTCAGCAGATTAAATCCTTAAATAGGTGAGAGCTAAAGACGGTCAGGATCTGGCATGATCTGGCAAGGCATAAATAAATGAAAAAGAGCATTAGAATTTCATTCAAGGAGTTAACTGGCACAAATTAATGAACCTGAGGGTAAAACAACAAAAGTTAGCGCCTTCCCTCTGCCACTATAAATCAACCAAATGAAGTTCCCTTAGAGGGACACACAGGTAAAGGATATTAGAAGATCCTGTATTTTCTCTAAAGTATTATTACACGTTTAATAATTTTGCACAATGTAACACCTCTTGATAATTTATGTTGACAACGAATCAGGATAATGTCTGTAGCAGACCATAAGTGGGAAAATTAATTTTCTATTGCAAAGAGAATTTTCTGCTGAATTATGACAAAAGAAACTTTGCTGCAATGTAATGAGATGCCTGAATGTCTGAATGATAACTGAGCATGTAATGAGATGCCTGAATGTCTGAATGATAACTGAGCATATGTTTCTTCCTTAAATGACTCCGTTTAGGCTATAGTATTTCATGTTTGGGGTCAGCATTACACCTCACATAAAGACTCTCAACTTGCTGAAAGTTTACCAGTTTATCTTTCCAGCTGGCTCATTTGCTATGTTGTTCTACATTGTTCTTTTTTCCTGCAATCAGTCATTAATATCGAGCTTAATCTTTAGTAGAAAGAAAAAAATAACATGAAAAGCCATAGCCAAGGCTGGCCAGTCAACGTTACTCAAGTTATATTAGTCTGAGGCACCCATTCAGCTGAATCCTTCAGCAGAGTCCTAATTATTAGCACAGAGACCTGCACTCTTTCATTCATATGAATAAGCACTGCTGATGAGTCTGGTCATATGGAATCTGTGAGGTCACTGAGCTGTAGGCCCTCAAACAGCTCCTGAATCATGGTCAAAAGGCATTGCAAGGCTGTGCTCAACAAAGCCACTGATCTTCAAAAGGCTAACAGCATTACTAAACAAAGGTGATGTTGTTAACAAAAACAATATTATCAGCAAAAAAACCCCTTTCAACCAAAAACATTCTTTCCTGAGCTCAGTTAAGTACAAAGATCATCAAGGGAGAAGTTTGTGGCTCACTGCCTAAAGGAGTAAAAATTGAAAGTATTAACCAAATTTCAGGAGACAATCATTATTTGGAGGAAAACATTTGGGAGAAAAGAGAGGCAAAAAGATAAGAGTTTTTGTTTCCCATGTGAGGCATGACCAGATGAAAACAGGCTATGACACTGTAAAAAGTTCTATTTCCTGGTCAAAGTAGGGTGTATTCTTAAGAATCAGAAGGGAAAGGCCTGTGTGAGAGTTTCATACATTCATAGTTTCTGCATCAATAGTTCTTGATTCATTACTAGTAATTCATTCCTCTGCTTTCACTCACTGAAAATTTGGAAACTCTTGAGAAAGAGAAGATGGAGACAATTTTTTCACATGAATGTATTTTGTCCTTGGAAAGGGAGTCATGAAGCAATCCAGAGCATTTTCTTCCCTCATTTAAACAGTCTTTTTTTAATCGATCTTATTTTCTGCCCAGAAGCTCCAAACAGCAGAAATCACTTCATGGGTGGGAAGACATATTTTTTGAGACTGACCCTTGGAGAGGGTCTTTTTGAATGGTCTGGCTGATGGCAGCAGACCTGTTGTGTGGGTAATCCCTCCTCATGGGATCAGGTCTTTGTTAGGACAGGATTCTTCTCTGAATTCTGGTGCATGACAACTTCTCTCACCCACGGGAAAGGAAGAACTTCCCTTTTGTTGTTACAGGAAAGCCAGAGACACAGATCATAACTCCCATTCTCAACATACAGGATCATCTTTAAATATGAACAATACTTGGACCAAAAAATGACAAAACATTATTGTTATCAAGGAGATGAAGAAAAGGCCAAATCAAAAAGTCAAGTCCCTCTAGAAATGAATTATTTTCATTTCTACCGACACAGGGATCATAGCAGAGTTTGTACCATGCTCACATGCTGCCTGCCATGAAAAGGCTCTGATACAGTGATAATAGAGATATACTAACCTTATTGACATAGCCTGTAACAGCCAAGTAATTGCTTATTGTCCTTGTTCTGTGATAATTTCACACAGGAGTCATGTTTGTGAGCATGACACAATGTGCTTTTCCTCCCATAAGTCTTCTAAGCTCTTTCTTAACAACTGCATATGTGAGTGATAACTCACACACTCTTAAAGTACATTTTGGCTGTAGTGTGGAAATAATGCTTTCACAAATGCAATTTGTAGGAGAAACATAGAAAAACTTTTAATCAGAAGTTTTATGGACAGTTTTGGTTAAGTGAAATATAATTAATCGTGTTGTATATAATTAGACCCCGACTTGGGCATGGCAGCTGGTAGTCTCCTGCTCACAAAAGGTTTTGTGGGATCTTTTATGGTTACGATTGAATGATTAAAATTAGAGATCTTTCATCCTGTATGTACTGTTGTGGATTAACCTCAGCTGGCAATTCACCCACCAGCCACTCACCACTCCCCCCGTGGGATGGAGAAGAGAATCAGAAGCATAAAAGTGAGAAAATTTGTGGGTTGAGATGAAGACAGTTTAATAGGTAAAGCAAAAGCCACACATGCCGGCAAAGCTGAACAAGGAATTCTTTCAGCACTTCCCATGCACAGGCAGTGTTCACCCCCAGGAAAGCAGGGCTCTACCACCAATAGTCACTTCCAACAGTGACTTGGAAGGCAAATGTTATCACTCCAAATGTCCCCCCCTTCCTTCTTCTCCTCAGCTTTTTATGTTGACCATGACACCATATGGTGTGGGATATCCCTTGGGTCATTTGGGGTCAGCTGTCCTAGCTGTGTTCCCTCTCAGCTCCTTGTGTACCCTCAGCCTCCTCACTGGTGGGGTGAGGAGCAGAAAAGGCCTTGACTCTGTGTCAGCACTGCTCAGCAGTAATGAAACATCCCTGTATCACCACACTGTTTCCAGCACAAACCCAAAACACAGCCCCATACAGCTATTATGAAGAAAATTAACTCTGCCTCAGCCCAAACCAGCATATGCATGACCATACCTACATCTGAGAAAGACTTTCAATCAGCCAGTTAAAGGGATAGAAAGAACAGCTCCTGGAGCTAGAACAAAGCATGAATCCATGTTGAAGCAATGCACAATTTATTTACCATTCTACATTGGGGTCAAATAACCATCCTAACTATCCAAGGGTATTAGGCTGGAATTTGCCCTTCCAATAACAAGTCTTGAAGAAAAGAAGGCACACAGACTTCTTGGCTTGTAGTTATTGCTGCAGGCAAAACGAGGGGCAACCATCTGCATTATACCTCTTCTAAGAACCATGCAATCACATAATACTGCCACTCTTTTACAAATACCATTTTTTCTGTAAGTTTTGCTATGTCCCCAGCATGAGGAGACCTGCTTGGTGAAGTACTTGCTTGACAAGCCAAACCCAAGGAATTCAAGTACTTGTGCTCTGCTGAAAAGTGCAATAAGAAAATGTGTTTATCAGCGGTGCCACTCTGTGCAACAGTACGTCCCCTGTTGGGGTGCCTTGGCCCACCTCAGGACAGCCCACTGCCCGTCAGCTTATGTCCATCCAATGGGCAGATGCGTCAGAGTCTGAGGGGCTGTCCGTGGGCAAGGCCGAAGTGTAAAACCGCACCCCTTGTTCCAGAAAGTTCCCTGGTATTCAGTTGTTCATAGGTTGAAGTTGTTGTTCCCTCCTCTGTGCTCACCAGATTGGTCCTCTATCACCAGGTTCCTCCCCTTTTGTTCTCTCTTATTGGTTCGTTTTGTTCGCTCCTCCCCTTTTCCCTTTGATACTTAAAGCGCTTGCCAAACCCTGTCCCTCGGCTGTTCTCATCCCTGACCCTTTGGGAATAAACTCCTGGAATCCACACGAGACGGCTCTCTCTCTACTCCTTTATTCCTGGGGCAGCTAGGGGCTTGTGCCACCTTGGTCTCCTCGAGGCATGCCTGCTGCTCTGAGAGCCAGTGCCACCCGACCGACGGCCCCCGAGGACTGGACACGATTTGGTTTATGTGTCCGCAGGAAGGTCACTGGAGCCTCCTTGGCAGGACTGACGTCCCGCCCGAGGCTGACCCCCCTGGGCCATGACAATCCCCCAGAAATTCCGGTTCACATCAGTTCCATAGGGCCCCTAATTCATCTGTAGCTAACGGGTAATATTTACTGGTAGTCTCAGAATTAAGTGACTGGATACTCAAATTTGGTTCACCGTAACTCATAGGGTCTGACCTGTCAGAGCAGACACTGTGCGGGTACAAATTGAAGCACTACACTGAAAGTACAGTAGCAAAACTTTAAAAGGGCGTTATCAAAATTGGTGACTTTCTTACATATACATACTTTGATACATTCTTTTGCTGGTTTTTTTGGTTTCGAATGGGACTGCCATTTCTCATCCAATATAACTGTGGTTCAAACCATAATATCTGGTAACAACAAGATCATAAAGAGAGCACTCTTGGAGGCAACAAGGAGATGGCAGAGATCCCAAAGGAATTGTTTAAAAGAAGATGAATTTTGCTTATTTTAGAGGAACGTACAGTGTCAAGAAATCTAAGTGCAAATTTATTTCATGTTGAACAGGCCACAGGTCAATACTTAAAGGAATAAAGGGAGTTAACTTTCTATTCAAGGAGGTGCCAAATGGCAAAACTGAAATGGTTGTATGCAAACGAAGATGTATATATTTATGTCACAAGCCACTTCTGCCATGGTATTACAGATCATTCCAGCACAAGTTTGTTGCAATAAAGAGATTTTGACCTGATTAGCCATCTGGAAAATGCCAGAAAATTCAATGCCAAAATTCATAGTGTGATTCAAATGTAGTTTAAAAAGTGAATGGATATGACAAAGGATATGATAAAGGAATAATACTCCATATATTAATTTCTTCTCTTTTTATGGGATAAGTTATCCAATTATTTATCTTATAATATTTGATCAGTCTGAGGCACATAGTGTCAACCAAGTATATGCAAAGAGAGAAAATGTACATGCATTTATTCAGCATATCATTTCATATCTACAGAATTTATTGTCTCATTCCTTTAACTGTGGTAGGTGATTTCCAAACACTGAGCTGAAGTGTGTCTAAGAACAAGGGCACCATCATATTACAAAGAAAAGCCTGTGAAGGGAGGCAAAGGGGTATAACATATAATATAAACCAAGAACTGGAAAACAATTATTCATTCTATTAAACTCTATATTGTATGTCATTATTAGAGATGCCTATTGACATTGATATCTCCCCTGCTTGTGTTCAGACCTAAGGGGCAGGAAGGCAGACTAAGGATGTTATCCCAAGGACCCAGAGACTTCAGACTTGTGGGGTGATCTTTAGAACACCCTGAAAACATCTGAGGAAAGAACTGAGAATAAGAAACTTGTTTTTTGTCTGAGTGAGGTTGTTGTCTCCAAATCTTTATCATCTTCCTTTTAAACTCTGCTTCATTTTATCATTGTAGTGAAACAAGTTTGTTATATTGAAGAGGGCCTACACTCATTTTTTCTGATCCTCTTTATATGTGCTTGATTGCAACTAATTGTTTCATTCTCAGTCCTATTGAATGCTAATAAGAAGAGAATCTCAAAACCTGTCACCTCCAAAAAGCAGAGCTTTAAATCTGAAATGTAGTTTTACAGCACAGATTCCTATTAATTGCAGAATACAATGTATGCTGCCATATCCTTATTGTTGGATAAATTCAATGGACCTGAAAGTCACCATAGCTATTCATAGCACACCTGGCTAGTAGCATAAAATTACGCAAAAAAAAAAAACATGTAATGGATGCACAGCATGGAATAAATTACAACAAAAAGCTAGGAAAAGTCTGCTAAGTTTATTTTTAAAAATCTAGTTTTCAAGGAATTTCTCTTCCCATTTTGTTTCTAAATATAAGTCCCTCCACTCACCAGTAGCCTTTTCATAATCCTTATTCCACTCTGTCCCTATAATGGCTGGTGGCCTTGCCTCAGTTCAAAGGCCTTTCCTCAGCTGGAAACATTTTCTAAAATAGGAAAAAGAAGTTGTTTGATTTTTAGCTGGTTACCTTAGAAAGGGAGGGAGGAGGAGGAAGGTAAAGGAAGAAAGAAAAATTAAAGAGGAAAATTCTTAATATTTTACCCATACTGAAATAATCTGGGAATTCTAAAAAGCTAGTATTTTTAACATGCTGTCTGTGCCTCCAAAGCACTGCGAGGAGTAGCTTGCCTTGACGTGTAAATGTTGGGCTAGAAGCCAAAGAACCAGCTCAAAAAACAGAAGGTCTGTCAATGCTCAAAGAAAAATCCCAGCCCTTTACTGAACTGATAAAATGCCATCCCTTTTCTTTTCCACCATCTCTGTGGAAATTCCTTTTCTATTTCACTATCTTCCAATTGAGCCGGGCTATTCTTCTCAACCACTGAACTCCAATGCAGTTTGTCTGTCTTTCTGTCCCTCCCCTCCTTAGCGTGTGATCTCAGCCACTTTTGTGTCTCCCATTATCAGCCCCAGCAGCATCTCTGCTGTGCTTTGACTGGCAGCACAATCAGAGCTTGTTCTCGCTGGGATGCACAATGTGCTCTGGGAGTGGACCCCCCTTGCATGAGGAATTAGACCTCAGCAACATCAAAGGGGGTGCAGGAATAGCTGGCAGAATCCATGGGCCCCATGACAGGCATCGACAATAAATGCTCACCATCCAGTTGCCTTTCAAGGTTTTTGGAAAAGCAGGGAGGGATAATGAGAGTTTGCTGAAGACCCAGACAAAAGAAGGAAAAAAACAGCATTTGCTGTTGCTGAAAGGAAGCATCAGAGCACTAGGGGAACTGAGAATGAGGGTAGAGTTTGCAAGGCAGAAGTTGGAAAATGCTCCAGATTACAGGGAAGCCTTAACAACAGAGCTCAGAGCAGACATGGTCACTGTGAGGTGCTTTGACTGGATCTCTTTTTGTATTTTGGCACAACTCACTTGAGGCTAACTCAGGTGTTTAGGAGTGTCTCCATCTCTAAGACACTCTTTATCTTTCTGATTACACATTCTCAGTATACACCCCTGATGTTAAGCAGAGTGTGAAACCTCTCTGATAGAAAGGTTAAGGTTTGAAAGCCTATGTAGGTTGTCTTACAGGGAGGTCTATTGATCTATTGGTCTTCCTGTCTCAGATCAAATTTGAGAATTGTCCTCACCCAGGTCAAACTGATAAGTCACTCTTCCCTCATTCATAACATATTTTGATTGCAATGATCTCTGTTGTGCTAGGTCCTTCTCAGAAGTGGTCTTTGTATCTTCTGGGCTTGTTTCTAAGAGCGGGCAACAGGGACATGATGCCTGGTGCAAAAGGGAAGAAAATCAGGAGCAGGAGAGGCAGGGCTGATGTTTGGTGGTGGCAACTGCCCATAGCCCACAGTTTTCAAGGATGTTCCGAACACAGCGTAGGCAGAGACAGGCCTCAGCAGAACTTCCCAGATGGATCTGGACAGCTTCTGGGGTCAACTGAAGCTGGGGTCAACTGTGCATTTGTAGCACAAACAGGGTGCACAGTACATACTGTAAACACAGGTAGCAGATTTAGGTCAGTGTCTCACTATCAGTGCAAACACAGGCAATGCATAAGCCTGGAGCTCTGGCTTAAAAGTGAGGATAAGAGAGCTCTAAGTTTCCCACTTCCATACTTTCCCTTGATCTGTGTTGCAGGTGTGACACAGCTGCTTTAATAACAGCTCCTGCATCACCATAAAATTCTAATTCAGCACATTAAGGACGGTAAAAATTGGATTAGGGTTATTTTGACACGTAGCACTCGATGTTTTACTCATCAGAGTGCTGCCACAGGTGAGGTAGAAACCTTTCAGAACAGGTGGAAATAAACCTGGTTCAGAGACTGAACAGATCAAACTATTTGTGTGAGCTTGTGTGAGCAAGAAAATTGTAGACGGAACAGGTTTGCATGTGTGTGTTAACCAAACGAAGAAGCTACATATAAAACTTCCCAGAACCCACAAAGAAATAAAAAAATGCCTTCTCATGAAAACAAACAAACAAAAATAAACAAAACAAAACAAACCCAACCAACCAAACAACAACAACAACAACAAAAACAATCAAAAAACCCCAGCATTTTTAGGCAACTAGTTTCTATGCAGGAGAAACCAAACAAAAGGTGAAAGAACTGCCATTATGCAGCTTGTGGAAAAAGTGAACTTGTATGCTATTTTTATTAAGGTGATTTGATCCCACCCAGTAGTTAGGGAATATCATAGCATGCAGCTGAAAGAATTTTGTTAAGACACTTGTTGGGAATAAACAGGGATGCTTCTTTCCCTTACAAGAAAGGAAAGAGAAAAAAATGTACTCTGCTTCACTCACCTTCCTCTTAGGAAAAAAGAAACTCAATAAATATTTAATAATATTGATTTATTGTAGTCATTCTCTCCAAATTAGGTAATGCTTGGGAAGATTCTGCTCATAATACCTCAAGATGCCTCCAAGATCAGAGTTTGCAAGATTTATATGGAAAAAAAGTATTTACCTCATCTAATCTTGTCATTTTCACTGAAAACATCAAGACCTTTGCAGAAGAGATTTTAATCCAAACTAGTCATGACAGACTATCTTCATAATCAGTGGTCACTTCCAGAGAAATATTCATATAATGGCTGTTCTAGGAATAGATGAATTTTAGGACAAGATGACCCAAGATGAGTCAGCATCTCATCTACATCTAAAGGAGGCCTCTAATAACTAAACTTGCAGCTGCATCTACACGACAGACATTATCCTGAACAGATGCCATCCAGAAAGTCTAAAGATTATGGATTAGGTGAAATTGCTGGTCTTGTGTCGCATCCAGTCATTGTGAGCTGATGAATCTTGGACTTCTTGGTCTACTCAGACAAAAACATTCAGGTTGAAGGAGAAGGCATCTAGAGTAGAGCTGAACCCTTCAGTCCATTCATGCACCACCCTTTACTTAGGGCTTGAACAGGCCACAGCAATGCCATCTACAGGCATTACTTAATATCCACATCCTGGATGTGCTCTGTTAGGTCCACACAGATGAGCAATTAGGTCAAAATACATTTTTCCCTTGCTTCTGCATCATAATATTAAAATTTTATGGTGGTAATAACCAATGGATTTTCAGTGCCCTTGTTTTCTGGGTAACAAATTCAAGAAAGGAGTGAATGGCGTAGATTCCAGGGTAGATCTTGCTAAAGCATTTATAAACACAGATCATTCTATGGTTCACATCAGTGTTTTTCCTACAACGTCTCATATTCTTCAGAGTCAGACTGGCCAAAGAATTCAGAACAAAACACAAAGTAAGAGACCAGATTTTCAAAAGAAATCCACAAACTGCATAGATAGCTTTTTAGGAGGGATAGTCATAATGTACCATTATTTCAGGAGGCAGAGGCACCCTTCTGAAAAATTATTGTAGATGCTGTAAAACTTGAAACTTGGCCAAAAGTAGTGAGGTTCATGACTTTTGCTTCACATGAAAGAATTCAGTGACATTAAGCAAGATGACTCATGGACTCAAAGAAAGAATATCACCTCCTGAAACACCGACACCACTGAGATTGTCCTTGGAGGTCTTCCCATCCAGGCAGTGATCCCAAATAACCCTGCTCCTTTCATGCAACATGGCATCCAGGGCTCAGGATGATAGACTGCAGGCCATATGCTAGATCTTTGAGTTTGCTAAAAATAGGGCATTTTTCTATCCTGCTGGGGACAAGTCTGTATAAATGTGACCAGAAACCTGGCACAAATCCATAAGGCTGAGATGAACAACTGAGGTCCTTCCTTCAGGCTTGTCAGGCAGCAGCCTAATCAAAATCCTCTAAGGACAGGAAGGGGGTTGGAACTGCTAGCTAAGTTTATTTTCTTTCAAATGTGCCCTTTTGCTCTTTGATTGCTGTTTCTTTTTAGAGTAATATACACATTTCAGCCATTATTTTCTCTGCACCCTCCTTCCCTTTCTCTACTGGACACTGCCAGCATTAGACATCAAGCCTAAAAGATTTCAAAAGGTTAGAAAAAGCTGGCAGAGTACCTGTGCATACAGCTGCTTCCTCCTTCCTTTGCATTAGCACCTATCTCATGTTTAATAATAGCATAGAGCTGTACCTGAAATTCACTTGGAAGATATCAGAAAAACACCAATTATTTTTGAGGGACATTATCTTCCTTTTGCTGACACTCCCTAAAAGACCCATCCTGCTGAGATTCCTGGAGGGTCCTCAGACAAGTGCTGCCATGCTGAGCTCTATTTCCTGAGCATGGTTATTACCAGCCTGTCTGCTATCTGGCCAGATTCCTACACAGCTGATGTCCCTGTCTCCGTACTTGTGAACATGCTATGGAAAGGCTGTAAAACAGCCTGTGGATGTGTCACAGGTCTTGATGTTACTCCCTGCTCATGCAAGCAAGGCCAGTTTCATCAGCTGCTCCCTCACAGTAATAAGAAGTGGTGCTGCTGCATGGAAAGCAAACTGTCCATCAACATTTTCATGACCAAGTGGGTGACTCACTTTTCTGGGTTTAAGATGCTCCTCTTTCCACACTGTTGTTAGATCCTTGTCCTGCTCTCCATCCAGTTTCCTGGCATGATTGGATGCCAGCTACACAAACAGCTCATTGGCATCCAGCACAGAGGCGGATGTCTCTGTGAAGAGAACCTTTTCGGAGGAGGGAGGAGGAATGGGCAGGAGCACCAAACTGGATCAGCTGCTATCAGAAGAAAAATTTGCTTAATCGGTGACTGATCTTCTTTAGGATGCAGCTCATACACCCACCACTACCTCAGTGCTCATTCGCCCTTGCTGGGGCTGTTCAGCCTAGAAAAGAGAAGGCTCCAGGGGGCTTTATAGCATTTTCCAGTACCTAAAGGGACTCCAAGAGAACTGGACTTTTCACAAGGGCATGGAGTGGATAGGACAAGGGAGAATGGTTTTCAGGTGAAGGAGAGTAGGTTTAGATTAGATATTAGGAATAAATTCTTTCCTGTGAGGGTGGTGAGGCACTAGAACAAGTTGCCCAGAGAAGCTGTTGCTGCCCCACCCCTGGAAGTGTTCAAGGCCAGGTTGGACGGGGCTCTGAGAAACCCGGTCTAATGGAAAGTGTCCCTGCCCATGGCAGGGGGCACGAACTAGATGATCTTTAATGTTCCTTCCAACACAAGCCATTCTATGATTCTATGATTCTTTAAGATTCCTCATCACCTCAGTTGTGCCAAATGTCACATCAACTCTTTGTGCTGCCATGATTGAACTGAGGCCATAACAAGGAGAAAGAAGAGAAAGTAGCAGTGATTTTCTTCTTTTTTTTTTTTTCTTTTTAACCTTTAATCTTTTTTCCTCTGAAATCACTTTGATAATTCAAAGTAAAAAACCCTCATGACTGCTGCAGAAACAGACCTTTGTTTTCCATCTTGAAAAAAGATCTAACCTAAAAACCCCTGCAGATACACAAGATTAATTTTCACTACTTTGTTTCATACTATTTATAAGCAGCTCTTGCTGAGTTTTAGATTTTGTGGCTCAGACTGCTGGCTGTAAATGCTTTCTTGTCCACTCCTGAAGCCTGATTGATGAGCGCTCCCAGCCAAATAGAAGCCAGTATCAGCAGGCCCAGGCTTGCAGGCTGGAACATGGCTCGCAACACTTGTTTTGAATTCCTGTTTTTACACAGGACCACACTTCAGAAAAGGCCTTGGTGCATAAGCAGAGACAGCATGAAACCTTCAGCTTGGTTCCCTGTGCCCACATTTTGCAAACCTCAGGCGGATACCAGACGAGATCAGGCAAGGAGCACTGAGGACAGAGGTATTGTCTAGAAGAGATGGTCAAGCTGAAATCCAGTGGAGCAGTGGGAGAGTGGCAGAATTCAAGCACATGGTACATACACAAAGCTTGTGATGGTCTTTCTGCTCAAGGCATGATGCTCACACATCAGCTTGTGCACTGGAAGAAGTGGGAGTCCACTGAGCGAGTTGTGCTCTGGGGTGTGAAACTTGAACATTCCTAATATGCCTGCAAGTATGATCAGACCTGGGAGAATATTTCTCCCAGTTCTGCACAGAATAGCTAATGTTGTAAGCAGACATCCCAGATTAAAAGACAAGGTAATTCAGTAAAAAATCTATATGCTCCCTCTCTCTGTCTCTGCCCCCAACCTGGAATGAATCTTAGAAATTAATAAACTGAACAGGAGTTCCCAGCAGTAACTGGAAATACAAGGTGTTTTGGAAAGAGGTGTTAATTTGTACCCAGCATAAAGAAATCTGTCAATACATTGAGTGGCCTTGAGTTAAAATTTTTACACCACAGTCTAATTTATTTCCTCTGAAACAGGGCACTAAACTTGGAAAGAATGTCAATAGGAGGCAACAAAAATTACTGAACTAAAGTTTCAGCCTGAAGGAGCGGTAAATGGAAAGGAGCAGTAAATGAAAAGAGCTGCTATGCAAAAAGCACCTGGCTCAAATGTCACGCTTGCCCTCCTTTAGCATCTAGCTCTGATTTATGCAGATGCATAAAATGTCCCTTCCTCATTGTCATAATCATCACAGTGTCTGAGCACTCCCAAGTGCCTCATTCTATGGCACTTTTTCCCACTTTTTAGGTGGGAACAGAGACAGTAAGACTCACTCGAGATTCCAGGGACAAAGGCAAGGACTGCCCAAATACTCACTGCATACTGAAATTAAGCAGCTCTTCCCTGAAGTGGGTACTTAAGAAGTCTCCAAGGACTCCAGTATGCAATTGTAATGGAGCATTAGTTACAGCTTAACTCTAATAGAAAATGGTTTTAAAGATTCACTGGATTATTTCTTAAGATTGCCTTGCCTCAATGGCCCTGATCTTCGGTGATATTTATAAAACTTATTCCCACTGGTTTCAGTGGGAGGTATTCATCTAAATAAAGCCAAACTGCTGAGTTCTTGAGCAGTGTCCTATGCCTGTGTCTTATATCTAGGAAGATGGACACGTTTGTCTTTAATAGCACTCAGGACAAAGATGTTATGCTTAATCAAAAATCAACCTTTACTTTCAGACTACTTTTTGGAGTTTTTTCTCTGTGCACTGCAGTACACTTCCTCTTCTGTGAGAGCATAAATCAGTTTCAGACCCAGCAGGCAGCCTCTTCACTTAAGTGGTAGCAGTAAGAGAAGGGAGAAGGCGAGAGGCAGGCCAAGTGGTTCAGCTTTAGGTAGCATCGTCCAAGCCAGCAGAAACAGCATGTTTTGGTGTGTCACGTGCCTCACAAAGTACTTTGTTTGGTTTCAGCACACAAAGTCCATATTTGTGCCAGTAAATCAAAGCCCAGCATTTCTGACAACAGACTGTTCTCAGGGACGCAATGCAGTGCATGTCACCTTCCATGTATACCCACATTTTTGTGGAGGACTGTGCATCTCTTCCTCACCTTGCAGGAATTTCTTAGCCAGAATCAAGGTTATGATGTCTTCTGGGGTGGAGATTCCCTATATATGTCACAGAAAAACTCTGTATGAGTCTAGCCAGCAGGACTGAACTGTGTACCTCTTATGTCAGCCACCTTCAATCTATGTTGAGGCATTATTTAATAATGCAGTTGTCAAAACAAAATTCCAAACCCAAAAATGCCAAGTGCTGCTAACAGCACCTGGGCTTATAGTTGTGTTAGATACTCGGGTATTTATTACAAAGAAGCTTATGTGTTTCTCTCCCTTCGTCCAGCTGTGGAGAACTGTGTGGCAGACCTAGTGCATGTTTGCAAAGTCAGTTGAAACACTATTATTAATTATGGCAATTACTCCTAAGTTCCTTTTACAGCAACATATTGATGCTGAAGCCCATGGGGGAAAGCACTTCTGCTGCCTAAGGAACCAGAGGACAGTGGGAACTGCTCCATTCGCACAGATGGCTCTACAAAAGCTGATGCAGGGCTGCTTTAGCTACAATCCTTTTAAAAACTTCGATGATACACATGAGGAAAACAAACCAGACATACTATTGGTAGACAATGAAAAAGGACTTGATAGGAGCTAGGGGAGACCTTATAACCTGGATATACACACTGCCCACATCTCATCTTCATATTTGGGTAAGACTTGGGTATGAACCAGACTTTGCTTCCTTACTGATTGTTTCCCACTCCTGATTTCAATGCACAGGTGCTATCCAACAGATCCTCAATCTGAGTCTTTGGAGCCCAGAGCTTTGAGCATGCTGGGTGATGCATGCTTAGACCCAGACACAGTTAATGAATTTAAGGTTTAGTCATCAGCTACTTTTACTTCCTGTAAGATGGGACAGTCTGGGGCAGAAGGGACAAGGTATCCAGGCAGGAGCTAATTCCTGCTGTAACACCTCTGCATGAGGATCTTTGGTCTTCATACTGGAGTAAGAGTGAAACCAGCTTAGAGAGGCACATGGCTCTGACACCAGCCAAGCTTTGCAAGAGGCACAGACATTGTATGCAGATGAGAAGGCTGAAGACACCAGGTAGTGGTGACACTGGGTGAGGGAACCCAGACAAAGTGACACTCACATGTCACCAGAGAACAGAGCTGCTCCTCACTGATGAGATGCAGGAGCTGGAAGTCTCAGAAGAGGAGTAATTAAAAAAAGGCAGTTTGGTGGCAGATTGTGCCTTTAAAATAGGAAGGAAGGAAGGAAGGAAGGAAGGAAGGAAGGAAGGAAGGAAGGACAGTGACTCTCCCCTCTTCCCTCTGCCACCCTCCTTTGCCCACAGAGAGATGGGATTTCAGTGGCAGGATGTGTGACAGCTCTTGGTCTTGCCCAGGTAAGGAGCATCCAGACTGGACAAAAGGCATGAGACAGACTTCTTCCAATGGTTTCATCAGCCACTGGGAACAAGCTGTTCACCAAAGACAGTAAAAAGCCAAAGGGGAAAAAAGCATTCAAAACAAAAAACCAAACAAATTATCAGGAGATATTCTGTGGCAAAACTGCCAATAGCTGCAGATGCTAATACTGTGGGAAACTGCGTTTAGCTTCTTTGCATACTTTTACTGGTCACTCACAGGTGTGGTATTTTTAATAAACTATTGCCGTGTCCTTTTCTCTACTGTTAAAACTTATTTTGTTTTATATACTCAGGAAAGAGATCTTAAAGTCGTTGAGGACAGCGTTTTTTTTAAAATGTCAGTTCAATGCCTGCAGCAGTCAAAGAGGCAAGTGAAGCATTAAGAATTATTAGGGAAGACACAGGGAGAGTGTTCTCTCCTTGAGTCCCTGGATAAATTCACAGTGTGACATTTCCTGGATGTGGCATGCAGCCCTGCACATCTTCAGACAGCAAAGATGCAGAGAAGGGCAGCAGGGATGATTTGAGGGCTGAAATGTGGTGAAAGAAAGAAGTGGTAGAAAGGAAGTGGTAGAAAACCACGAATGGTATGGGAAAGGTTCAAACTTGGTTGTGTGGTAAAAGTATCTGGCAACAAATTTTAACTGACGTTAGCATGACTCAAATTCAACTGCAGAACTTAACTGTTCCAAGGATTTATAGAGGCCAAAACTGTGAAGGCATTTGGAAGGGAGAAGGGAAAGATCAGCAACTGGTCAAGAGGCAATATCTAGCCCTGGAAGTCTTCCATACTAGTGAGGTATCACATGTGTAAACTCTTCCTTACGGTCTTCTCAAATATATCTCATTCCCCCCGCTCTGATACATGCTAACAAAACATCTTCATAATTTCTCCTATACACCAACAGAGACAACAGCTGGCCCTCTTAAAAATTTCCCTCTGGCCCCTTTCTTTTCCCAGCTTTTGAGGAAATGATGTGTGTATTGGAAGGGGTGTCCATCTGAGCGGAGCCAGAATGGCACCCGGCAGACAGGTCCCTACAGCTTCACCCTGGGGATGGTTCTTGAGGACTCAGGATGTAGCCATGAAACCTGTTGGCATCCCAGCAGAAAGGTTGATGTGTTCCCCTTTACTGACAGGTGTTTCTGCAGCTGATGGCCCCTATGCCTTCTCCAGCTCCCTACTGCTTCTACATCTGCTGCAGGGAGAGGCCCAGAGTCTATCCAGTGCAAAACGGAAATAATGCAGTGCTTCAGTTATTAACCAGAAACAGAGTGTGAAGGAAGAACTACAGAGACTAAGTGCACAGCTTAAAACTCTGCACTGTAGCAACATCAGACATCTGCAAAGACTCTACCTGCAATACTCTATGCCCTCCCCCTAACAAAACCAAACAAAAATACCTTGGCCTAAAAAACTACCTTGCTTTGTCATTGCTTGCACCAACTGGAAACATCATGTATGCAAGATATGTTCCCTGGCTATTAAGAGAGACATCTCAGGCCTCTGAGACAGCAAGACCTCCCTGCCTTGTCTATGGTTATGATATTTCATGCAGCAGTGGGCAGATACATGACAGAATTACAGAATTGTTAGGGTTGGAAGGCTCCTCTGGAGATTATCCAGTCCAATCCCCCTGCCATGGCAGGGTCACTAAGAGCAGGTGACACAGGAATGTGTCCAGGTGGGTTTGGAATGTCTCCAGAGAGGGAGACTCCATGACCTCTCTGGGCAGCCTGTTCAGTGCTCTGCCACCCTCAATGTAAAAAGTACCTTCTCATGTTGAGGTGAAACTTCTTGTGTTTCAGTTTATGGTCATTGCCCCCTGTCCTGTTCCTGGGCACCACTGGAAAGAATCTGCCACCCTCTTCTTGGAAATTTATATGCATTAATGAGATCCCCTTTCAGTGTTCCCTTCTCTAAACAGGCCCAGCTCCTGCAGTCTCTCTGCATAAGAGACGATGAGCACTCTCTTTGTTAGTTAATACCCACTGTGCACTTTCCTGCCCAGGGTAGTCAGTGTTAGTGATGCTCAGTGTTGAATAGCTTTGATACATACAAGGGTGATGTGATTTTTGCATAGGATTTGTTATTATCCACCCCAAAGGCAGATTCCCCAAGTAGTGCCAGTTGGCAGGACAGTGAACTTCTATTATATTTAGCTGCAAGGATGTTTTTCTGGGCTACATGAGACTTTGTGTACAAAAATTTATCAGTTTGGGGGGTTGGGGGATGGTGGTGGTTCTTTTTTAAGGAAGATTGTGGTGCTAATCACAGGTATCAGAAATATACTTAGATCTTATGGTTTATCTTCACATCAGAAGGAGAGCAAATGAAGAGGATGGGGAGAGATAAATTTGTCCTAGCATTTATTTAAGCATCTTTCACTGATTTACAGTCCAACTACAGACAAAAAATTGACTATGCCGTAAACATGGAACCAGTTTTGAGACACCTCAATCAGCTGTCTCTTTTTTTCACACTTCTTTTTCTTTTCCCTTCTACTGTAAGACTGTCATTTTTTTCAGGATTTTGATTTTGTTTTCTTTGCTCTGTACAGCAAATAAGACAGTTGTGGGTAATGACTAAGCAGTAAAGAGAATTTTGGCAGAAATAAAACCTTTTCTATATACGTACAAACATCTGCATTCCTGGCGGTTTGCATCTGCTCCTTGCTTTTGTGGGTTTTAATCCATATTCCCCTTACCAGTTTCTTGGGACAACTTATTGAGAAAGAGTATTTCTGTGTACCCCATCTAATATCTGCTTCATCATTTGCTCCCAGAGCATTTGGAAGCACCAAATTGTTGCACTGGTGATACAAAAGCAATAAAATGTAAATTAATATTTATGCAAAATATTTATCTTGTTCAAAGTGTTATAGATACTTTATCCAGAAACATTCATGCTGAAGGTTTATCATATGCCTTTAGAGATTTAGGGAGCCTTTAAGCTCTCCATCAATGTCACACAGCAATCCATGATTCATATTGGTCTCTAGATTTTTTTCAAAGGGTCATACAAAAAGGTTGTAAGAAAGTGTTTGCTTTAAGTAAACCGTTGATTAATAAAATATCTCTCATGTCACTACATCAAGCAAGGGACACATTGTGGCCTCCACGCAAATTGTAATAGCAATTGTTGTACCTCCATGCAATTGTTGTAATTCTGGGGACAGAACTTCTGTTACTGATATTTTTAGAATAAATTTGAAACTTTAAATTATTAGTTTTTAAAAAAATGCTACATGCTCCTGACAGAGAGGTTCATTTTCTAGACAGTGTATTTTAAAGCAAAGCTAAAATCCAAGTATTAGACATGGGACCATATATGGAATGCAAAAGTTTATAATGATTTCTAATATTTACAATATTACTTTCCTAAAATAATAATATAATCCAGCTGCCAGTGAAGAGAAATAGTTTTGGGGGTTTTTCTCTCATACAGAAGCTTTCCAATGTTAATCTTTAGAATAAATATTAACATTCTGTCTTTCTAGCTGAGGAATTTGTAACCCAGAATTACTGTCTTTAGAGTAGTTTCCTACTGATGGTTGTAAAACTATAGTCAAAGCTAAAGATTATTTTAAAAAATCAGTCTAAAAGAGCCAGAAATTGTCAGGAAAAATTCAAGATCCAGTCTCTGCACTAATATTTATACTGATACTGGTGGAAACAAATTATTTGTGTTAACCCAAAGCAATTTGGCAGCATGTTATTTTTTCTGCTAAAAAGTCGTATTTTTTCTGCCACATTGTCAGTAATCCAAAGAATCTAAACCTTTCATTTCACAACAAAAGAGAACAATCTTCCACCTTTGTGATGGCCAAGATAACCTTCTGAACAGCAACGAACTGTAAGCAATGCAGCCAGGTTTGCCTCAGACAGAAGCCAAACTGTGAGCCATTATTTGCTCCTAATCATCCCTTTGGAAACTGGATACGCTAATTCCAATGTCTTCAAAGGAAATACAATGAAAATATGTTACTTTGCAACTTAAGAGACTTCTGAAGATGAATTGCCGTAATTAAAGATAAAAAGTTGCCTGACATTTCAATGGTTGCTGTACATGCCACAGCCACCTGGCACCTCCAGGTAACAGCAGAGGGATGACCTTGATCCGTGCACTCCACAAGGACTAAGTCCCAGCAATGACAGTGACAGGGAACGCTGTGACACTGGTAAAGGAAATATTTTGCACCGATATTAATTCATATTTCCATGATTTTTTTTATCATGTTGTTTGAAATGAAATGCAGCAAACACAATCCAAGTAGTCTGCAGGAGAGCAAAGAGCACTGTGCTCCCATCCCCGTGCCAGGTGCAGTCAGTGCTCTGGAAATGCACACATCCACTGGAGCGCCTGGGAATGGGGCCAGTCTCTGAGGGCTTGGGACTGTCAGTTTTGCTGCTGGCACTGTGGGCTTTAAATCATCACAGGCACATAGCAGGCTTCAGACAGCTGCAGCCTACAGCTTCGAAGGGAGAAGAGCTTCCCAGTGCTCACCTGCAGGGTCTGGCAAAGATGGACTGTGTCCCCTGCAACATGCATTATTAAGGGCATGACAGAGATAAGAAACAAAGGCACAAGGGCCAGCTAACTCCTGCAAGACATTCCAAATCCTGTGTGAAATTACTGGGTATGTACTAAAAAATTCAGGGAGAACAGGGAAGCTCATTGTCACCTATAAGAGCTGCCTAATTAATGTTCACTCTCCTCTGTCAAATTTTATATTCTGTTGCTCGGTTATGTAAATTGGGCAGCATTTTACGCTATGATTACTAGGTCCTTAAACAAGCAGATTTTACCGTTTGAGATAACACTGAGAGGAGCCATTCTTGGGGTTTTTCTTGTTTGGCAAGGGTTTGGTTTTTTTCCCAAGTAGCTATTTCTGCTCCAAATTATCTTTTCTTTCTTAGCTTCGAAAATTATTCTGACGTTATTCAAGATGGTATCTCTTACTAAGCATGGATTGCATGGCTCTGCATTTCATTCAAAGTCATGTTTGATATTTATCACAATAATCCCTCATTATGAGCTGAAAACTTAATTTATTGCACATAGTATGAATGTTAGTAATTTGAGACTGGAAGAGTCTTGATTTCAGAAGAAGTAAGACAAGAAAAAAATCTTATTGATTTTTAGTTAGAGCTTGACATTACTGATGAAAACATTAGTATCTTTGGAAGGAGAATTAGCAAATTGTGTTTGAGAATTTAAGTGAGAGATATCAAACAAAACTGATTATTATGGAAGCACATACTTCAACGTAAGCCTGACTATCAGAGGCTGAGACAGCATGAGTATTGGTCAGAGTAAAAACCTTATTGTAAACAGCCTAAGGGCTTTTTTTGCTTTGGGAACTGGACATGACTAGACAATGCTGGAATGCCTGAAGAAACAATTTTCCAGCGAAAAACAATTTAATTTTGTGAAAAGAAATATTTTCTTTAAGCATGTATTTATTTTAACTTATATCATTATATAGCAATCAATACACTTATGTTACTTGGTATACAAGTAGTACAGGTTTTCTCTTTGCCATTCTTTGCCAGGAACAATTTTTCCAAGATATTACAACCAGCTTATACTATACTACCAAGAAAAACATGTCCTTCTATTTTCTTCTTCAAAGCATCTTATGTTTCTTGAAACACCATGAAACCTTCTACTAAAATAGCTCTTCACAAAACTTTTAATATCTTAAGAAGAAAATAAAGACCTTCTTAACGTGCCAGTAGATGTATAAGTTGTAGCACATAACCTTGCTTTGTTCTCTCTTCAATAAACACATACAATGTTCTCTGTAAAAAGCAGAATGCATTTTAAAATGAAAGCCTATTCAAAAGAATGTACTGTTAATTTTATAATATCAGTTATTACACATAATCCACTTTATGACATGCCAATAATGCAGAATTTTAGAATAAAAACAAACTTTCACATCAAGTTTTCATCTGTGAGCTTCCAAAGGAGGATATTTCCTGAAAATGAAGATAATTGGCCCATGGATTGTCTCATTTACATAACCTTCTTTCCTCATTGGTTTAAGTATTTTCTCTTGCCTGTTGTCTCTTTTTTTTTTTTTTTGGTTCAAGGGATTAAATTATTCCCTAGCAAGGTTTTTGGCATTTAGCTACATCTGAGCTCTTTGTTCTGAAGCACCTCCACACACCTTTGTTTTGCAACTCCTAGAGCTGCTACTTTGCTCTCTCTCTTCTTTCAAGTAGTTCAAAACACGTTTCAGCCAACCTCTCATTCTCTCCTGCTCCATAAGTTCTCTCCCTAGATCATCTCACTAGTGAAAGGTCCAGCATTTATCCAGGTCTTAGTCAAGGTCCCCAAGGTCTCCAAACTGCACCTGTTGTCCTTTCTCCCAGTTAACACGTGAATCAGTCAGGGGCTACAAGCACTTTGGACACCAGACTAACCATTCTCATGCTCATGTAACTATTTTATTCTCCATTAAATGGTTTCCAAAAGTATTTTCATGTTTTGCAGCCTGACTTGCATAAAGTTACTGTAAAATCTTTCCTCTTTGTAGCTTTCCACAGGAGCTTCTCTTCCACCTTTCTCACATATTCCAGGGTCACAATGCCAGGGAGGTCAACTTAAAAAAAAACCTAACAAAACACACACACAACAAGGAAGACATCTGACAGTGAAGAATTCTAAAACCACATTCCCAATTCATTGGAATGAAAATTGGGATGATGGGAATGCCTGAACTTGTAAAAAATGTATGCAATTTACATATAATTTTAAACTTTTAAAAATCCATGTTTGCCTTTTCCTTTCATATACAGAACTTTCCACAAAAATTACAGTAGATTCTCAAATCATGCACCAGCATTTTGAAATTATTCATCTGACAACACTCATACTAAGTCATGTGATAAACTCAGAAAGCTCAAAATTTGCCTCATGCACGTGCTCAATAGTTTAGTTTTCTATGTAGACCTCTGGGGTTTCAGAATCTCGTAAGAGACTTTCAAATAAGTTTTCTGGTACCTTTTGTTTTCATTAAGGCCTGTAATACTAAATAGAGTGGTATTTTCCAGTCTGGACGAGGAAGTGCAACACCAAGAGGAAAGGAATCATAAGAAAACACAATTAAGATGTTTTACTCCAAAAAGGTGAAGGATTTGAACATGAGTTAGTTTCTGATTTGGTAAAAATACAATTGTCCATCACTAATAAAGCCATAATTATCACAAGCCACATGTATCATTTTTATAATAGATATTCAATTTTTAAATAGAATTGAATAATGGGAGAAGGCTGAGATCTGCTCATAAAGAAAAAACTTTGTCCAGGTCACGCTTCTCTTTCTTAGGTGAGTTGGTTACAGTGAACTCCACACCGAGTAGAGGCTGCATGGCTTGTCCCACAAGCAGGAACTTGTTAAAAGATATCAGAACTCTTCTGAAGACTCAGGTCTATACACTAAGAAGCTCTTAAGGGATGTTCCTAAAGATAGAAAATCCTCAGGAGAGATGCTAAAAAGATCTTGTGAGAGACATCCCAGCAACAAGAAGAACTGGGAGAAGAACCTCTCAGGAGTGGAAAGTCTTCAAAGGCGACCCCTATTAACAAGAAACTTCAAAAGTGGGATATGACATGATGTGAAAATCCTCCCACTGATGTTGAGTGCTTTAAAGATAGAATCCCCTGAAGCGAAATGGAGCCTTTGAAGTGGCAGTATCAGCATCAGCTTTGGAATGCATAAAGGTGCAGCATACAGCGGGACCAGTGCATCCCTGGAACAGAGCTCCCGGTGACAGAATCCGCCCTGCTCGAGTCCGATAAGCCTAAAGGCCAAGAGGACAAGCAAAGAGAAACACCATTTAGCCGACCCTAAAATACATCTTTGATCTCTCCCAATTAACCTCATCAACACTGAAACAAAACTGAGTTCAAAACAGTGGCTAATAGATGAAAAGAGTTGTCCCACAGAGCTGTATTACAGGTCCGAGTGGGGAAAAGTTCATCCTTTTGTTTTTCTTTAGTGTAAATGTAAGACACTGGATTGATTGAGACAATTTTTAATGTTTTTCTTCTTATTCACAGAGGTTTGGATCTGTGATTCTGAGCTCCTTGAAGTTCATTAAACAGCATACCTCATGATTTTGCTGGAAGTCTATTTCTCAAGCGGCAGTCCCACAACAAGTTAATATCCTTTCAAAATGCCAGCTGCAAAGAAAACACATGGTATTTGCTGATGTTCACACAATGGAATGCAGAGTTGTGGTTTTAATTTAAAACTGTAGAAAAACATAAAAGCAAACCCAATGTTCTCTCTCCCATATTTACACAGAAATGACTAGGAAAGCATAGAATAGAATTCTCCAGTCAGATCTACCACTGGAAATAAATAAGAAAACCATTTGTCTTGGGGACTGGAATACTACTGGAATAATTGAACCAGTCAAGACCCAAGAATGGATGAAATTGTACAGTCATGAAGGTGGACTACATTAACACGGAATGAAGGACTTGAAAATACAAACTCATAGAAGGGCTGTCCTGAGCCAACAAATCAACTCTCTTATTACAAGTAATCATGTAACAGTTCTCTGCATAAATATAATAGTTTAAACTGTAATTATTTGTATAAATAATTGTTTCTATAAACATGAAATAATTTAACTTGTGACCCTGTCTGAAATGGTCAAAAATTCTCTGATTTGCAACGAGAAAGTTTCCATTCACACCCATTCCCTCTTAAACATTGTCCTTTCATTGCAATACAAAAGAGAAATACAACTCTTTCTATTCCACACACACACACACAACCACCCCTAGTTTCCCTTTTACAAATAAAATATGAACATTATCATTCCAATAACAATAACGCCAGACTTTTGGAAAATGGGCAACACAATGAAATCACATTGGCTAAAATCTTCAGGATACTGGCATGTAAAACACAATCCTAAAAAATCTGGCAACGTAATCCACAATTAAAATAACAGTCTCATAAAAGGAAGTGTTAGGGAACAAAACACTAAGTGATACTCTAGCCCTGTCTATGATGACTTGGACATAGGGATACCCCCAGACTTGAATTTCTCTGCTGGGCAGATCTGAGGCAATTCCAGTGTAAAAGGCAGAATCTGACAGTGCAATGCTGTGAACCAAGATAACAGCCCCATCCAAGGCTTGTTCCTAAAGGACTGATCAGCATATTCTCTGCTTCAAGAGGACTGAAACAAAGCCTCTCTCAAGTACAGAGGCCAGATCCTCACTGCAGGGCCTTTGGCCGTCCATCTCCTCTGAGTCTGTGGTGCCCCTCTCATACTAAGAGAGAGCTAATATATTGTGTGCTTTTTTCATTACAAGTGTCTCAAATGACATTTACGAGAGGTCCCCAGTACTCCACTAGATGGGTTTACTGAGGCAGGACAGCAAGGCCACCCCATGCCTATGGGGATGCAGAGTCAGACCTGGAGGAGCCTTTGGCTTGGAGATGGCTGGAACAGTTTCCAAACTGAGACAAGAGGTGAAGTAGCTGGGGTTCAGTGTTGAAGGTCACTTTCTTTCACATAACCAGTGTGCAAGAAATGTGATGTGCCCTGGGCTGTACAGTGGGAGGGTGCCACTGGACTTGTAACACACTGATACAGCTTCTCAGCAGAGTTCTGAACTGGGCAAATTTCATGCAGGATTATCTAAGGATTCTCCTCTAAATTCCATTCCAAAGTTCATCTCTTTTCTAATAAATGCTTTTGCTCCTCGAACAGTGAAGTACATGTTAAGCTAACTGTTTCATAAAAGAGTTTCCTTACAATTTTCAGGGTATTCTGTTTCCAATATTTTTAACATGAGTGATTATCTGAAGAGTGTAAAACAACCTGCTTTGCAGATCCATACTGAACCTAATGAAAGGTTAAGGCCAAGTTTCCAAGAAGACAAATTTTTAAAGTAATTCCCATTGAATTGCACAGTGTAGATATAAGAAGTAGAAAGTGCTCAGCAAAACATATGTGCCTTTTAGGAATACCTGGGAAATCTAAACAGGGAGAAAGATGTTTATTATCCTGCTCAATCTAACCTGCTTTTGTGGAACTCTCAGCAGGCTTTTAGAGGTAGAAAAGCCATGGGGTTCCTCCAAGCATGGGCAGAAAGGGGATTTTTCATGTGCATAGTTGAAACCAGTTCCACACAATAATAATTTTCTTCGAGAATTATGGAGTTCACAACCCCCATTTACAAAACAAAAAGCCCACATAGCCTTCCCTGCTCTGCAAAAGCTGCTTAGTGTGCCAGAAGGATTTAAAAAACCTGCTTTAGTTTCCTCAGTATTAGGACCTTGTCCTTCAGGCAACCTTGTGCTGACACAGCTCATTTACTTCAGCCATACTTGCACAGAGGGTTCCACCCAAGCAGGTCAGACCATGGGGCTGGGGCAGGTAGCAGGTGTCTGTTTGTGTCCAGCAACCTCATTTACCTTGTACAAAAGTCTCACAAGTTTATCTCTGTCTCTCCCCGCTGTGCATTTGGCGCTAATCTTTGGTTGCACGTACTATGAGGGGAACATTTAAATCAAAAACTCTTTTCACTGGGGAAAAGAAACAAACAAAAGCCTTTGGAGATACTTCCAAGAAAATTACAACAATGTTTAAACGCTGGGCTTGAACATGCCTGATTCAAACATACCCTTAACAGCCCATGGCAGATCTGCAAGGTGGATCCTCATGCAAGTACAAGTATTATCACGTAATTTCTTCAAACGTATTGTAAAAAGGCTTCTACAAAAACAGACTCATAGTTCCTCCAATAGTATCAAAATATCAGTCTAAAAGACAGGCTTGACAGTTGTAGCTGACATCAAAAGCAGCTGCTTTAGGCCTGTTTTTACAGAAGCCTGTATCACTTCTGAAACACATCATGCCTTTTAAAAAGAAATAATATTTGCAGTTGTCTTCCTGAGCAGTCCATTATGTTAACAGAACCTTTCATATTCCAGATTCTAATGTGCTTTTTTCAATAAGAAATTCCAAGCAGCCCCAGTGAAGACTGAAATGAGAAGGCAGCCTTCAGAAACTGTACTTGCAGGAATACACCCTTCTTTCTTTACCCTGCCTTCCTCCTTCTGCCATTAAGGACTGATAATTTCGGACTGATAATTTGGTTATCTTCACTTCAATATAGTCACTCATCTATATATTCTTCCCAAGCCCACTTCCCCAGTTCTTGGTATTTGTCCTTTGTGAACACCCTGATTACCCCTGTTCATCTTTTTTCTGATCTCTCTGCCATTTATAATCACAGAATTTCTCCATTTCTCTTTCTAGCTATTTTTGCATCTTGCCATCTTCTCCCCCGATTCTGTTTACTACAGTTTGAAATCTTCTCTATTTTAAACATCAACAATTCCCCAGCCTGGGTCCCCCAAGTCTACCCCTCAGTGCCCAGAAATTCCCAAAATCTCATCCTTGCTGGAACTCAGAAGGTGTATTCCAGTCCCTGCATCATTAACATGTCAGTCATTACTGAGATTTCATGCTGTAGAAAATCTCTGGGTTTCAGCTTTTCTTATCTATCCAAACAGCACCGTCTTTCCATCCAAGCTCTTATCCTCCTGTGCTGCAATCAACAAATCAGACCTGTAAGAGGTCAGGTAGTCTGCCCTGCTTTACCCGGTCCTTAATCAGGATCAAATATATCTATTTTATTCCTAGCAGATGTGTTCCTAATCTGTTCTGGGTGACAGACACCCCACAAGCTCCCTGGGAAATCTTTTCCGGTGCTTCACTGTCCCAGCTGATAGTAAGACATCCCCTTATCTAACTGTCATACACTAAGATCACAACTTCTTGTCTGGTCCATCACTTTTCATTAGTCTTGATGAACGCAATTTTTCCCTACCTCAAAGAAACTTAGAGTGTTACCACAAAGAATACTCTTATTGGCTTATTGCTTTGGGTATATGAACTTGTATTTTCATCCGTCCACAGCAGCACCTCTACCCTCACCAATTCCCTTGTACATCATTAGGTTTCAGGGATCTTTGTCACTTTACCTTTCATTTTTCATGATATCAGCTCTTGTCTGTGTTCAGTATGACTGTGTGACGAGAGCCCAAGTCACTCACAGCAATGAGATGAATAGGCTTAAACCTGTCCCTTATATTGAGATTCCGCAGGAGATTATCAGGCTTTAGAATGCAAACCCTTTTCTCTCCCTAATGGTTTCATCCAACTAAAAACTAACAAATATTGTATAATAAAAGCTAGAAAAATATATTTTTTATGTCAACAAAACTCGAGGCAACGAAATCTAATGGAACATAAATGGAAAGGTTTTAGTTTGCACCTTGCCCACCCCATTGTAGGGTTTTGCTTTCAGTAGTTCACTGCCTCACCAAGTGGCGGGGTCCTAAGGATGTTCTTCTCTCTTCTGTGGAAGGTGGTTGGCTCATCCCTGTCCTTCACCATGGCCTCTACATGAGGTACAGGCTATCCATGACGACCATCTTGTCCACCAGAGTTACTGTCCCTGGAACCTCTTTCCCTGCTGAGTAGCTTCAGGGGGCCCAATTAATCAGCCTCCTTCCTGACACAGCCAACCATTCTCCTGACGTAATACGTTTGATAATCTCTGTTCCCAATCAGCTTCACTACCCACATCCCAGTTCTGAAACCAGAGCATTTGTGCGTTAGAAAAGCCTATGCTGCTCCCCATTGCTGAGAGGAAATCTTCACAAATATGTCTCAAATCACTTATCACCTTACAAAGCATACCTCAGAAGAATTCCTCTCTGCACCACTTGCAAAACTCTTGACAGCAAGCAGGGTCTTGGTTTACGAAGCTATGGCCAGTTTTGCTCATCAGTAGTTAAACTCACGTCTCGGATGGTACCCACCAATCCTCTCTTCTCAGACCACCACACTAATACTGAAAACCTAGTAGGTAGCATAAGTTTTTCACATTTTAAAATAGTAGCATTTACTTTGTTATTTATCAGTTTAATATCGATATGAAAGTAGCTGAATTTTTTTCTAAGAAGATGGTACCTATGATTCTAACTGGGAAAAAGCAGTGAAATTAAAGAACAGTATCTTGCCCCAACTTCAATGATATGTCAGCAATAGCAAGAAATTTCTCAGCAGTGCATGATCATAGACTGTGTACAAGTTGTAAATCTCCAAGGAAAATGGAGTGTCAGATGTATGGTTTTCTATTTAGTGTCTCTTGTCAGGCTGTGTCATACAATGCTCCCACCATCTCAGGATGATGTTATAAGTTTTAGGGCACCCCTACTTCTCACTATATCTGTGGGATCATGAAAATTGCTAGATTCACAAATTCTGAAAATGAAATCCAAAGTGCTGCTATGTTCATCCAGGGAAACGGCAAAATATGTTGCTGCATGAAATCTAGCTTCATTTATGACTCAGATAAACAGGCTTATTCTTTAGCTCTGCATCTATTTGATGACATGTCCATCCAGATTCTGAAAGTGACACCAAGGCCATTTTAGGCCTGATTATGGTCGGATTAGACAGTCAAAGCTTCAGAGACAGGGTCACCCTCTTGTTCAGCTGAATCTGGTTCCTCTGTACAGCCCTGACCTCCTCTTGCTCACTGGGTGCCTCTATACCACAACCTACCTGTACCAGTGCGGTTTTGTGACTGGGGCATGTCTACAGAAAAACTGAACTCCCTGCTGTCACCATGAATTACAGAAAGTATTTTGTGTGCTATGGTGCTAGACCCCTTGGGACCATGGATTTTTCATCATAGCTTGAGTTTCATGAAAATCTTTTTAAATTCAATCATAAAAAGAAATCTGTTTTGGTTTGCCTTGTGATAGATTTTTGACACTAGAGAGTTTCTTCCTTCTGTGTGTTTCTATGTTTGGGTTTAAACATTATAGTATTTAATAAATTTATAGGAAAATTACCTAACTGGAATTCTGCACTAGACTTCTTTCTTGTGACCAAAAAAGACCCAAACAAACAATTTTAGTTTTTCTATTTAAAATATATTAATGAGCATTATTAACAGGTTTTTTGTACTGTTTTGACAAATGTTTGCTACATTTGTCCTTTTTTTCTTCCCATACTATATGTTTTACAATTTTGAAAGATGAAGGAAACTAGTATACTAACAGACCTGTCAGAAACGCAAACTCACAAACCGACCTCTTTCTTCTTGTTATTTAAAGGAACTGCACTATATTTTTTCTGTTTTTCAGGATGCAACCCAAATTCCCTGGAAGGCAATAATATTCTATTGACTGAATTGGCTTCAGAGCAGGCATTGATTTAAAAGCAGGGTAAAAGAAAGCAGATTTGTGACATACTAAAATAGTCACCTGATAGTTTTGAGAAATGCACATAGTCAAAAGAATCAAAAAACCACACATGCTGCTTTTAGTAGTTTCTGCTACTAAGCCTAACTAAGCCAGAGGGTACAGTATGGACAAATAAGTAGTGAAAAAAGCTAGTATGCCAACGACAGATTGGAAGTAAAGAACTGAGGCTTTCTTCTCATTAATTAGTTGGCTAACCTTTATTTTAGTGGCATATTACTTTTTTAAATTACTTATATTAATGAAGTGGACACACAAGTTCACCAAGCCCTCTACTTACAAACAGAAGGTCTCAGCAACCTCAGGAGTTGATACTTTAAATGAGAAATACAAAAATTAATTCAAAACCAAGACACAACATTAATTGGTGTTAGAATAGTGGTTCTGATATTTCTGCTTTTCATTTTTATAATAACAGATTAAATATATATAGTAGCGCATTTTCAAAATAAAACAAGTGTTATTAATTAGGAATGTATATCTAACTTCATTCAACCTACAAGTCTCTTTGCTTTCAATGATTTGCTCAATCCTTAGGCACTTGAAAGAATGAATATTTGCAAGCTGGTTGGCCTCTTAAGGAGCCAGGGCCAAAATTAGATCTCCAGGGAAGATAACACACAGCTGTCTGAAACTGACATGTCATGATTGCCTTAAAATTATCAAAATCCATGTTTCCACTGGAAGCAGTCATCTCAGATTTGCCCCTGACGTGCACCTGGGTGCCTGCCCTGTGACGGTACAAGAATTCACAGAGCCACACCATGAGCTCAGTCACTGTATTGGGTTTGCATGGCAAGGTCTTGGCAGTGGAGGGCTACAGGTGTGGCTTCTGTGAGAAGCAACCAGAAAATTCCCCATGTCCGATGCAGCCAATGCCAGCAGCTCCAAGATGGACCCACCACTGGCCAAGGCCGAGCCCATCTACAATGGTGGCAGCAGCTGAAGGGACCAGTCAGATTATGCAAGAGAAACAGCCCTGCAGACACCCAGGTGAGTGAGGAAAAAGGAGAAGGGAGTGCTCCAGGCACTAGAGCAGAGATTCCCCTGCAACCAATAGTGCAGCCCAAGGTGAGGCAGCTGTGCCCCTGAGCCTGTGGAGGTCCATGGGTGCAGCAGGATGTTCTATGTGGAATGTGGTCAATCAACTCAAATAATGCCCTGTTCGCAAAGCTACTGGTGATGGACTGAGAGGGTCATGCAGGTTTTGGTGTTGAATTATGATAAAACCAGTCTGACTCATCCTGATAGTGATGCAGATATGATAAAGTATCCTTATCTAAAAGTGTAAAAGTCCAGTCCACTTTCATACAGTTAGGTTCTTCTAACATATTCCTCCTTAGAGTGTGTGGAGATTCCTCTCTTGGATTTCAGGGACACCCACCAAGGATACTCCTCGAGTTTAAGAGAAGGAGACCTGCCCACTGATGCCTTAGGATTTAGCTTTTATATTTTTCAGATCCTGTACTGCTTTAGTGTGTAACTCTAAAACTCCATATAGCCTGTTAGCTACTGTTCTCCCATTCTGGTTAGACATAACAAATCCTCTCTGGGCCTGAGACTCAAGGACACCTTGTTGTCCCAGGCCCTGAAATATGTAAACAGAGCCTCTAAAAAGGGGGAACAAAGTGGCGGTAATGACATCATTACCTGAAATTGTAATATTAACTCCGGTATGCAAACAGACCAAACTTACAAATGTGTGAAAAACCTGTGACCCATCATCCATTTTGGGTGTAGCCCTACTATGGGCTCTGTCTGCCCATAGTATACTTTATTGAAGGCCCTTCAATTTATTACCCACTTTTATCCTCTTAATTTTGTCTAGCCTCTGTTTTTAGGTAGCCCCAAGAAGGCATCACCACAAGTGTTGATATTGGTGAGTTACATCAATCTCTACTTAATATTTGTTTCTTTTTGCTAGCTTTAATATAATTGCTTTAATACAGTGCACTATATTATACTATACACTTAGCAGTTTTAGCTTTTACTGTGTAGTAAATAATTCTGATTAAGATCTTTTGTCTAGTCATTTCTCATAGCAAATAATTAATTTTATATAAATATATATGATTTACCATCATTAAAGCCTGTGGGACAAAATTACTTAAACTGTTGACAGCCTGAGGCTAAAACTGGATCCAGCTGCCCCGAGGCTCCTCTCTGAGAAGGAGTTTAGAATGCAACAGGATCCTTTCTGCACCTCATGGCTCAGCTGCAGGGCTTCTCTAATAAACTTTGCCTGAAGCTCCCACTCCACCCATGACAGTGGGGGAGCAGAGATCCACCTGCAGCCCATGCAGGAGCCCATGCCAGAGCAGGTGGATGCCTGAAGGAGGCTGTGACCACATGGGAAGGCCATGCTGGAGCTGGGTCCTGGCAGGAACTGTGGCCCCATGGAACAAGGAGCCCACGCTGGAGCAGATTTGCTGGCAGGACCTGTGACCCTGTGGGGGATGCACACTGGAGCAGGAGAAGGGTGTGAGGAGTTCTTCCTCTGAAAAGGAAGGAGCAGCAGAGACAACAGGTAATGAACTGACCACAGACCCCACTCCCCTGTCCGGCCATGCCACTCAGAGAGAGGAGGTAGAGAAATTGGGAGTGAAGTTGAGCCCAGGAAGAAGGCAGGGATGAAACAAAGATGTTTTGAGATTTGGATTTATTTCTTATTATCCTGCTCTGCTTTGATTGGTAATAAATTAAACTAATTTCCCTGAGTCTGTTTTGCCCATGACAGTAATTAGTGAGTGATCTCCCTCTGCTTTTATTTCAACCCACAAGCCTTCTGTTGTGTTTTTCTGTCCTCCTGTCCAGCTGAGGTTGGGAAGTGATAGAGTGGCTCTGGTGGGCATTAAGCATGTAGTCAAGGTCAACACACCACAGTCAGAGATGCAATTTGGCTGAAAACTTACCTGCAAAATTTATTGTCACCAAAAGCAAATAGTGAAGCAATTACTTGGTGTCTGGTCATCTCAAATCTGATGGTCTGGTTGCCAGAGCAGCTGCTTTCTGGAAGCCACATATGTTGACCCATGCATGCAGCTACCCTAGCCCCTTAAAATATCCCATAGGGCTTTAATCAGACATACTGTATTGTATAGAACAGTCATTTTATTAGCAGATCTTCTCTTAGGCTATTTCAATACACATAAAGCAGGGCCAAGGCACAGACACTGGCAGTGGACCACAGTCATCTGTTCTGTTTTAACTGCAAGCACAGCCTCTTGCACGGTTTTTGGCTCATGCCAAGGAGCACTGTCCAGGCAACACTCAGGCACAGCTCAGGAGACACCAGATGCCAAGGATTGTTTCCAGGCAACAGTTTGGATATGGACATCATGTTTTGAGGATAAAGGGAGCAAACTTTAGCATATGGAGGTGATCCATTGCCATGCTGCTTGGACTCAAATCCCTGGTCAAATCAATCCAGTTCCACAGAAGTTGCTTTCCAGTCCAGCCCCTAAAGGCTGATCTTTACAAATGGGGGATTGAGAATGCCCCTTACAGTAGCAGTGGAAAATACAGCCTTGCTGGAGAATGCAGCACAACAACATCTGAGATGTTTTCAGCTGCCTTGGGATTGCTCAACTAATCCAGCAGTTACAAATCAAGTCCAGAAACAGACTGGGCAGTTCTGGGTCTGATCATCTGGAAAGGTTTGTTTGATGAGAGCCTTTGTGCTTTATGTTATCTGTGTTGGATGAAGAACAAAGAAAGGGCTACTGGAACAATATTACAGGTGGCTGTTATTCTGCCTTTACTGTTCTCAAGCCCTTAGTTTAAGTGCAAGCTTTCTTCAGGCTTTTCCACTTCTATCCCTAGAATAGAGTGCACTCCTTCTAGAGTCATGTTCCCCTTTGATCTTATTTGCACGTGATTTCTGAGACTGTCCAGCATGACCAGAACAAGCATGTCACCTAGATTCTTCAGTGTTTGGGAAAAAAGGAGAGCTGCTGGCAAACACTTCAGAGCCTTTCCTGCAAAAAAGCAAGCACAAACCAGTCACACCCAGGCACCAAACCCCCAGACTCAGGCTGAGTACGTGAGTCAGGCGCAGCTGGCAATGGAAGAGAAATCTATAAGCTGTATCCAAGGTGATGCACATTTTGGTAGGAACTCAAAAAATACTCTTTCCCTGACTAAAAGATTCCACATCCACAAAGTGGTCACTTTTCCCCAATCAGCTTGGCAGTCTTGGGTCTGTCCATGATTCCTTTCAGGTTGAGTCACCATTCACAGTAGTTTGTCACAGTTCCACAGATGGCACTCTCAGCTCTAGAGTCAGTCACTGCTCTGTCACAGTTTTCTCTTTAAGTCCGTAATACACACCACAGTCATCCCAGTGGTAAGCTCTTGAGTTGCACTAGTAGTTGTGTGGCTGTATTTTATACCAATTTGCAAAGAAAGTGGCATAAAATCCTGCACAGCGCAAACCTGAGTAAATCATGTCCTTGATTTCATAGTGACTTCATGTTTCCTTCTCACAACAGCATATCTATTCCAGCTCCTGCCTTTCCACAAGATCATGAAAAGCTGTGTCAAGGAAGGACTTGGAAGGGAGTCTGGGCCATCCTGTGCTCTACAGCAGAGTAGTCTGTCTGTACATGTCTTGGCAGTTGTACTCCTGCACTGTCTGCAAAGATTTCCAGCAACGGAGATTCTCATTCCATCTGTCCCACCGACTGACTAATTTTACTATTGGAATGATTTTCCCAAGTTTTACAGTTTAAGCCAGCACTTCTTTCCCATTCATCTTGGACATGGAAAATAAACAAATTTCTCCCTCTGCAATATTCCTGCATTTTCTAAGTCTTGTCTTCTATTCCTTAATTTTATTCTTGTTAATCTTAATTTGTTTCATCCTTTTATCTGAGCTAATTTTTTCTAGACCTCTGCTTGTTCTCATTGCAATCTTCCTTTAAATTGGTCTATATCTTTCTTGAGGCACAGTGTCCAAAGATGAAGACACTACTCCAGATATTCTTATCAACATGGAAAGTGCAAAAAGATCTCTTTACAGTTCCAGCAGGCTGTTATAGCCCTTCTGCTTATACAAGTCAGCATGATACTCACCTTGTTTTCAATAGCATGACATGTGCATTCACCTTGTATTGATATGTATATTGTTACCTGTATTCTATCCCCATTCTGCCCCAAGGGCCTGATTTGATGAATTGTTACCAAGCTGTGTGATTTGTATTTGTTCAGTTTGTTCTCCCTGTGTAAGTTCAATGTCTTTCACGTGAACTGTTGAATTTTACAGAATCACAGAAGAAACTAGGCTGGAAAATGACCTGAGATCATTGAGTCCAACCTATGGCCTAACACCACCTTATCACCTAGACCATGGCACTGAGTGCCACATCCAGTCTTTTCTTAAATGCCTCCAGGAACGATGACTCCACCACCTCTCTGGGCAGCCCATTCCAATGCCCAATCACTCTGTAAAGAACTTCTTCCTAATGTCCAACTTAAACCTCCCCTGATGCAGCTGAAGACTGTGTACTCTTGTCCTGTTGCTGGTTGCCTGGGAGAAGAGACCGGCCCCCACCTGACTGCAGCCTCCTTTTAGGAAGCTGTAGAGAGTGATGAGGTCTACCCCGAGCCTCCTTTTCTCGAGGCTAAACACCCCCAGATCCCTTACAGACTTGTGTTTCAGACCCTTCACCAGCCCTGTTGCCCTTCTCTGGACACACTCCAGCATCTCAACATCCTTCCTAAACTGAGGGGCCAGACCTGGACACAGTACTCAAGGTGTGGCCTAACCAGTGCCAAGTACAGGGGAAGAATCCCTTCCCTGCTCCTGCTGGCCACACTATTCCTGATCCAGACCAGGACATCCTTGGCCTTCTTGGCCATTTGGGTACACTGCTGGCTCATGTTCAGCCTCCTGTCTATCCCAGGTCCCTCTCTGCCTGGCCACTGTCCAGCCACTCTGTCCCCAGCCTGTAGCGCTGCAGGGGTTGTTGTGGCCAAAGTGCAGGACCTGGCACTTGGCCTTGTTAAACCTTGCTGGATTTGGCCCATCTACCCAGCCTGCCCAGGTCCCTCTGCAGAGCCCTCCCACCCTCCAGCAGATTGACACTCATACCCAACTTGGTGTCATCTGTAAATTTGCTGATGGTGGACTCCATCCCCTCATCCAGATCATCAGTAAAGACACTAAACAGGACTGGGCCCAACACTGATTCCTGGGGGACATCACTGGTGACTGGCTGCCAGTTGGAGGCAACACCGTTCGCCACCACTCTCTGGGCCCTATTTTGGAGACCATTCCTCCAGTTTGTCAAGATTAATTTCAGTTCTGATCTGGTCCCTAATTTCCTTTACCAGCTCCAGATCTTACGTAATTTTAACAGCATGTATTTTATTCTGTTAATGTTTTTAATTCTGTTAATCAAACTGTTATGAAAATACTAAACAGCACTAGCCTCTGGAAAGGTACCAATGTAGTTGTTCTCAGGAAAACTACAGTTAGAAAATGACAACTGATCACTACTCTTTGAGTAATATGTTTTCCTGCTTTGCACTTCCAAGTTTTTCTCTAGTGTTTTATATAATAGTTGTACATGGCTGAGTAAAATAAAGTGGCTTGTGATTTAGAATAAAACCTGATTCTTAGTTCAATGACCCATTAAGTGAATGTACATATTATAAAAGTTAGATCAAGGAGGATCAAGAGTTTCTCACTCTCTGATTTTCGCTAGCCTCTCTTCTGCAGCAGATCAACCCATCACTTTGCTTGTTCATAAAACATAATTGTCATGCAAGAGAAATTATCATGCATTATAAACTGTAATTTGTTTGCTATGGTTTTACAGCCTCTAGAATGAGAAGAAAAGGATGGAATACAGTAGCAAAAAAAAAGAGAAGCAGTACAAAGCTAAAGAGTTTGTTGCAGAGGAGGGTTCCTTCAAATTTCTGTTTGATCAGCAGCTATACCGAACAAGAGAAAAAGAAAGGAAATTTCTTTTGTCTTAGATTATGATGAATTTGAGACACCTTTAAGAATGAAAGAAAGTTTTCTTTATTAGAGACTGATCTTTTAACAGAGAAAGAAAATGTCTTGAAAATTGTCTCTGAGAATAAATTTGAAAGAGGCATGTTCATGATCTGAGGGTAATTTAGGATTAAACAGCTACCATCTTAAATTTGGTACTGGAAAATTAAAAATATATACAGTCAACCACTAAAATCCATTAATATCCATTAACACATGGAAACCAGTGACCAAAAGAGTGTAAATGAATGAAGTAAACTTTTAAATGCAATTTCCTCAGCTGAAATTATTATACCATATTTTAGGCTACAGCCGCATCATGTTACACTAGAAAACTTGGAGTCCCATATTATATAATAGGTCTTCCAGGAACTGTAGTTCTACAAAATCGTATATGAAAATAAGAATTTCAGATTCAATACCAGCCCACATTAAGATCTGCAAATCTCCCAGTTGCTAGAAATTGCCTGAGGAATCTACTCTAAGTAGCCATAAATGCCTGTTGACAAGAATCCTCTTTCTCAGCTTATGGTCAGGGCTGATCAAGAATCACTAAAATTTCACACTGACTCAGATCCATCTCTGCATAAAAGTAATGAGACATCTGCTATTGCTTTCAGTTTTAATCACATAAATAATTTATCACCACAGAAATTCTACTAAAAATGCATTACATGAGTAAAAGCTTCTGCTCTTTCCTCAGACTGGGTACCCCTTGGTGGGCAGTGTAAGAGTTAAATCTCTGCAATGGGACAAATCTCAGAACATCTTTCTCAGAATGCTGCATTTCTAAAGAGAAACTTCATTTCTCTTTAAAAAAATGAGACCTGGATGCATGTCAGCACTAATTACCCCAGCAGGGCAGATGTCCTTGCTGGTTTCCTCACTGCGACTCAACCCCCATGTTACCAGTGTCACATCCCCTGCCACACAGCTTCCTCCTCTTGTAGGAATTGTCTGGACTCCTCCACAAGGTCTTCTTGCCATCTTCATAACCAAATTCGCTTTCAACACCGAGGCTTAGCAAGCCGTGTAAGCAGGGCTTGTTTGCAGACATTAGAGACATCTTCCAGTTCAAGTGCCAGGCTCTTTGTGTTTATAACTGGAGATTTTACCTAAGAGATCGGATGAAAAAACTGAGTAACCCTTCAACACTGAAAAAGAACAGTCAGTCCTGTCAGACACTCCTTATTTTCCAGCTTTTTAGATTATCATTTTTTAAGTTTAGAACTTCCAGTTTTGAGCAAGGAAGATAGTTGCAAACACTTTAATTTTATTTAAACCATTAATTCTAAACTATTTTTTTTCACTTTAATGAACTTACAGGCACTTTTTCAAATGGGAGAAAGAAACAAGGCATTTGTTTCTCATTTATTTTCACTACTTTAAGGAACCTAATTGTCATTTGAAAGTGCAAGTGCCAGTATAGAGAACTGATGGAAAATGAGACATTCCATTAAGGAATGAAGTAAACCAAGGCAAGACAAACCTGTGTAACAATTTTTGCTTTTAAATGCTTTTCTTCTAATTGTCTGCTTCCCGTTGTCAAAACAACTATTTTTATGAAGGACCTGTCAGGTCATTGTCCATGTAACCACAAAAACTCATTTGCGTTGTTGGTGACTATAGGGGATGCTCTCCCGTGAGCCACATTTGAGACTGGGCAAGGACTAGGGAGACCATCCTACGATATATGAAAGAATAAAACACGAGACGACAGAGAAACAAAAGGAGGAAACAAATATTCCAAAGGTGCAGTTAATCCTACAAATGACACCAAGTCATTTAAAAAATCAAGTACTAAATTTTGGCTCCAAACTCAGCATCTATTCTATGTGGGCAATCAAATTCCTTTGTTAGCTTCTCAGCTCTCTAGCATTCACCAAATGGGATTTCTAAGCACATTGCATTACAGTCTCTTCCATCATCATGCATAATCTCTCAGAGTAAGCAAAGGCATTTTGTCCTCATGTTCACAAACAATGGCAATTTTCTTTTATCCTTTAAATCTTGGCCTAAAACTCACAAGAATGCAAGTCAAAATCTCAAATACCAGCTGCATTTGTGTATGCAGGGTATCATTCCTCCACGGGAGATATGTTATAAACAAAACTTTGATAAACAGAGTTGTATGATAAATAAATTTGATATGTAAAGCTGTCAGGGACATGACAGAAGTGAAAGTTTTGATTAGTGGGAAATTTGATAACCAAGGCAGTACAACAAATGAAAGTCATTGGAATCTTCTTTGTACTTCTGGATATGCCTATTTATATAGTGAAATTCAATATTTGATATGTCTCTTATCAGCTGGTTGACAATGAATTTTAAATTTAAAGCTATCACCAAGCATTTGTTATTTGTCAAGCAGGACAAAAGGAAATTGTTGAGAAAAGTGACTGCTAGGAGAGGACACTAGTCTTGTGTTCACTTTCAGCCACAGACCCAAATTAAAGCAATTATTTCAAAATGACTGATGCAGAGAAGTTTTCATATTGCACATTTGGATGGAGAATAGTACTATCTATGTACACAGTCAGGGATAAAAATGCAGAGTTTTATCCCGGGCTTTTAATACGCATGACAGCAAAGAAACTTTTGAATGTTGACTGTATTCCCTTTCAATCTGTTCAAAATCTAGAGAGGAGAGTGTATGCTGCAGCACTGCCTTTTCCACGTCTAGTTTGCTACAGTTTGGAAGCAAATCCCCACAGCTGACTACAATCTGTTCTATCAGATGCCTTTGCAAGGTCAACACACAGTATTGCACTATATTTATTGCTAGCTGGTGAAAATTGAGTATCATTTAAAACTTTTATCACAACTGCAATTTGGCAAAAGATTCTGCTAAAGTTCCTGTCTGTGGGGATTCAAACACTGGGGTTGTATAGATAATTCTACAGTCATTTGACTTGAAAAAGTTCATTTTTGCTATTTGATCCTCAGTCTTCATTTTCTTTATATGGATGCACTTATTCAAAAATGATTTTGAGATTACTGGGTAAGACTTTTGAGAAGGAGAAAGATGGGAAAATAGGGAATGAGCATTTTAAAGTAGAAATTGAAATATGTACAGCCTTACCCACTGCAGAGGAACATATTGTGGGAGACATGCCATTGGCCATGGGCTATTATGTTTTCATTGCCAGTTCATTATTCAGCTCTCACATTCACAGCATCACCAGGTTTTTGCTGGGGGTAGCACTATCTATGGCTCAGCTCACTACTGCAAGGCAAAGACATTACAATCATCCCACTGAAAGTCTTTGCATGCAGAGGAAATGTTAGATTAGCTCAAAGCTTTAAAAGGTAAATTTGACTGTTTACTGATCATATTATATATTATCAGTATATATATATATGATCATTATATATATAATATATCATATTATTAACTCCTAACCCTTCAACATCAAACTAAAAGACAATTTTATGATGGCTACAATCCCACAAACCCAAGAAATATCTCAAAATATTTTTAAATTGTACAAGCCTGAGGAAATTTGTCTGTCAACATTACTCTACAAATGTTTTTACCATCATTTTCTTCTTAACTGAATCAAATATGTTGATACGTTTAAAAATCAAAAATAAAAAAAAATCCAGGTGTCACAGAAACATGTAAAGACTAACATCAGAGGAGATCTCTTGATCAAAGCAGGACTACCTTGAAAGCTAGATCAGGGTCTTGCTTAGGGTCGTAGCAAGACTACTTTTGAACCTCTCTGAGGATGAAGGTTACATAGTCTCTCTGAGTACTTCATCCAGTGCTGCACCATTCTTAATTTTTTCCCCCTAAACTCATGAGCAGTTTGGATATCATTGGAATTATTTTCTTGTTCCTCTAACCAAAAAGCATATTTCTATCATCATCAATGCCTGAAAATATGCACAGGCTAAGTCAAAGCAGGATTTATGTTAGAAGGTATTTAGAGAGTTTGGATCTATATATTAAACAGTCAGGTGTTCTAAGAGGATGTAAAATATGGAGCTTTGTATTTACAGGTTCAAGTCTTTGGTCTTTAAATCAAACAAACTGTACACCAAAAAAAATACCAACAGCAAAGTGAAATCTTTGTCTGCAATGTTGTCACTGTGGTGATAAGAGGGAAACAAAGGGACACTTCTTTATTCTGTCAATATTTCCCAGGCTATATTCTCTGCAAGTATGCTTAGTTGTTCCTACTCCACACTACTTTGGACCTAAGTTAATGCACATTGGACAAATTAATCCCTAAATTTTCCTGAACACTTATGATGGTTACCTGCCAACTCTTCATCCATCTCTGCTCCCACTAATCCTTGTTTTATATTTTAGGAAATGCTAGATTTCAAATTTCCAAAACATATGCTCTAGCTGTGAAGTATTTTAATAGACCTTTAATAAAACATGCTTTCAGACCAAAACTATCCCCAAACTACTCAACACCTTTAAAGAAGTAACTGAACAGGCAAACAAGAAGATTAACCAAGAGACACTTTTTAGTAAAATAAACTCCTTTTCAAAAAGCCTGCACGAGTTTCATGGTATGCCAACATGCTCAGAACTCCATAAGGGAAACCAAAGGAATTTTGACACTCCCCTATACTTTGCTTGCATTTTGCAGCTTCTCAAAATACAAGTTCAGAAGAGAAAAGAAAGTTATTTCCTATGCCTATGTAAAAACTATTGAACAGATTAGAGTGATAATTTGATTTCTTTCTTTCAGATTTCTTTAGAACTTCCAAAATTTGTACCAGTTCTTAAATAGTTCAAAAGTTCTTAAGTAGTTCAAAAATATTGTGCCATCACTTAAATTTTTTTTGCAAATTATAATCACACCTGTTCTCACAAGCTCAGTTTCATGCTGGAGACGGGGTTATATGCTGAATGTGCATATTTCTTTTATCATCTTCAAGCCTGTATCCTTCATCATTCTTAAACTGATATAATTTTTTAATTAGAGTAGTGAATGGGGCATTTTATCTGGCTTTATAAGACATTAATTCTGTTCCCGGCTCTGCAGTGGACCTGTGGGGCAAATTGCTTCAGTTCCTTATGAATTAGTTCCCTTAGCTGTATTGGAAGGTAATGATCTATTCTGATGAGCCTTAGAGATAGTGTTTTAAAGTATTCATCTTTCTTCTGCATGCCAGACCAAGAACCTTTTCCCAGAGAGATTTAACTGAAGAAGCAGAAATACAGCCTACTGGCCTAAACTTTAAACAGACAGCAATACAAATTTCTTAAAATAGAGTCCTACAAGCCCAGTGTGAATTGACCATTTATAACAGATTCAGATTCCTGGTTCTCTCATATTAGCTCGTTTCACAGAATCACAGAACCATAGAATCACAGAATCACAGAACACGCTGTGTGGGGAGGAACCCACAAGGATCACAGAGTCCAACAATTAGCCCTGCACAGGACCATCCCCAAGAACCACGCCACGTGCCTGAGAGCATTGTCCAAACGCTTCTTGAACTCTGTCAGGCTTAGTGCTGTGACCACTTCCCTGGGGATCGTTCTAGTGCCCAACCACCCTCCGGATGAAGAACATTTTCCTAATATCCAACATCACCCCACTGCCTTGCCTGCCCTGCCTGTCCCTCCTGAAGAGCCTGTAACCATCCAACAGGGCACTCCAGTCACAGGACTCATCCCATCATATTTTGCTTATGCCAGTGATGTCAAATCTCTGAGAACAGGCCAAAGCTTCAAACTCCTCATTTGTTCCTTATGCTGCATGCATTGGTTTAGAAGCATTTCAAGTGTGTTTCATTGTAGACAACACTTCATGGAGAAGATTGTGGGATAGTACTAGCACTCATTTCCTCAAGTTTTGGTGTGCCATCTCATTGCTTATCACTGGCAAGCCTGGCTTACCCCTTCAAAGGCTCTACCTATGAGCCCTGCTTGCTCCTGTGCTAAAAATGTAGAAGTACCATTGTGTCCAGAAGTGCTTCAGAGCCCTTTGAATTATATTCCACCACATGGTATTAAAGCAGCCCATGTCAGCTGTTTGAAATGTCTCTCTCCTGTAATACAGCACCATCTAAATTATCAATGAGGGCACACAGACATCTGTCAAGGGCCCTGTGGGCCTCTGCTTCACATGACAGTCCTGATGTAAGTCCTGCTGAAAACACTAAAAGGACCCCCATGAAAGATCCCAGCTTGGGTGAACAAAAATGCACTTTTAATTCCTCCATTTTTATCTTCTACACAATTCCTTAGACATCTTAAGCATTCATCCCCTAATCCATATTTAGAAGGCTTTATGCGGTAATCCATCATGTGAAACCTTGTTGAGAGCTTTCCTGAAAATCCATCTATAAAATGTCTACCAGGCTTCCTTCTATGTAAGCCAATCATTATTCCATTTAAAAATGTAATCAGAACGGTTTGTCATAATTTCTTCTTCCCAAACCCACGCTGACTCATTCTTATTACATTTTCATTCGCCAAATGCAGCTTTAAACTCTCTGTGAACATTATCTCAAAAATGTCTTAATACTGTTGTTGGATTTAATGAACTTAATTTTCATCATCTTTCCCAGACTCTTCCCTTATGTGACGTAAATAAAATTAGTGTTTTCTAGTCTCCTGTTGCTTTTCAGTGTTGAAGCACATTCTCAAAAAAAAAAAAAAATCAGTTCTCAAACATTTTGTATTTAGCCATGGAACCATAGACTCATAGAATCATTTAATTTGGAGAGGATCACCGAATCCTCAACATCCTCACGAGGGGGAGTGGAGGGGCAGGCACTGATCTCTTCACTCTTGTGACCAGTGACAGGATCCAAGGAAATGGCGTGAAGCTGAGTCAGGGGAGGTTTAGGTTGGGTATCAGCAAAAGGTCTTCATCCAGTGGTTAAGCACTGGAACAGGTTCCCCAGGGAAGTGCTCACAGCACCAAGCCTGTCACAGTTCCAGAAGTGTTTAGACAACATTCTCAGGCACATGGTGTGAGTCTTGGGATGTCCTGTGCCAGGCCAGGAGCTGGACTCAATAATCCTGATGGATCCCTTTCAACTCAACATTTTCTATGGTTCTCCCAGATGCTTATAGAGTATTTCGTCTGCTTCTTCATCCTGTTGGGGTGGTCTGTAACAAACTCCCACCATGACAGCTTCTAATTCTTACCCATAAACTCTCCACACTTTCATCACCATCATCAAGCTCTAGACAGCCAAAACACTCCCTAACACACAGGGCTACCCTGCTGCTGCCTCTCCTTTGCCTATCCCTGCTGAATAGCCATCCATTGCAGCACTCCAGTTGTGTGAGTCATTCCACCATGTTTCCATAATGACAGCTGCGTCCAGTTTTCCTGCTGCACAATGGCTCCCAGCTCCTCCTGTTCATTGCCCGTGCTGTGTGCATTGGTGTAGATGCACTTCCGTTGGGCTGTTGATCCGGTAACATGAATCCAGTTAATAATGGCTAATCTTAGCCTCTTGCCAGGGGAGGTTCAGATTAGGTATTAGGAAAAATTTCTTCATGGAAACGACATTGGAACAGATTGCCCAGGCAAGTCTGGTGACTGGAGCCACCATCCCGAAAGTGTTCCAAAAAAGTGTGGATATGGCACATTGAGACATGGTTTAGTGGTGAACATGATGCTTATGCTAGATTGACAGTTGGACTTGATGATCTTAGAGGTTTTTTTCGCAATGTTAATGATTCTATGATTCTATGATTTAATGTTATGTAACCAAATATCTAGAGTATCTGTCTCAGCTTAAGATTCTGTGCTTTAGTGAAGTGCTGTAGCAGTTAAAAAGCCAGAGCAATAGAATACGCATGAAAACTCCTGGCATTTTAGGAGGTTGGAGTTAGGTCTTAGCTCAGGACTGAACACATTTGCTCCTTTTGTGAAGAGAGGATAACTTCATCTAATTTCATATGATTCAGGTTGATCTAGAATAGTTGCCAAATTAACAGGAGTTTTGAAGAGCAGTCCTTTCAATATTTATTCATATTCATTTGCATCTTTCTGTACTCAAAGGTGTTCTGTGCAAACAGAGAATTTAGCAGAGTATTATTAACATATTGCTCTAAATGTGCTGTTCTATAAACCTTGTAGTTTATTCTCAGTTATGAAGAAATGACACCTCCATTAGGATACATCAGTAATCTCTGTCTCTGGAATAAACCAGATTTGTTTAGAGGAGGTCTTGGTTTTGACAAATGTCTCTTCCTTTTCATGCAGGTCGGCAAATTCAAAAGGATGTTTCACTATATATCTTACCATCATTTTAATTGAGAACTTTGGGTTTAGATGTGTGAATTATCATTAAAAGGCTTATTTTACATGCATTGTCTCTTAATTACCTTATGCTTCTCAGTGAAGTCCAGATGTGCTCCTGTATAACTGCAACACTCAAATCTTTATGCAGTTTTTTACAGGGCTCTTTGCACTCCTGGCCATCTTCATGGTAGGTGTATTTTACACTGCATGTCTCTGACAAGTTTTTAAATTTCTGATGGAAAAAAACCCAAAACACTCCAGTCAGAATTTTCTTTCTAAATCTCAGCAAAATCTGCACTCAGATGTCACAGCCTTAGGGAATCATGAGTGTTTAGACTATCACAAAAATACGAACGTCATCGTGCAGCATGGATTACAAAGCCAGTGGCTTTTACTCGGCTACACCACTACATCTGTTCATCAGAACAATAAAGCTCCTTATGAATATTCAACAGCTTGGAAACTTTTCTGAGCCCCAGAGGCTACTTTATCCCACCGTTTAGAAACAATATCCAAACCCTCATCAGTCATTTCCACAGGTAGTGTGATTATTTCTGAAGGCTATGAGACATTCCTCTGCCCAAGATTCACAGAGCATTATGTAGTTTAGTTTGGAATTATTCCTTCAGTCATTTTTTAATTTTTTACTTGTATTGAAATTTTAAGTATGAATCAACCATCATGCTCAAGTTGGAACCTCATTATTTAAATGAAAACAATATTAAATGAGGGAGGGGAACTATATATTTTAACTACGCTGTATTTGGCCTACTATTGTTGATATGTTAACCAGTAGATAACTACTAATAGAAGACAAACAGTAAATAACTATATTATGTATTTTTGAGCAAAAAGCTGGGCTCTGATTTTGTAACACCATAGATATCTGCCATAGATGATTTTCCTATTTTGCTACATTAACCTTTACAGTTATGTTTCCAATATCCAGACCACAAACAAATCCACATAATACACAGTTCACATTGCTAGCAGTAAGCTAGCAAGCAACCTTTTGGCTCAAGACAGAAACATAGTGTCATTTAGAAAGAAGGAATGATTTGGAGGAATATAAATTTTGGGATAGTCTGCAGAGTGAAATGTGTATAGAAAAGAAGTACATTCTGAGAAAGAGGGTAACAGAAGGAAACACTTGGATAAGCACTAGGATGCCAGCTTTGCATGTTGACTTTGGAGGTGTCTGTGTGTCTCTCTTGTGTCTGTTGACCAATTTCTGCATTGTATCTCACTTCCACAGCATCACCAGCAGCAGCATCCACACAACTGCAGAAACCTACAGCTACAATCAGGATTTCACACATCACTTTTGTAATTACTGTAACTTCCACCATCCCTCACTGCCACAGCAGGACCTCCTTATGAGGAAGTAAAGGCACACTTCTACATACCTTTTAGAGCATTTCTTGAAGAATTAAACACCACCTAATAATTGGCTGAGATTCTGCCACTACACCAACCTTGCTATGACATTGTTTCCGTGTTTTGTTCTTTTTCTCTACCACAGTTTCTGCAGCCTTAGTCTGGAAAGAACCTTCCTCTGAAAGGCATCCAACCTCACGGCAAATTACATAAGAACAAGCTGGGTCTAACGGTGTCTTTGGGCTCCATCCACCTTAGGCCCTGCTGCTTTGGTAAAAGAGGCATGTAGTTGTGTCTGGTCCTTCTTATTACCAGTGCCATTTCAGAAAAGGGTCAGCGATGTGCCATCCATCTCACAGGCACTGAAATACTGGCATCACACTACTGGCTGCCAGCCTGACATAACATTGGGCCTAAGCTCCCTTCGATATCCTCTACTGCCCAGTTGGAAAAACATCATTCTAGAGAGAGCAAACACAAGAGGAATACATGTCCCCAGCAATGCCTGGAGCTTTTACACAGGAGTCAGCAAGCATCACAAAAGCTGTCCTGTTCTTGTGACTGCAGCTAAAAAAACCCTGAATCATTTATCTGAAGCCTGATAGAAAGTTTGAAAGAATGCTAATAGCTGAAAGCTTTAAAAGATCATCTATCCTGTCATTAACCTTTCTGTCATTTACATCTCCTGCTTTTCACATGCAAAGAATCAATCTGAACTGCCACTCACTCTTGCCTTAGAGGAAAATTAAGGTTTTAACTCCATAGGAGTGATGAAGGAACAAATCAGTGACAGGTCATAATGGTCGGATTTGGTGGCCTCAGCCCAGATGCCAGTGGATGCAAGCTCCTATCTGCAGGTATTTATCACTGCATCTAGCATGTGTAACAAGCAGTAGCAGCGTAAAAATCAGTAGAAAGACCATCCTAGCATCCTTCTTACAACCTCACCACAGAGATTAGGTATAAAACTGCTCACAGACTGGGATACATGTGCTAAGACATTGACTCTCCCATTCAGGGTTACACAGGGACAATCATAAGCTTGGACTGCTGCTGCCTGGACTGCTGCAGTGCTCAGTGGTGGAGAGGTCTTCGATCTCCTGCAAAGTTCAACCTGTCCTTCCAAAAGCAACCTGCCACCAGCACAATGAAATCCAGCGCAGAAAGAAAAATAAAGCAGTAAAAAAATCAAAATCCTATTTTTACTGTTAGGAAAGAATTACAAATTTTTGCAAATTTTAACAGCTATAGCCTTGGGCAGCGATCAGCTGCTTCTTCCAACAAACCATTTATGCAGATGCATGACTGATGTTTAAATATCTATCACCATTTTTCCTCTCTCTTTCTTTCTTTTTGTGTTTATTTTTTATTGTAATTTTTGCTAAATCTTGTGATCATTTGTGCATATGCTTAGTGTTAGCAAGTGGGTGAGCAGTCTCACTGAACTCAGGCAGTCTCATTGAGATCCATTTGCCAATGTTAGTTAGAGTGACAAAAGTGAAATCCACAGGCAGGAGCTTACAATCCAATGTAATAAAATAACACAATTCATACCAGGGATGTAAGAGGTGTCCTGAGATGGGAATACAGCCATGTGTCCTTGCCCGTGTGCACATACACAGGTGCAGATCAATGCAGTAGTTAAGAAGGAGGGAGAAAAAGAAGTAACTAGGTAGCTTTCAGCTAATTATATAAAAATAAATTTTAAGAATAAACAAATTAATAACCTAAATATTAGAATATTACATTATTCTAGATATCTGGCTTAAAGAAGTTGGGCAATTTTATTATCAGCCCCAGTGATTAGGTTATTGTTGCAGAATGCAGAAAGATTCCTTTCAACTAAAGGCAACTATTTGTTCTGCAGTTGATAAATTATTTGCCAGCTTTGTCTAATACTGAAATTTTGGATTTATGCATTCAAAATTATTTAAATTATTAACACACACATAAAGGAGGCAAAAACTAGAATGCGGAATGTGTTCCACCTCACATGGTTCTGTTTTTCCCGTGGGCCTGAAGTAGGGAAAGTGATTCTCAGTGCTTTTCTTCCTTTCCCCCACTGCTTTTATTTAATTTAATGAGGTAGCCCCCCTGCAAGTTTATATTTATGAATTCATAATGTGAGCCAGCAATTTCTTATGCAAAGTCAAGTAATTTTGTTGCAGACTCTTTCTCTCACCCCCACCCAAAGATATTGTTAACTGTCACATTTTATAATAGCACCATCTTTCTTCCAATAAAGAAATTACTTCAATAAGATTCCAGCTTTCTCAAGGCATATCACAGGTAAAAACCTGAGTCATCACACAATAAATAGTTTTAAATTTGGCTACCAAACAAGTAATACACAAGTTTAACTTGTGAAGCACTATTCTTTTCCTTCTGGAATTGTTTATTTCTAGCCTTCATTCTGATTTCTGCCGGGATATGATTTACGTTGTAGAGCAACTCTCTTCAAATAAGAGACATATATTCCAAAGCACATATGTTTGGCGTCCTCTTGCTGCATGATGCCATGTGCTGCTAAAAAGCTTACTAAAACCAGCTAAAGCTGTCACAAAACCTTGCTTCAGGAGGTCCTTTGTTCTGCCTCACCTCTTTCCCTGAAAGGTTAAAGGGCTGAGCTAGCTATTCACTAGGAAAATCAGTTGCTTGCTAATCTTTATTCAAATTCAGCCAGCTAACAAATGCATCCCTTAGTGCCTACAACCCTTGAATATTCACAGATATTTGCATTAGTTAAGATTTTTAATATTTTCCACATTTATTCATTATTTTCCCACCTTTTATTTGTGTTAATTCCTTGGTGGCTATTGAATTAAAGATTATAAAAAAGGTACCGTGATTCAGGCAGCATTTGCAGATGGTAAAACAAGCAGCTCATGAAAAATGTGTTGAAGACACTATCTACTATTAACCTGTGCGGCTCTCTGGGATGTTCCATAAATCTTTATATGAGCTAAAATCACAAGTGGTCCATTAAGAGGAGAAAGGGAGGCTCAACTAATTTGCATGTATTCATTTTTCCAACTATAGTTAGAAGCATATCCCTGAAGCCTACAGGAATAGGCAATGATTCCTGTAAGTCTGAAAACTTTGCAGAACCACAGCAGTTGTCATACTGGATTATACCTGAGGTACTCAGCATGTTCCTGGTGGTCAGCAGCAAGTGTTTCAGAGGAATATTGCAGTATCTGCCTGTTTTCAGCCCTTCTAGGCAAACTGTATTCACAGCTGTTCTTTCTACCTTGGCAATAGATGCAACAGAAAAATAAGTCCTTCAGAAACAAACATAGAGAGGCACTTCCTAGGCCTAAGGGAAAGGTTAGGACTTCTAGGTTTAGAAAGAAACCAAATGTTGCCAAAAGAGAAAAAAAATCCATTTCAGTATAAAAACAAACAAACAAAAAACCCCACGCCACCAAAACAAAGAAAAAAAGAAGAGATGCTCAGCCAAACAGAAAGGCAACATAATTAAAATGGATCAAAGACTGCAATTTTTTTGCACATGTTGAAATTTACCCCATGTAGAAAGTCAGCAGAAGGCCTAGGCCCTCCTTTAGCTGTCACTCGCTACCCTGAGAGCTTTCCTGACACTTCCAACAGTTCACAGGTTCTATGCCTGCCGTTAGGACAGAGGAATATTTCACCCACAATACACAATCACTTTATATAAATATCGGTCCCTTATATCACCAAATCTAAGAGCTTAGCAGGATTTGTTTTTTCTTCATACTCAGATGTCTGTTTTAACAAGAAGAAGATGGTTACCCAGGCTCCACCTTCACTTAGTAAATGAAATACAAACAGACTGATGCAGACCTGTAATCTACAAAATTTCTCCAGTGACACCACTCAAGCATTCCCAAGCTTCCTTAAACTGTCCCTAAACACAAATCTCCCCTACCTCAATGAGTCCCAAATCCTACACCCTACACCCTCAATCACCTCTCATTTCTTCTAGTCAGGGATATTTCCAGATGAGAAGAGATGGGCAGATACAAACCTGTGTGTGAGTTCCCATGCTATTTACTGTTGTTTCAACTTCCTCCTCTAGTCCCAAACATTAATCACCACCAGTCTCAATCCTGGCATTAACTTAGACTGTGCATTCCATAGGACAGGGACTGATGTCTTCTTATCTTAATCAGTGAATAATTTTGTTCCAGGTAAGAACTCACAGCTTCCTACTGGAAAGGAGAAACTGCTGTTACAAGCTGTCTCTGTATGAACAAAGATGAGAAAATTCTTCACAGACCCAGGAGTGATGACTAAGAGTTGGACTGAAATGAGGAATATGACAACAAACTCATCACCAGGTTGATGACTTATGTATAGGTTTACAGTGAAAGGGAGGGATATTTACAGAGATTAAAAGCAGTGAAAAAAATCATAAGGGAAGGAAAATACAGGACAATACCAGCTGCTTACCACCTGACCACCTACAACTGTTTTGTGGAGCAAATGAAGACAGAATGAAAGAGAGGGTCAGAAGCACAGAGGTGAACAAAGAAGTTGATGTGGGGCTGGAAAGACTGAGAAGCCTGGGGAGTAGTCCAGGTATTACCCACAAAACTAATTCTCAGAACAGAATCTTTTTACATCACTCAATATCTTTTTTTTTGTTATCTTCTGAAAAGACACCAGAGCCTCCCATGTACAAGATTTCTATGTGATGAGATGACAACCCATCTTTTGGAAGCAGAACTTTTAATGTGGCCAGTTGTAGAAATGCTGTAGGATGCTCTAGAATTTTCTGTCTACTTCATTTACTAGGATGAAGGAGTTCCTGACAACTCCAAAGACGGACAATTAGTCACTGCAATAAAGCAGGAATCCTTCCTTTATTGCAAACAAGCCTGTTTATCAGCTCAAGGAGACTAATAAAAGAAAATGTCATATCAAAATGCTCAATCAATGTAAGAAGTAATGGATTGGTTAAGTAACTAGTTGTCCCACACAAAACAAATGAAAAACAAACCCACTGATATGCTATTCTAGTACAGTACATTAAAGTCATCAGTTACCAATATCTCAGTGCCAGTACAAGGCTTTTACATCTGCCAAGTAGGATGTAACTTCAACGGTATCACCTGTATTTTAATTATTTTTATTAAAAGCAACTAAGCTGGAGGGAAAATCCATATGTTATCATTGCATAACATAACATACCATAAAGCTCACACTCCCCCACTGCAGTTCAGACCCCTAGCAACACTCTGTAACAATCACCCATTTAAAAGGTTCAGCAAAAGTCATTCTGATTCATACATTCCTGAAGAAAAATGACTAGGCAGCAGTGATATGAAACTGCATTACTGCATAAAAATATCAGCAATAAACACACTGAAAGAATTGGCTACACAGACTTCTGTTTGCCAGAATAATTCCTTCACTGTGTTGACATACTCACATTCTTCAGTCCTTGGTTTTCAGTTTTGCCTATACAGAAATTCAAAGTTTCACCTCTCATAATTCTTTATAAGCTTCTCTTCTATTCTTAGTAAGCCAAACCAGATTTTTATTACACTAACAAATCAAGCTAATAAAGAGATAAAGGAGAGCATCTCTTTTTCTGAGAGAAAAGATGTTATCACCTCATTTTAGTCCTCAAACCTAGTACTCTCTAAAGGCCTCCTGATAAATTTGTGAGGCAGGGCCAGAAGCAAGGTGATCAGCTCAGAGGAGGAGATGTGCCCCTAACGAGAGTACAAGATTTGGACAAGTTTACTCAGCCAGGGGCCATTCCTCCTTTCCTGTAGGTTGTCCAATCACCACTGTAGACAAATATTTTTTGCAGGCTTGCATAGCTCCTTTGCAATAATTACATTAAGGGAAAAAATTCTCTGAGAAGCCAATTTAGTAGGGAGCCTGTGTTTTGACAGCTACTCCTACAGAGATGATTTCATACTTAGAGGAAGATAAAGCAAGTGTCTTCACCTATTTAGGTTTGACATGGGCGAAACCAATACATCTAGCACAGACCTGATGGCAGCAGCAGAAATCTTTGTATCTTAGGAGAACAAGAAGAGAAAGATTGAAATGTTGGGGCTGAAAAGGAGGAGAAAAATACAAGATGAGAGGGGAAGACTAGGGCAGTTGAAAATCAAAAGGAAGAGCTATTTTTTTTTGCTATTGTAGATTTTTAACTTTTTTTTACAACTTCTGTTCATGAACAACTCATGCTAGCAGACCCTCTGCTCTGCAAAAGCCCAAGCTACTTTTAACTTATACTGAGCTTTACTCCCAAATAAGCTTTTGAGAATCTATTGAAATTCCAATATAGTATCATTTTTCTTGGAAGATATGCCAGAGATGAGCTGTTATTTGTCTCTCAAACTGAAGATACTATTAGTACCCAAATTACCAAACCCTTAAGAAATGTTGCAAAGCTTTTAACTTGTAGTAGGAAGTTTCACAGTTTCTACATAAATATTAGAAAAAGTAGCCCCTTAACCTTTTTTCAGGGTAGAGATGTCTTTGACTGAAGTATCTGAGTATTTTGAGTATCCAGCTGTTCTGTGAACAACTTCTAAAGGAAAGAGGAGGGGAGGGTTTCACTATCTTTTGTGTTTCTGGGAATGCCTCCTTCAAGACAAGTTCCCAGTGCCATTGTAAAAGCTGAATTTTACCCTCTGCATTCAATACTAGGCACAAGATCAACAGCAACAAGAAAGAATAAGCCACTTTAAACTAAAGGAGAATGTGATTTTGCCAAGCGCCTGCCCCATCTCCAGTTCTGCTCTTCACTAGCATGAAAAAGGGAATAGAGCAGTTTTAGATATCTAAAAGAACTATTACAAAGCACATGGGGTGGACAGAGAGCAAAGAGGAATCACAGAAGAGTAGAGGGTGTTTGGAGGGTCCCAGAAGCACATTTGCAATCCAAGGCAGCCATCTCAACATTAAACACCACAACACTGCTCCCTCCCTCTCTTCCAGGCAGTGTCTCTCTGGGGCTTGGGTGCCCATCTCCTCAGAAGGGTCTGAAAAGTTTGACATTATAGTGGTCTGCCAGATGCTCCTTAAGTATATAAAGTAAAGTATGTTATTTTGTTCTCAGTACAAGAAGGCATTAACTGCCTGCCAAGGGAAGGGCTTCATGACATGCTGACTTCTTTTTTTCCTCCAAGAGATTTCAGACATCTCAGTGGAGATTCACTGCTCTTTAGCCTCCTCTGATACTGCACAGTGAGGATGAGACAGGAAGAATCAGTAGGTAGGGTTGTCCACAGGGTTAATGCTTAAGCACAGGTAATTTCCCAAATATCTGAAAAACCTTCATTTTAATGAACACTTTTCCACATCTTTGCATCTTTCTCTACACCATCCATTGTCTGAAGGTCTCCTATCACTTCCAAATGAGACCCCTTCCTACCCAGACTGGTATTTTTTTGCCATGATCTACTTGTAAATATATTCAAACACATGGGATCACCCAGAAGAAGCAGAACACAACATATTTATAATCTCTGTAGTAACTAAGGCCCACACACCATAGGTCTTAAACTTCTTTCATATTAGTTAATTTTGAAGACCTGTATTGTTCATCTGAGCCATTGGGCACTTTTATCTCAAGCTTTTTAGTCCATTTTGAAGGACCGGGGACCAACATCAAATGGGTGTCAAGCGAAGGACATCTTATACCACTAATGGATGTAATTACATTAAATGGCTATTTTATGTCCTCCCTTTTTTATTAATTTAGCTTTCTGACTTTGACAGCATACCAGTAGACATAATGAGTTCTTTTCCATATTTTGATCATTTTAATTATCATGGCATCTCAAAACCTTTACTGACCTATTTTGATGCAAGCAATAAAACGCGTCGTAAAAGATGATCCATTGTAAAGACCTAATGTCATAAAATTGCTGATCCAAAACAGAAAAGTACAAGAACTGGCAAAGTCAGTGAAGAATGGTTATCCTGTCCCACACAAAATAAGCTCAAGGAAGGACTATCTGTGTGGAAGCCAGGTGGCACACAGTCTGTTAACAACACTCAGAAATAAAATCTGCATGATTTGCCTCATGCATCTTGTGGAGGCATGGCCAGATTCCAAGAAATTCAAAGCGTGGAGGAATTCCATGCCTTCGTCTTAAGGTCAATGCAATACAAGTTTCAGCACTTTAACTACAAAAGTATCGACATTGTGGTTGATTTACCAAAATTTGGGCATGGATCTAATACCGATACCCAACTAAGACGGACAAAGACTCTCTAACTCGTCAGGGTTAAAAAGTGTATGTTTATTCGGCGCTGGGCAGCAGCGTGGGATCGTTCCGTAATACGCAGTGCCAAATCACAAAACAATACAGAGTCTATTTATCTACAGAAAGTTTTAAATATTCAAAGCACAAATACATATTGACAACATAAACACCTCCCATTCCCCGCTTCATATGGAAATTAGCTAAAAAGCCATTAAGCATGCATTAGTTGGCCCTTTGAAATAGGTCTGGGGTCTTTATTAGGGGAGGGGGTCCTCCCTTTGATGAAGTAAGTTCTTCTTCCTCAATTTGACCTTTCTACCCCTCTGGTTTTTGACAATACATACGACGTGGGAGGACTCCCAGTCTCCTCTTCAGTGCTTTTCTAGATAAGTTCTTAAATGGGATAATTAATACCTGTCAAACTTTCTTTTAGATGGTATTTGTTTCTCATTACACTCTACAGCTGAATAAACAATCCGCTCCCAGATCTTAGACTCATTCTGGGCTCAACTTAATTATTAACTTTCTTAATTAGATTCAGCTGCATTTGCTTTTTAAATCTGTTTTAACTAATTTTAGCAAATAGCTTTTTAGCTAAAATCTTAATGCTTACACGTTTAAGAAAATTCTATGTTTCATGGTGATGCAAATGAAAGTGCCCAGTACAGATTTTGCAGGCACACACATGTGTATGTGCACACATACACACTCATACACAGCGCCTCTGACACTGTGCCCGTCCTCAACCAGGCTTTCCCTCCTTTTCTGAAATTTTCAGTACTTTCCTAGTTTGAAGAAGTTGCACTCAATCCTAGGAAAGGCTCCCAAGAAAGGCTTCTGTCCATTACCTATCAGGTTCAGTCGGGGCTGGCTCCCTACTGCAGTGTCTTCTAAGCATCCTTACTGTCCCTGCTGAGGTTGCAGACTCTCTCCATGCTCCATCCCCAGCACATTCTTGCTCTTCTCTGATCTCTACCATCGTTTTCAAATCTGAGAGTCTTTTAATTACTCATCTAAATTTAGTTAGATGCTATTAGTTCTCATGACAACTCTTACCTGTAGCAGTACTTTTAATAGTTATTTTTCTGATCTAGTCAAGACAAGTTCTTGTGATCTAAGGCTCTGTGTTCATTGTGTTCCAATTAGGTAGAAATCATGGCAGGTTTTAAAAGAGGTAAACAGCCCTCCTCCCTTAGAGTGTGCATAAATTCATGTAGCTGCAATGAATCACATCAGAGAATGATCCAGGTGAAAGCTAAATCTCAAATCTCTGCAAGAGCAGAGACTTATTCCAGTTATTCATGCTAAACCCCATCTCTCAAACTTTTGCTATAAAAATGAGTATTTCTTGAAAGTAGGTGACTAAGGATCAATGCAGGATTTTAGATACCTCCTGGGACTCAGACAAAAAAACAATGTTGGAAATCACTCATCAAAGACTACGTTTGCTATTTCTTAAGTTGAGACTTTTCAAATTTTCAAAAATCAACTTTTCACAATAATGATACCAAGACTGTGAAAATTTTCCTACTGCAAAAAAATTAAAAATTTGTAGCCAACATTATACATACAACACAAAATATCAATTTAAAAAAAGTTAAAAAGTCAAAAAGTTATATGATGACTCTTTCATCTTGTTGTGAAATAAAGACAAAGCAAAATCCAAATAATAAGAAGAATGTCTACAAATTAGGTAGTCACTTTAATCACCAGGCTATTTTCTTGTCTGATTTAGTCCCTGAATTACAACAGAAATTAAATCCTAACACTAAATCATGTTATTCTGTTTCCAAACAAATTTCCTCAGAACAAGCAGATCTATGCAAACAGCTTGAAAAATCATAACTGCATATTGGCAATGTGAACTGAAATACTTTCACGGATTTTCTTCTGGCTATACACTAGGACCAGCACCTCCTGACTCACAGCTTAATGGTTTATCTATTAAAGCTTTCTGATTCAAGTGTTTCATGTCTTGAAAATGTCCAGACTTCTCCCATCTTTTTCTCCTTACCTAAAATAATTGTGCAATTGCTGTGCAACTAATGCTCCAATTCATTCTTCCTCCAGGTCATTTGTACACCTATTTCATAACAGACTGGTAGTTCCTAATGTTCAGCTCTGGGGCAACCCACTATTAACCTTCTTTTCCTCTGAAAAATTGGTTATTTATTTTGACTTCATTGTCTATCTTTTAACCACTTTTAATCCATGGCAGGATCTAACCTCTGACTACCAAAGTTTTTTAATAGTCTCTTGTGAAGACCTTCAGCAGAGTCTTTTGTTCTCAATTTTATTATACTCATCCATTCTCCTTCACCCACCACTTCCTTCAGTGTTTTCGGTGCATTCCAGCAGGTTAAAAAAGCTTCCAGCTACTCTTCAAAAATAGCTGATATCTTGTGCCATAGTCACCTTGGAGATTAAAAATTTGAATAGCTTCTCAATTTATTTTCTAGTGCTGCATTTTTATTCACCAGGAGGTAATTTTTAGCAACAAGCTTATCTTAATAAACACATAAGGGCTATCCTAATTCTACGAGGTACCTTCTTTGCAATTTAATGCAGAGACACAAAAGTACTTTTGGAAAGTGATGGGCTCATAACCACACAATGGGTATTACAGATATTACCTTGAGTAATATTTGCACCTTCCCAATTAAACAGTGGATATTCACAATTAAAAAAAAAAAAGACCAAAAAAGGCCAAAAACCCACAAAAACCACAGAGTCTGTAGCATCAGGTAAACTTATATAAATATTTTAAGCTGCCTTTGTTTTTCACTAAAGTAATTTCCTCTGTCCTACGTCCCTCCGTCACTGATAATTCAGGTGCTTCAGGAATTCCTAGACATGCAGATTGCAGCTGGCTGGGCGACGGGCCACGCAAACACTCATCCCTGTGGTTAGACATGCGCAGGTCCCACAGAAGGAACTCCTGCACACCCTGGTCATGCAAACACGCTCTTGCCCATGCAGCAGGGAGGCAGAAGGGCATGAGGGGGGGAGCTGGAAGTAAAAATTAACCAACTCATGACCTGATCCTTGTCCTTGTCTGAAGAATGCAGATGAAAAGAGTTAGCAGAAAGCAGCTTAAAGACACATTTGATTGTTCTGTTTTCCACATGTGTCATAGTGTGTATACCTACATCTTTCAAAAAGCTCTCTGTTTTGGTTTGAAAGATAAGTGTCTGCTAAGGAAGGCAGGATCCTCTCTTGGAATGGAAAATGTAACCCCCTTCTGTCCGAATTATTATAATTTTGAAATTAAGTGGCAAAGATATGAGAAATGGGAATAACAGTTCTTTACCAATATATGTATAACAAGGCAAACAAGCAACAATAACTCTGGCAGTAACAGCAAACAGAACCACAAACCCCGTGCCAGCCCCTCTCGGCTGTCAGGCCCTTTCCCCGTTGGTGCAGTTCCGCTCACAGCCGGCAGGGGCGCTGGCGGCTCCCGGGGAGCAGGGCGGGTGCGATGGTTCCCCGCCTGCAGGGGGCGCTCCGGAGCGAGCGCGGGGAGCACGCGGTGATGGCGGCTTGGCCGAGCTGGGAAGGGATGGAGGAAAGGCTTCACAAACCCCCCCGGGCAGCCGATCCCAGTGCCCCAGCAGGACCCTCAGGAACAGCAAACTGGAAAGGCAGGAATGAGCATAAAATCCCGGGTGGTAGACGAGATGTGTCAGACTCCAGAGCTGCAGCGGAAAGCCCGGACGTCTTGGCAGGCAAGGCGTGCGGAGCTGCAGTGTAGTGAAGACTCAGAGCAGGGGCAAAGGAACGGCAGGGGCGCAGCAGCGGCAGCCCGGCTCCCAGCAGGGTAGTGAAAAGCGGGCTCGGGATCCCGGGGTTTTTCCCCTGAGGCACCCAAGCAGATGGTGAAAAGTCCCTCTTTTAGTGAGGTAGGGTGTTAAATAGGGTCCCAATGAAACGGCCGCTCCAGCGAGCAAGCTCCGCTCACGGTAGAAGGAAGGCAGCAGAAGGCAGAACCCCGCAGTGGTGATGAATTCTCCCCACAGCAACTGCAGCCTCTCTCCCCTCCAAACGCCGAGAAAACAAGAGAGCTGGGGGCTCCACCCAACCCGTTTTTCCCAGTTCAAATTTCACGGCATCTCTGCCCTACGTGAGAAAACCCCAGGTAAAAGGGAGTAGTCAGCTGGACCCCTTCCCTGAGCTGTGGCCAGGTCTTTTGTCTCTCTAAAGTATCCAGTCATTATTGTCTCCTAGCAACACATATGAAGGAAAATTCCTTAACAGAAAAAAAAAAAAAACAAAAACAAAAGGAGAACTCCTAAAACCCCAACAGTCTCCAAAACATGCTAGGTAATGGAGGTGCCATTTGGACTCATATATGCCCAAATGTGTACACTCTTAATTACCAAAGGCATCTTATAATGGTAGAAATGTGGCACTGTAAACGAGCTGTCACATCTTTGTTACATTTAACTGTTGTTTTGTATTTGCTTTTCTTTACCTGGTCAGTAAGTAAAAAAAAAGCATCCTTTCCTTGTAGGGAGAGAGATTTAGAAGAGGATTATTGTTTAAGTGGCTGCTCAGGGAAGGGGAGGAAGGCAAGAAGAACAGAGAAAATTGCTGCAAGGTCATAGTCAAGTCAAAAAGGAGAATAGCTGGGTGAAAGAATATCTGCTGTCCAGCGTTTTGTACTGGGCGGTTTCTATAGCTTGTCATGATTGTAGTGAGAGCTTCTAGGGAGAAAAAGTACTTACAGGAGAAAATGGATATAGAAATCTCTGAGATACAGAAGGATGTTTAAGTATATTCTTTCTGAAATAAAGCTTTTCATAAAAACACTCTTCTTCAAACGCAAGCCACTATCAAATTGCTCCCTTTTCTGCTTAACTCAAAGAGGGTATTAGTCTTTTGACAGTAATCCTTGCACTGCAGTCCTAGCTGTGAGGTTAAGAAACGATTTTGTCCCTGGGACACTTAACGCCCACAAGAAACTGTTACTAGTAAAGGTGTTACTGGTTGTAGTTTCGCGACTGTCCTGTGCTTCCTACAAAACTTGGGGATTAGTGCAGTATTGCGCGATTACTTTGACTGAGTTAAATGTTGAAGTCTGGCAAAAATTCCAGAAACTGCCGCCACCAAAGGCCAGTGGTCTCTCCAGTGTCCACTCTGTGCAAGTACCCAAGTGCTGGGTCGAATATGGATGGCCTGTTAATAAGGGAACAGGAAAAAAATCAGGGGCAGCAGGGACCCATACAGTTCTGCTGCCAAGCGCAAGGAGCCAGCCTACACTAAGTAAACTGGCCTTTCAAATAAGAGAGAGCCCAGGGGTAACAGAGGCCTGAATGAGACACCTGCTTTTACTCATGGAAGTACTTACAGGTGGTATGTATGCTGGGGGACTAGGTGTTCTAAACAGATACCCAAAAAAAGAGCACACCGACCAGGGCTCTCCTCAGGTAACACAGAGGGTGTCACTGGAACCAGAAGGAAATGAAAGAAATCTGCAGTAAAGCCTAAAACTGCAGCTGCTCGTCTCAGGCTGGTTTCAAAATAACCACCCAGTCCATCCTGCCCACTTGCCTCCCCACAGGAGCCCACCACAGACTGGTGCCTCTCTGATGGAGGCTGAAGGCCAGAACCAGACTGGGATCAGGGGAGGGGCCTGACTTTGGTCAGTGTAGGGCTCCCGGGGGCAGCCAGGTAGGACCACGGTAAGCTCAGGTAGACCCAGGACGTGCAATAGGTGGACATGGGCTGTACGAGCAGGTGGTGTCCTAGCAGTGTGGGGAGGAACAGAGCTCAGGGACACATTTGCCAGAGAATGGCCACAGAGTGTGAGTGATGTCGAACATTGGTCAGGCTTCCGCAGCCTCCTTTTCCGTCTCAAGTACCACTTCCACTTTTCCTTCTACACCTTTCTCCCTTCTTTGACTACAGCAGGTCTAGACAAGGACATGCCACAGCACACTTCTACCTTCTCCCTCCTTGGTCATTCATCCAGAGCTCAGGGAACTTTCTGTAAGGTCATCAGCACTAAGGCAAGGAAACTGATAGAGCACCAGCCCCAAGAAGTGCCTTACAGGCAGCAGTATGCTCTGCCAGAGCTGTGCCAAAGGGAGTTCCCCACTACTTGCACAAAACTCCTTGAAATACAGTTTTCAATTCACAGACATTTTGCCTGTTTTTTCTGGTTTGGGTGGCCTTTCTTGAGAATGCTTTTGAGGCTTTATTTCATTGTCTTCATACACCACATGCTTCTGAAGACAGCATTTTGTTCTGATTTTCTATATTCACAGATGGTATTGCCTCTGTGTATCTAAATACACATGAAAGTATATATACTTATATACGAACAACTCCTGATCCAAAGGAAACAGGCAATCAGAGGGTGCTCTGAGATCAGAGCAACTTGGACAAGTTGAAGCTGTCCCTGTCCATGGCAGGGGATTTGGAAGTGGGTGATTTTAAGGTCCCTTCCAACCAAAATTATTCTATGACTGGTTCAACTTATGGCATCCAGCCATTGCCAGAGCAGTACAAAAACACCTGGAGGAAAATGGTGCCCACCAGAAGAAGATGGGGCAGAGCATCTCTCACATCCTGTCTCTTGTCACAGTTGTCCTCCTGTAACTAGACAAGCTTATAATGAAGATTTGCACTTTTTTAAACAGTGTCTGGTATGGGACAAGCTTGTAATGCCATTAGCACCCTAAAACAAATAAGGAAAAAAAGAAACATCTGTGAGGGAAAATTCCTACACAAAGTAACAGATGTGATTCCAAAAGGCTTCTCTGAAAAGCATGTTAAGTTTTAATTATTTAGAGTTTCTCACTGTGTAGATGCAAAACTCGCACAGATTTCTGAACCATAAATAGCAGATTGAGATTGCATTTGAAGAAATTTAATGCCAGTGGAAGAGTGGACCCATTTCTATAGAATTAAGCCATACAAAATGTCATTTTTTGGAGCTATATTCAAAAGAGATCTAATTTAAATGCTCTACAAAAAGCATGGCAAAATGCTGGATTTGTACGAAGAATAAATTCCAATTCATTCCCACGAATGCAATGATGAAATTCCCAGTTCTTACTATACTGAAAATGGAATGGGACAAAGTGTTGATGATTACAGGAAAAAAAAAACACCTTGTGACAGGGATATGGAGTACATAACTGAAAAGGTGCTCTTATCATGTTTTCAGCTCTAATTTCATACTCACTAATTAACAGATTTACTCTGTGCTTCATATGATATCATGTATTATTCAAGCAACTTCTTAAAATTTAACAAAAGCACAAGGAACAGGAGGAGAATATCATAATACCCAGAATTTTAAATGTCGTTAAACCAAAGCTATGCTTTAAAGAAAATATCTACTAAGCATACCAACATAAACAACCTGGTTTCCACACAGCATGAAGCCTGGTTTTGTCTGCCTTGTTTACCAGGGTTTTTTCGTGCCAGGAGCCCTTTGTATAAAGCTGCAAGTAAACGAATCATTACAGAAAGGAAAACACAATTCTTACTCATTAGGCTCACAATTCTTATTCATTAGTGTATTCATTCACCTTGATTAAGCAGTAAAAAGGAAGAGGGCTGGGGATTTTAAGAGAGGTACATAGGCTTTTGAAGTGCAGCAGTTCTCAGCAATTCTCAAAAAGGCTGCAAGGAGTTAAGAAGGAATGAGTGATGTCTGTGCACAGCCCCACACTTTAGTCAATCCAGGTTACACACTTTCTCAGCAGGCGAAATTCTATATTCTGAAAAGATATAAAGCATGGTAATGTTGGCTGGTACAGGACCCAAAGCACTGAATGCAGGTAAATTATAATAGCCTCCAGTCTCCTTCCTTGGAAATATGCTGTATAATTAAGAGTTTTCCACTTGAGTGAAAACTTCTATCATTCCATTCTTTTACTGACCTTTACTTTGCCCTAAATAATCTTGTTTACCTGGTTACATTTTCCTTATGGTTACTTCAAGTTTTCTATTGACATCGTTTTGTTACAACAAACAGAAAAACAAAACAAAAAAAACCACAACCACAACAAAATGTGAGCATTACTCAATCACAAGATGGTTTTCATCTGGAGAATGTGATCACACCTGGCAATAGTGGTAAGCAAGAAACAGCAGATTTCATGATAAACTAAGATTACAGAGAGTTCCTGAGTTTTACAGACCCCACTGCAATTAAATCGTACTAGAGCTCCTCATCCCTAGGGAGCCTTTCACAGCTATCACAATTTGGTATCACAATTATTGTGACTATGCCTATCACAACAAGAGAATCTCACAAGACCTTAATGAGTCATTAGAATAAAGTACCCCAAAGTGTGAAAGCTTAACCAGAAAGGCCTTTTCTCTGCCTCGGAAGTCTGAGAATTTACTACTACAGAATTTAATAAACACATGTGTAGGTGCTGTCTTTTTAGAGCTAAACTTTATCCTACATCAAGAGGCTGAAGGAGGCTGTCTGTATGGCTACTGAAATTACAAAACAGAAATCTTTCTCTGTCTGTGGGAGAGGCAGCATGATAAGCAAACACACCTACATTTGGAGTGTTTTCTCAATAAAATTTTTTAGCAGTTTGCATTGTGCTGACTGGATGTGTAGATGATATGTGGATTAGGCAGCAGACAGATCATCTGTCTAAATGCCATCATGAAACAGCTGCCCTCTTCTTTTCTATCCTGTTAATGCTAATCTTCCAGATCTCAAGCAGGCACTGGTATTATTCCTAGAAAGACAATAATCAGAGCAATGGACCAACAAAACACTATGCAAAATGACATGTCACATTAGAGGAGCACTTTGTTTTCATCTGAGTATTCAAAGTGTTGGAGGCAGCACATTTAAAACAAAACTCCTGGACTGAAACCTTGAGAGCTTCACAAATCACATTTCCTTTGCAAGCCAACACAGCATTTTTTTTTCTAATTGCCGAGCTGCTGGTTTTAATGTAGAGTGGACCCTGTCGATAGTCTGGGATTAATGTTGTGGAGATGCTGTAAGTACCTAATAGGAAAAAGCATTTCTTCTGAAAAAAATCATTTTTAGTACTTGCACTTGCACTTTTTGGATCTAATCAGAAATCCCTGGCCCGTGATTGTTTCTAAGTACTTGGGGAGATGTTATGCTTTTACCTATAGCTTATCCATTATTATAATTATAGTCACTGTCAGGAACTGAATCATGTGCATCAGGGTTTTTTCATCTCTTCTCTGCAGCCAAATTTGCTGAACTTCTTGGATTTTGCGTGAAACTTTCTAATGCTGTTCATTGTTGGTACCCAGCTGTGAGCCACTGCATCTCTGGAGTGTGTCTGCATATGTTTTCTGTTTGTACCTTACCATGTCTACTCTCCTGACTTCCTGGAGACCATGGGGAGACCCATGAAGTTCCTTCTGTGGCTTACCAGACAAAAGGACAGGAAGGTGCTATGAGTAGAGAGTTAATTGACATGGAATTGTCTGATGTTAAAATCTTTGACATCTGGACACTTGTTATTAAAATACATCACCATTTCTAACAGTGGCCACAAAAAGTTCAAACCATTCTGGTAAGAAGACATAAGACTGTTGACGAAGTATCATTAAAAGATGATTTTGTTTTCTTTTTACAATAAGTATGAAATTCAAGCTACCTGAAATCTAAAATAGTGTGGGTTGGTGTGGAGGGCTGTGAGCCCTTGGCACAAGAGCCCTCTGCACTCCCTTGGAGGAGAGAGGCCTGGGGCCAAAAGACTGTACCCAGAGATAAGCAACCTTCCTCATGGTGACCAAGCGAACCACCCCTAGCATGCCTTCCTTCTTTATGGTAATACCTTGTACCCAGCTGGCTAACTGGTTTCTACCCCACCCCCTGCCTTTCCCATAAAAGGCCCCTGTTTCTGCCCCTGAGCTAGGGAGGTCTTGTCCTTGGCCTTTCCTTTGCAGAGGCTGCTGGACAGGAAAAGCTACCTCTGTGGACTAGCCAAACAAGGCTCCTGTCTCTCTGTCCCCGAGTTTGCCTTGCGTGATCTCACAAAGAGCTGAATCGCAAGAGCTGGAATCACTTGTACCTGAGAAATCGCTGCATTTGCTGAAATCACCTGCTGTCCAGAGAGGCTTTCCATCGCCCCTGGAAGAGTTGTCCTTTGCAGGACGCTCTCTCTAGGAAGATCACAGCATACTGGTGCTGACCAGCATCTGGCCTCCTTGCGAGAAGTTTATGTGAAATTCTCACCTTAGTCAATCAGATCCCTGGTGTGAGCTCCACATTTTCTTTTTGTTGGCACAACTGAATAACAGGGTGCACATTTTGCAGGCAAACAGCCCAGACAACTACCTGGCTGTGGTGTGAGCAATGGGTATAAAAAGACACTTCTGCTTTTCAAAGACAGGTACAGAGAGCCACATGGTCAAATGCATGCATATATAGTTCCTATAAACTGGTGGTGTGAAATGAGGATGCAGAGGCTTCCTGCTTATACAGATCAAGCTGGTTACAGCTGTAATCCGAGCTTAAGGCTTTCTACATTTTATCTTCCAGGTATAATTTTACTTGTTCACATCTGTAAAAGGCTCCTAACCCCTATGAAGCAGCTAGTAATCTATTTAAAATACACTTGCAATATAAAAAGTGACCAGATGAAATTTTCCTTGTATTGTGTGAAATCTGGTTTTTAACATCCCTAATTTCTATATTTAGACCATTTAAGCACAGGTAATGCTTTGACTTGGTAGCATTACACGAGCTCGTTCTTAGAAAATGTCTTTGGTCCCCTCTGCTAGAGGGTCAGCGGGGTGTCCGGTACCACTCTCCCTTTCCTGCAGCAAAACCAGTGCATGGAACATGATTTTTCTAAAAAGCAATCAACTCTCATCCCCATCTACCTGGAAGAAGCAGTTTGGAATGGGTACATTAAAACAGTGACATGACTTGTCTGTGATGTTTCCAGGCTTGGGTGCTGTACCCAGGCAATGGGACCATCATGGCCAGCCCTGTCACATGCCAGAGAGATGTCATGGGCTGGTGCCACAGGTGTGCAATGGTGGGGGAGTCTGGCACTTCTTCCTTGTGCTGGATAATATCTGCTCTCACCTCAGTTCACATTTGACCATGACATGCTGTGTGGGCACCAAAAGCAGCATGCAGGGAGTCATTATCACCATTTTCTCTGCAGAGAGACACTTGTGTGCAAACCAGGCTTGATTCTGCAAACTTTTTAGCAGCAGGGACAGGTGAAGGTATTGTGGAGTAGGATACCTTTCACCTGCATCATGAGTAAATTGAAAGACCACTGTGTGGTGACCAACAGCAATTATGATCCCTTGTTTCCTGTGGACCTGTATCATACCCCAGTGCAAAATTAATACGTTCCTGCTTTGGACAGGTGCTGAGCTGATCCCACTGACAGCCATGTGGAGTGCATGGAATAATTTTTATGGGAATTTAGCTTTTTACTCTTCATGACAGGAACTGGGAAAAGTCAGTCACAAAAATTACTTCAGAATATTCTGGTGTCTGCTAAGACATTTTCTCATCGTACTGACAATTTCTTCTGCCCTGGAGAAGAAATGGGTGACATTTCTCAGGGTTATACCATGCTCCATGTACTGCAGCTGAACTGCCAGCTGAGTTCCCAAGACAGGGCTGTAATTGGCTCAGTGTATATCAGGTTCCCTTCGACTCCCGTTTGTGAACACAAAGGCTGGGATGCAGCCAAGGCAAGAAAGTGTACAGCAAAACACAGCTGACATGAATGGTATAATAAACAAAAGCATATGCGCTCTTCACATGGTTATGTGAGGGAGGTGGGGGCAAAGTATATTTCGACAACAACAAAAGAATAATCTGATATCTGAACACAGGAAGTTTTGCAGGCAAAGAAAGGTGCTGCCAGTGATCATCAGTGAAGTAGCATTTGCAGATCACGAGATACCAACAGTGAGGAAATGGCTGCTGTGGGTACCAAACCCACACAACAGCCCAAATAAATGACAAAAGCATCATGTCCATGTTCAAGGCTTCCAGTGAAATACTGTTCGCACTTGGGCTGACAAACCCAGAGCCCTTCACGAATCTATTAGATAGATCCAAGTTCTCTACTACCCTGCCACATACCATGTGTTTGTAGATGCAGCAGGTTTTTTTACCCAGACCAAAGGGAAGAAATGTAAGAAATTAAACATTATTTAGATTTGAATGACTGTGAAGTGCAGATGATGGCACTCTTGGAATTCAAGATGCCTCAAAGTTCTAGGTATGCCTGGTTTATGGGTTGCTCTAAAGCTGCTGTTGCTATAATGTCAAGACCACTGAGGAAGTACTGGCCTGTGTATTTATTGACACAAAGGGTATTCTCTGTGTGTCTTAGTGGAAATAAGTGGAATGATAATGGCTATTTTTGATCCATCCTAAGAAAAAGGTTGCACTGACCTAGGAGTTTTACTCACCAGTTTCACATATCATCCTCACCCACTAGAAAACCAAAACCCCTCCTCTCTAAAGACAGAGCTTAGGTGAGAAAACTTGATAAGTAAGGTGCAGTACTCACTTTCCAAGGCTATCTCTGTGTCAGAACTGAAGTTCCTAAGTTATATCTTAATATCCTTTAGGTTAAGTTCCTCAGTGTTAAAGAAGTAAGAGTGCATTAGATAAATCAAAGTATTCAGAAGGAAGAGAATTAAATTAACAAGATAAAAGGTTTTGCAATACCTGGACTTAAATGATAAGAATTAATAAAATAATGTTTTTTAGATAGCATGTTTATATCTCTTAGAATTAACAGAGGAAGACAATATATTCACATTTTATATCAAGCTATCCATCTCTTGGAAGTACACTTTTCCCTTCCACAAGGAATTAGGTGAAGGCTGTGGGGGCTATCCTTTGATTGTAACAGTTTTATCATAAATAACTTGTCTTTTTTCATTTGCACATCACGGTCAAATACTTGGTCACAACAGGGATGCCTAAGCACTACCACTATGTGAGAGAATAAATGTTCTCTTTTCTGCATTCTTAAATATATTTCTTTTTGGCTGTTATGCAGAATTATGCACCCATATTTTGGTATTAACCATGTGTGAAACTGCAAATTTGTGTTTACTGAGCTTATACTGGATCATCAGGGATGGAAAGAAGAATCTGTAAGTCAATCATTTTAACGTTAATAGCAAAAGTGTTCATTCACATCATGAGGAGCCCTGGATCATGGTCATTATTCATGACAGATGTTTCCACTTGTGTTGTAACTAAGACAAGAGAGATTTTGTTTTTCAGTGCTACCTATCTAGAATTAAATAGTATTTTAGTATTGTAGCAGGGAGACGAGATGCAAATGAAGACTTGTACACAAAAAATGTCTATTTATATATGTTCAGAATTCAGTGTCCATTTCTACTCAGGTTTTATAAGGAGCAGAAAAAATGGTTTTGCAAATTATTTTCCAGTGTTATTCTGGAAAGCTCACAGTTTTTTCATAAAAGGCCGTTTTATTTCTTTGTTTGGTTATTCCTTACAGTCCTTTAATGTCAAATGGCAGTTTTCTTTACTAATGGCACTGTAGTCCAAAAGACCAGGAACAGCAGTAAGCTTATTAAATATTAAAAAGGGCCTCTGAGGTAAAATAGCGAGAGATGCTTGACTATGCTATCAATGATTTTGGAGTTTGGTGGTTTTTTTGTTATTTTCCCTTATGCTAATTTATTTTCAGAGCACCTGCAATATTCAAACCAGAGGACATGGAGAATAGGTTTTCAGGCCAGGAGGTATATATTTCATAAGAAAACACCAGAAACTGAATGAAGAAATGAAAGAAAAATAAGAACAAAAGAAGAAGAAACATGGTTTAAGCTTCCCCTTTTTTGGGTAGTTGCTGTTGTTGCAACTAAACAAGCAACACAGTTGATCACAAATGAGAATTAAGTTATTGTGTAGTTGCTTAACTCATAAGGCTGAAATACTCAACACAGTCAAAGAACTAGAACTAGTCAAAGAACACAATTAGAATAAGATGTGACGGCCTGCACATTCATATGCTTTAAGGAAAAAATAGGTTTGCATCTGCAGTGTTGAGATTTATGATGCAAATGTTTATGCTTCAGTTTTACCCCTGGAAAAATGAAGCCCCATGTATCCTAATACTGAAGTCTGAACAGCAGTCAATAAACACACAGAATTTATTCAAAAGAGAAAATGTTCGTGGTACCAACTTAATTCCAAAATGTACTTTAAAAAAAGAATTAGCTCACTAACTGGTAATAGATATATATTGCACTGCAGGAACTTATTTTTTATGGGACTAAACACAAAAGATTGCACCTGGTGACAAAAATTTTGTTTATCTAGTAAAAGGGCAAATTGCTGTTGAATCACTGATGCAAAAGCAACCAGGGAAGCACAAATGATTTGTTTAACATAATTCTAATTTACCCATAAACTGCAGTATTTTTTATAATATAGTCCAAATAAATGGCTTGTGTTGGTGCTCAACAGGTGACAACTCACTAAAAAACCCATCTTGAAGTTTATAATACAGCAAGAAGATGACAAGGTGTTTGCATGCAAAAATGTGAAATATGCCAAGATTTATTAAAAATCTAGATATAATGGATGCATATGTCCTATTCTTTATGCTTCTAGATAAAAAAGATTTATCTGATCATGGCAATGTTTACTGTTTCTCTTAGTGAAGGTATAAATCTTTGCACCTCCTCATTAATATAGTCATAATTTTTCTCCTACTTACAATGTAGGTAAGGTTTCCCAGAAGCTGTAATGTAATATTTAATTATTTACTTTGATTCAGAAATTGCAAAATGTCTAAATTAAAACCCACTATTCCATACCTAATTTAAAAAAAATTAATTTAATAGTCATTTTGTACATACCTTGTATACCAAGAATTAATTTCATCATTCCTTGGTGATGAAAATCACCCCCCTGCCATGGGCAGGGATACCTCCCACTAGATCAGGTTTCTCACAGCCCCACCCAACCTGGCCTTCAACACTTCCACGGATGGGGCAGCCACATTTTATCTGGGCAACCTGTTCCAGTGCCTCACCACCCTCACAGTAAAGAATTTCTTGGCTATATCTAACCTAAACTTACTCCTTTTCAGTTTGAAGCCATTACCTTGTCCTGTCTGTACATGGCCCTATAAGAAGTCCCTCTCCTGCTCTCTTATAAGCAAGCCCTCTTTAGGGAATATGGGCTAATGCTATTAGGGCTCCCTTGGGCGTTCTCCCCTCCAGAGTGAACAACCCCAGTTTAAATATCTTTAGATATTTAGATTATATCTGGTCATAGTCCATTAAGCTGCTTGATTTTGTTATCATGGGAAGAGAAAACAAGGGAAAGTAGATCAGTGTGTAGTATCATGTATTCATTCCCATTCTCTGCATTTTGCTCCATATAATTTTTTCTCCTTTGAGTGACTTCTCATCTGCTCTTTAAGCTTGATGAATTATTTTACTCTGAAAAAAAAAAAAGAAATAAACATGGTGAACCAGACTTTATGCAGATAAGATAATAAAATAACCTCAATTCTACCTTTGAGTGACATCATGAAAAGAAAAAAACAGGAAAAATAAGTCTGCTAAGTCAAATTAATACAAACTGGGGCAAAACCCCAAGGAGATTGACTTTAATGTATATTTTTTCTTATTACACTGGCACACATTAGGATTGCCTGGATGCTTTAATTGTACATTTCCATACCTTTTATTCTTCTACATTTAACTTTGACTACAGAATTTGTGCAATTTGTTTAGGGGACATCTGTAGCATTAACATTTTTTCTCATCTTAAATTGTATTTTTAAATTATGATTTCAAATTTATTCCATTATTTTTACGGTATGTACAATACTTATTTGTATGCATGTGTTTGTTTCTGGAAGTCTAAGATTGAAGACTTTATTTTCAAATGCTTTGTGAATAACTGTGCTAGTCTAGCTACTGCTTGATTTAGAATTCTTAGTGCATTTGAAATATTTAAGCATGCTAAAAATAAATCTAAGTATCCCATTATAAACCATTTCAAGATCACAGTTTTGTGACTGAGAACAGAATACTATGATAATCTGAACAAAAGAAATTTAGCTGAGACAAAATGTGTGTAACATACTGAGTACACACTGAGAGTTTCCAGAAGGTGTCAGGCACACTGTGAGCTTCATGAGAGGCAATACAGGATAAATCTGTGACCTTTTCATTTATCTGTTCCTTTTCCCTTTCAAAAAACTTACTGATCTTTGGAGAATAATTAATCCTAGTGTATCAGAGTATGGGGAACTTTACTTTTTCCTCTAAGAAGGAAAAAAAAATAAAAGTTACTAAATGGAGTTACAGGCATAGAAACAAGTCCTTCCCCAGAAAAAAAAGTACAAAAGAAAGAAATGGGTCAGAATGTCAACAGATGCAATTTCAGGTGATTCCAATGAAATGGCTTACAGAGACATCAGTTTTAAGGTGAAAAAACCTATTAGGCCATCCTAGTCTGGCTTCCTGCATAATGAAGGCCAGAAAATTCCATATAGCAACTCTCGCTGAGCTGATAGATCTCTTGATTCACTTGATTTAGCTCTCTACTTTTTGAAAGATTAGTAGATATTCTCCCGAGGAGGTAGAATATCATGAGATGGCTGCAGTATTTGATGCAGTATTTGATTTGCAAAAAACATTTGCAATTTTGGTCTGTGGTGAGTGAAAGCATCAACAGCCCACACTGACCTCTCAAGAACTGGTTCACTGCCAAAGTGAGAAGGACAGTGTTTCAAAGAAAATTAAAACCTTTCTGGAATCCCAAGCTGACAGCAACAAATGTCTAGATGACAAGGTCAAACGGCAGGTGTCTTTGGTATGGAAAATAAAGAAAGGTCACACATGGTATGAGTTTCTGATTTTTAAGGGGTTTTTAACTGGCACCTCACAATAAGACATCTGAAAAAAAAGAATAAAGAAAAAGCCTAGTCATGTATAGAAATAGAAAGTTCACTGTAGAAGTGACTTGAGCACTAGACATGGGCACAAAAGCAGAATGAAGAGATACAGAATTTATTTCTTGAGATATCTGATGACCCTCCATGAAAGAATTTGTTTTCTCAGTGTTTGGATTTTCCAAGCTTGAGATCAGTCTCTTTCATTTTCTCTGCACACTAGAATTCACAATAAGGAGAAAGTGCCATTGGCTTCAGATAAATGTGTGCTTGGTGTATAAATAGACATAATAAATGTGGTTGGCTAAAAAATGGATTATTTGTGTTGGTGGAAATCAAAAGCCATCGATTCACTTCAGCAAAGTGATAGTCAGAGGAAGGAGAGGTTAGTTTGCACATGAGAAACCTGATTATTCAAATTGTTTTAGTCTTGGTCCCTTGGTGAAGTTATTCTAAACCAACTGAAGGATTTATAGCAACTTTAAGAAAAGTAGACTTAATTTTTTTAATTATGATAAACTGGAAATAATGCTACAATGGCCTTGAAGGGCAGTGTGGACAGAAGAAGCCAATGGCAAGAATGGATGACCTAGATTTTAGCAGGAGTTGGGCATGTCTGGATAGTCCATTTGGGACCAAAGCCTGTGAGGCAGCTGCTGCAAGCAGAGTTGCCAAACGTCCCTACTAACAAAGGAACAATTTTGACGTTTTTGTAAAATGCCCCAGTGTCGCTTTCCGCGCACGGCTTTGCAGTGCCGGAGTGCGATGCCGCAGCCTTCCAAAAGCATCTCCTCAGCGAAGCCGCTCGGCAGGACCAGCACATGCTCATACACGTGAGCACGGACAGCTCCAGTAATATGAGTAGAGGGCAAAGAGCTGGGAAGGGTCTCCATGTAGAGTTCCACGGGAGAGGTTTTTTGCAGCCACACCGTGAATGGATCCAGTGACAAGGACCGATAACAAGCCAGGGTCCAGGGTTTTACAAAGGAGCAGGGTGAGCATCAGGGACCAATGATCTGAGGTCATGAGAGCGGTACAAAGGTGGGACTAGGGTAAGGGAACCAATAGGGAAGCTCTGGGGGAGTAGAGATGGGCAAGGGCCAATGGGGGAAACTTGGAGTGGAGAACTTTCTAGGGCATGGGACAAATAAGGTAACAAAGGGGGTGGGTAGGATAACAGCCAACCAGGGAAGCAGAACTGGGTACATTAACATAACAGAACAGAGCATCCTGGGAGAAATCTCTTCTGTTCACCCTAACCTGGGGAGGATCTCTGATACCAGGGACTGTCTCACCAGCAGACTCTCTTTGTCCCTTATATCGTAGGCTCACCAGCCACCACACCCCAGCATCCCAATAAAAGAGTATAGGTTCCCATTTCTGTAAGTGAGCCATCACACAGCTAAAGATTTTAACACAGCACACTGAAACCAACCCATTGTAGTACTGAGGGAACACATGAGAACCTGTCCAACAGCTGGCTGTGTCACAGTGGTCCCCAGTGTATTTGAAATTGAATCCACATTTCCCAGCACCTAGAAGAATACCCTGACCATGAAGTTATTGGGCTGGGGCAATGATACTGCTACCCAGCAGAGATAGCGCCCTGGCAGACACTTCTGCTTAATGCAGACCTCTCAGAAATGATGAATTCTGAGTTGTGTTCACAGAGTGAATGCAGAGAGATTTCTATTCTGTCTGATTTATTTTATGTTTGAAGTTATTTTCCAATTCCTATGAATAATTCTTGGCTAGGAGCTCTTTCATAAGCAACTTATTGCAAGGCCTGAAATAGCAGTGAGACAGATTCTCTGTTGAAGTCAGCTTTGGTCCATGGTCCACAGGTAACATGGAACTGTGCTGATTTAGGTTAGCTCAGAATTTACCCTGACACATTTTGATAGGCCATGACAAGCCAGATATCTAATTGTAATGCCTCATTGAATAAGCAGACCCTTTGGAATGAGACCTTGAATGTAAAGCATTATGTGGGTGTTCATTTGTCTGCAATATCCGGGCACATTTATTTAGGTATGATGGTAAGTAAGCCTAAAATGGATGCACAGATATGGATGTGATTTCATTTAAGATACTGGTGTATCTAATCACTGAATTTTCTGCTTTCAAATTAAATCAGACTGTATTAACAAGGGTTTGGGAAACAGGTAAAATTCCTATGTGCAATATTATTTAAAACACAGGGCAGAGGAAGGAACTGTTAGATAATTAGATTTTCCTTTATTTCAGGAATGCTGAGAAATAAGTCATTTCTATAATGGAGGGCGTCAAGAGCTCACTAGCCATCATCTGGGGAAGGAAGGAGCTTTGAGAAACAGCAGTAAGTGTCCTTGGGGCAGCCACAGTCTGCTGCCATGTGTCACAATCTTCTGCCTCACTTTGCATGCAGTGGGGATGTGCTACTGTGTGCCAACAGTTAATTATATCCCCACTGCAAAGGACCACTAAGTCGCTGTAATTACATGGCTGCTTTATATGCTCTCCTTATAGCTGTGTTTATATTGTAGTGCTGCTTGCAAGAGGGTGACAGAAAAAGCTGGATTGTGGTGGTCAGATCTCCCCTACTTGCACCTATGCCAAGGATGTGATAGTGAAAAAGGTTTTATCTGCTCCAGTAAATGCAGCAAGCCTATGTACTCTGCTTGTCTGGCTTAGGTCAAGTGTCACAGCAAAATGGAGAAGGTTTCATCCCAGATTCTCATTGTCTTTGACAAAATCCCATTCTGACATGGTGAAACTGGCCTGGCAGCCGCTGTCCCTGGTTTCAGATCAGTCAGCAGGGCTGGTTTTCAGGCTTTCTGCTGCTTCCACACACAGAGCAGTCCCTGGGGCACGGGCTGATGGGGGCTGCTGCCATGTCATGGGCTGCCAGCATTGCCAGTGGGGAAATTCACTGCAGCTGAGGCACGATGGAGAGGTCTGACCACTGCTTTAATCTCTCTTAAGCAGAGCTGTCCTTACATAGCCCAGAGGAGGGAAGAGTTAACAGCACAGACAGTTCATGTGGTCCTGTAAACAGGGGGAGAGTAATACACAACAAAGAACAACATGGCATAAACTCATTTTCATTCTTGCAAAGCCTGGCACTGGATTTGTGGGTACAAGTCTCTCCTCCTCCCACTCCCTTGCTCTCTTGCACTACAGCTGTCTGAGCCTTGGGTTACTTTTTCATCAAGTCTGAGTCCTGAGTGGCTGTTTTCCATTGGTGCCACTTGTACCAGCAGTTGTGGTGTAGTTTCTTCTGGTTGCTGGTCCTGGTTTTTTCATGACTAATTTCCTAGTGGACATAACCACATTTGCACTCACTTTTTACTATTTCAGGGTATTTTTCAGCAATAGTGCCTGGTGTGGTTGGGACAGATAAACATGTAAAAAACTCCTTTGTTGATAGCTGCCTCTTAAAAAGAACTTCAACATGAGTAAAATGCATATAGTTAACGTGTTGTTTTGTGAAAGGCAATCTGTCAGGTCCTTACCTGGACATCTGATGGCAGGAGGCAGAACAATGACATTTAATACTGTCATCCCACAGACCTAAGTTGTGTGAGAGTTTTAACAGAATTTTCTTTAATGACTTCAAGAGTGCTTACTCTTTCTTTGTCAGTCCATCAGAGCTGGGGACCCACTTATTATATTCTGGAAGTGCTTCTGTATTCTGGATTGTTAGCTCTCAGCTTTCCTCAGCAGGTACAGAGCAGAAACCAAATAATCTTTTTTTTTTGTTTCATTTAGCATTATCTTTTTTCTTCATTAACACAGAGGGGCTATAATTCCGAATTTGAACTTCCATTGCATTCATGTGGTTGCTTCCTTTTTACTCAACTGCTGTACTAGGAGTGGGTCAGCCTAATACAGTGAAAGCCAGTCCTCACAGCTGATGAAGATTGCAGAACTTTTCTGGGAAGGTGTTAACAAATGGCCTCATTGCATTTAAAAGAATATATCTCGTACATATTCCTTGTTCTCATAAGAACAGGCATTCTGTATTACCTACCAAGTCTAGTGACAAACTAAATTCATCTAAAAAAAACCTTCACATTTATTCTTAGTTCACTGATTTAAGAACATGACACTACATATTGGAAATCTGTCTTTCCTTTTTTAAAAAAAGAAATTCTTCCAGCACTACTCTGAAACGTACTGTATAGAAAACTGTTTTCTCACTGATAATGAATCTTATCACTTAAAAATCAGGTCTTGAGTTTTAGACTTAAGTGCCTACCTTCAGAGAGCTAAATAAAAGTTTCTTGGTTTTCAGGAATGCTCACCAACAATAAACACACCCACTGATTTAATTAAGCATTATGGTACTTAACAACTCTGAAGAAATCAGGTGTACCTTAATTTGGGCGTATAATGTAGCTCTAGGCGTCCACAGAATAAAAAAATTCTGTTAGCTTTAAAAACTCTGTAAAAAAAAGTCAGGGTAACGGTTCTGGCCAATCCCCCTGATCCACATTTCCAGTGAGCATTTAACAGGGTCTGAAAGTTAACCACTATTAGGAAGAAGGAGACCTAGGGGAGCAGTACTGCGCTGGCGAGGTGATAAACTGCTGGCAGTATAATCAGGCTGTTACAGCACAAAATTGATAATGTGGAAATATAAGTTCTAATCTTAACTTGATGTGTGGCTTCGGCAAAGTAATTTCAGTCCCTCCTTTCAGTTTACTAGCTAATAAACAGAGAACAGTAAGTTATTCTGAGGATGCTGTGATATCTAATTAATTTTAGTCAAGCAAGCATTTTGAAAACTGACCATACTAAGCACAATTTCTACAATTTTCTACTATTACTAGCAGAAGTAAAGAGAAATCAATTACTTGTTAGTGTCTCTTGAGAGACACAAGTAGAGCACCTGTTTTGTTTTGCAGGCATCTGGTACACAAGTCTTTACACTCCAAGCTTTCAAATATATTCAGGCACTTGCTATATCTAGTTTCAACTGGAATTCATAAACTTGACACATTCGTGATCTAGATATCCACTTTGAAATCATAGAGCCACAGAATATGCTGAGCTGGAAGGAACCCATCAGGATCACTGAGTCCAACTAACGGCCCTCTACAAGTCACACCAAGACTCACACCACATGTCAGAGAGCTTTGTCCAAATACTTCTTGCACTCTGTCAGGCTTGGTGCTGGGACCACTTCCCTGGGGAGCCCTTTCCACAACGCTGCTCTCATTCCGTGGTTTATACATACTTCCAGGGTTGCCTTGTCCCAGGTGAGGAATCTGGCACTTGCCCCAGTTAAAATTCATACAGTTCATGATAGCTCATTTCTCTAATTTTTCAAGGTCTCTCTGCAGGTGGTCTCTGCCTTCAAGGGAATCAACAGCTCCTCCCAATTTAGTATCATCAGCAAACTTAGTATTTCTTTGAGGCCTGCATCCAAGTTGTTTATGAAGATGTTGAAGAGCACTGGGCCAAGGATGGAGCCGTGTAGAACCCCACCAGTTACAGGTCACCAGTCTGATGTCACTTCATCCAATACAATCCTTTGTGCCCGACCCATGAGCCAGTTGCTCACCCATCTCAGGACGTGTTTATCCAGCTGTGTGCTGGACACTTTGTCCAGAGGATCCTGTGAGAGATAGTATGGAAAGCTTTACTGAAATCCATAAAGGATAGATCAGCTGGCTTCCCTTGATCAGCTAGGTGGGTTACTCTATCATAAAAGGAAATCAGGTTCGACAAGTGGGACTTTCCCCTCATGAAGCCATGCTGGCTGAGACCAGTGGCTGCGTTTGTCCTTCAGGTGTTTTTCAATACCTCCCAGAATAATAATAATTTCCATAATTTTACCAGTCACTGAAGTGAGACTGACAAGCCTATAATTCCTGGAGTTAACGTTTTTGCCCTTCTTGAAAATAGGGACAGCATTCACCAGTGTCCTGTCAGCTCGAACCTGTCAGGATTCCCAAGATCATTCAAAAATCCTTGAGGGAGACTTTGCAATGACATCAGCCCGCTCTTTGAGGATTCTTGGATGAATCCCATCAGTCCGCATGGATGTGTAGGGATCCAGCTGGAGCTACAGATCCTGCACAAGTTCAGGACCAACTGGGAGTTACCAATCTCACAGTCATAGTCCTCAAGCTCAGGACACTGAGACCCCCTTGGTCCATCATCCAGGTTGAAGACAGAGGCAAAGAATGCATTAAACACCTCTGCCTTGTCCATGTCCCTGCTTGGGAGGTGACCATCCTCATCCTGTAACAGGCCAATGTTATTTCTGCACTGCCTTTTGCCAGTAATGTATTTGAAAAAAATCCCCCACATTTCTGGCAGCTTCATTTCCAGTTGAGCTTTGACCACATGATTTTTCTCCCTCCAGTGGCAAGGAGCATCTCTGTGCTCTTCCCACGTCATGTAACCTTGCTTCCACTGGGCATACACCTTCCTTTTTTGCCTTATTCCAAAGGCAAAAGCCAAGTGGGTCTTCTGCCTCTCCTGCTTGATTTCTGACATTTGGGAATTGCTGCTCCTGTGCAGCATTAGGAAGGGATGTTTAATAAGTGACCAGCACTGATGGACTCCAGCACCTGCAGAAATGTTTTCCCAGGGTACTTTATTTACTAGTTTCCTGAGCAGCCTGGAGTCTGTTCTCCTCATGTCCAGTTATGTTTTGCTGGCACTTTTCCTCCTGTCGACAGAGATTTTAAAGTTCCTCCATACCTTCCTCATAGCATTCCTGTGACACATTAAAACCCAAGAGGTTCTCTAACACTGGAAACTATGTCTCTACACTCACCAGTCTTTATATCTGTTTTTGAATATTCAAAATATTTGGGGTTAGGTTTTTGCAAACATTTTTAGCCTCTGTGTAACTGACAGCAGCACAAGCTTCTTACCTGTAACCTGCAAAACTGTTGGACAGTTACCATTGTGATGGTAAACTAAGTAGTAGCATTAGATACCTGGGCTTTAGAATCAGTGCTGAGAAAAAGGAGACATTCTCGCTTACTATTCTTTCAGCATCTCTGTTTGAAGTTTTGCATTTTGGAGACTATCAGGACATCACAAAGGTCATCAGCTTCTTTATAATTAAAGCTGAGGTTCTGTAAAATGAACAAGAAATCTGCTCAAACTGTGAATTTTCTTGATCTGTAGAATACAGGTATTAGGCATTTTCTGTCTGAGATATGGTCTTCACAGTTTTTTATGAAAATGTTCTGTATTCATTGTCATATCCTCATTATTACCTGTTTTTGCCTAATCTGCCCATTAAATTATATATCCTGCTTGAGGTCTTTAGGCCTTGTGTTTCCAAAAGCATGTAATGGTATTTTTGTTTTGTGACTCAATTTCATTGGAATAATTTTTGTCCTAGGGATTATTATAGTGATATAATATTCTTCAAGCAATTTATGAACTTGAAATATGGGAAATAAATTCTGTCAGTCTCATATGTGAGCCATAGGTTAGTGCAAGTGATCACCATATTCTGTGGGGTGGAGGTGCTGAATATAGAAGTGTGTTATTTGGCTAACTCAAACCTATGGTAGTTGCTACACTCATGGCTTACCTCCAAGAGTATCTGCTCATCTTTAGAAAGCTAAAGCCTATTTTGAGCATGACATTTGAGAAGCACAAGACAGACAGAAACTTGTCTTCTATGACAATGAAATCCTGGGGTGCTAAAATCACCAGCTGTAGAATGGGATGCAAATGATAGGTAGACCAGTCCTGTTGAAGGTGCTATGAAGACTTTACAGTCCATCGAGCAAAAAGAATCCACTTAAGGACATGAAGCTGTTTGCCTGGTTTTTATGGGCTATAGAGAGGGAGTAAATTATAAAAGTCAGTGTCGTAGGAGCTCTGCTGTCAAACTGAGATTAATATCACCAGAGCTTTTCCTAAAGTGCAACACTTCTCCAGTTCATTGCAAAAATAAGAGTCATTGAATGAATCAGGTTGGGTGGATGCCCTTAGGGCTACCTGGGTTCATCCCATATTCAGAGAAGGTCTGATTCCAGATGTAGATTGCTTCCTCAGTTTGGCATCACCCATCTCCTTACAGGAGATGGTTACTGTCTGTCTGTCCAACCTTTCCCCTCATTAATTAAGAAATTAAACAGTCTCAGCCCCAGGACCAAGTACTACTCATTGCTGAGTAGAAGCAATGGAGGACAAAGCAGAAGTTTGTCTTCCCCCGTTGGTTGTCTTCAGTAAAGGACCCACCAAAAGACCTTCATAAAAAGCCTTTATCCAAGAGGTGCTAAATCTGTAGTGTGAGAATCCTCTTCTTCAATCTGCATGAAACCAGACTAGAGAGTTAGAGCATTTATGGTGATTTATCAAACTTGAGCAAAAACTGAAACCTGAAAGTTTTTTCTGTACTGTGGCTACAGTATAGAAAAATGTATAAATTATTTTGGAAAAACAAAAATAATTTTAGGTATATAGAATCTTAAGTGTACAAGAGCCCTTCTATACATTTACAAGTTTAATCCAAATATAAATGGTATAATTTTTTCTCATCAAATTAATTTTGATGGGCAGCCTCATTTTCCTAATGCTAATTCTATTAGTACTAATATTTATGTAATACTTTGAGATCCATGGTTAGAACCAAAAATTATTATTGTGGTCTTAAAATCCAATTTTCAGAAAAGCCTATCCCTCTAAAATCAGAAGTATTAGCAGAAATAATTTTCATCTTGATTTCTTGAGTAGTTCCATTGAAATCGATCTCTGTAACTATGTGAATGCTTAAGAGAAGAAACACCCTAGTGCTCTGCTGAAGAGAAGCTAAATTACCAATAAGCACAGTTCAGATGCTCAGCCTATTAGTGCAGCACTAAATCCAGGGGAGTTCACTCCAGGGGAGGACAGTCTTTTCTGGTTATCACAAAAAATTACACATATTCCCTGGGAGGTAAGTTCTGGTCCTGACCTGACTTAAAGCAAATATTTATTATTTTATATTAGGTCTTATAATAAATGAGCCTTCAGTGGAAAAGTATCTTCAGATAATATAACCCATGACTATAGATTTCCTCAAGCATTGTGCTCTAGTTCATCTACAGAAGTAGCTATGCTAAAAAACCCTTTTCCTTTCAAATTTGTGTGTATGTGTACATGGGTTCACCCTCACGTTTTAAGTCTTAAGGGAACCTTTTAAGTCCAACTTAGGCTTCAAACTTCTTCAACAACTTTTCTTTAATAATAAGCTTTACAAAATAAGGTATTTATATCATTGGCTTAAAATTCAAAGCCCTAATAGTACTGTATTCAGATTAGGCTTATAACCTAGTCCACCTGCGCAGAGGAGACCTCCGCTCTGGCCAGGGAAATGTACTACAACTTCTCCTGGAAATACCACACTGTGATAACTCCTGCTGCAAGACTTTTGTGAAAACTTCCCTTCACACTGCACCATCAAATGTGAGGCATGAATCTACATCTGGAGTACTGCCAAAGCCAGATAAGGAGAAAACCTGTCTTCACTGCAGTGCTAGAAGACTCCTTCAGCAATACCCACTTCTTCTACTTTTAAAGCATCTTGCCGTCTAACCTCTTCCTACAGTCAATGGGAAGAAATAGGCGTCTGCAAGGTGCAATTAGTCTATTCTGCATATTTATCTTGGGATAAGATGGGTCATGCACTAGAGGAACCCATTTCTTTGCATTGATTATAAAACCTACCCAGTGATTAGCTCTAATACAAACACCTACACCTCACACCCAACATTAATTGAAATTGATTTTACCCTGTCTGTGTCTCTGAGCCTTGCAGAGAAGTAGGCCATAGGAAAGCTCCCAAAAAATCAGAGCCAGTTCATGAAACCTGGACCTAACAGAGCTCAGCTCTGTGTGGGCAATCAAAGGAATCAAGGTTACAGCCCAACATCCCTGAAAAGGTATTTCTATACAAATATCTTAGCTTGGCATTTCCTTGGAGTTTGATTCTCAGCATCTCACAAGATCTAGTAGGAGTACATTGAGTAAAAGGATCCATAACTTCTGCAGTCTCCAGTTATAGCATCACTGCCGAGCCAATATTTAGCTTACTATGGGTCAGCCTCAAAAGAGTCTGGCATCACTGAAAGCAGCTGAGCAATGTTTGGGGAAATCTGGACTTGCACCATGTACGTTCCAGCTGCCTGTCCTGAAAAGGAGCCTGCATTAATACTGACTTTGACATTGTCAGACAATTTCCTGGTTGATGTGATCGTACTGAATATGAAGAAAGATACTAGCAAATCAGGTAAAAGGGTCATAAAGACTAAATACAGGTAAAAAGACAGTGAAAAATGCATCCAAGTTGTGTACCATTTGCATTTTAATCAGAATGGTTTTAGGGGACCCCCCCCAAAATAAAAATCTAGGCAAGAAATATTCAGAAACACATTCATTTGGACAAAAACCACTTTTCCTGTGTTTCAAGTTCTTTTTGTTTTTGCTAATCTCTCCAAATTACTACACAGATCAAAATTTAAGATAAACTAAACTCCTACTTGTCCCCAAATATTTTTCTTGAGTTTAGTTCAAATGTTTGATTTCACCTTGACTACTCTTTGTTGATGTTGCTAATTATTAATTTAATTTTTGAAAGAAAGTATTTGCATTCTTCAAACTGGAACATCTTACAGAAAAACAAATTAAGATTGAAATCATCTGGGAGAACTTTTCTAAAATTGTTCTGACCTTTCCCAACAAAACAGTTTTGGTATTAACAGGATGATTAGAAGAAGCTGTTTTATCAGAACATTCCTCTGATTCTGACAATTTCGATACATTTTGAGTTAAAAAAGGTAATTAGATTTCTTCTCACTTCTATTGTCTTGGTCAGGAATAGCTGCAACATCACAGAGGGGACAGGCCAGTACTCCAGAGACCTAGGTGGAGAATATTTCTTGTGATATAGTTTCTACAGTACACAAGAGGAAGCGTGGCAGCTGGTGGTTATGTGGGGGATATGAAACATTCTGTGCACGTTCCAGTCCCTTGCTCTCAGTTGTGCACACATCCACGCTCCCTGACCCTGCCTTGACTCACAAACCTAATGATCTGTTCTCTGTAAAGACAGATGCAGGCTGCACCTTAGCCGCCAGCAACAGTTAAAGCATCTCTCTTTTCCTTGGTGCCTTGGGACTGCCCTCTAATGCAGACAGTCTGAAAGAGATAATTTCTCTCATGGTGCTCCTAAAAAAGCTGTGGCTTCTCTATCAGATGAAAAAACACTCAAAGAAATAAGGACTAAAATATTAAGATTATTGTGATACACCTTTTATGGAAGGTCTAGGAGAATGATTCAGTGAGGACTGTAAATTTAGAAGAATGATTCTTTCGATTAACATAAAATATTTCAGCAGGCCGTAATCTCAGATTCTCCTTCTAAAGCTTTACAATGGCCTTAAAAATGTAAAAATCCAAAGCAATTGTATTATATTCCTGATAAGGAAAAGTAATGCAATTTAGTCTTTGATGTTTAATCTTGTGCTGTCTTTCCACCTGCCTGTGGGCATGATCCTGTGAGCCATCAGGAGCCTCCTGCAGTTTCCTGCAGCACTCAACAGAGCTCGGCCAGCTCATCTCTCTCCTTCCTGAAGTCAGAGCATGGGAGTCCTCCTCGTCATCATTTTTGTGGTGCAGCTGCTAGACAGGCACTCCAAAGACCCAAAGTCATGTCCTGTGAATTCCTAGGACACCTATGACAGTCGTCAATCCCTGTGTGTCCTGACCTTAAATGCTAGAGGCAGGGTTTAATTATTCAGTTATTTATGATACAAACTCTTCAAGGCACAGACCACACTGCACAGGAACGTCTCTGCTGGTCTAAACCAGTCTCCTCTCGCTCTCCCTCTTTCAACGAAGGCAATTCTTGCAAATAACCCTTTTACCCTTCCTTACCATTATGCACATAGAGATTAAAGGCACACAAGTTGCCCTTTCCTTCTGTATGTGTGACTCATGTTAGTCCAAATCAAAGAGACACAAAATAATTCTTCAACGCCCAACTGAAACAAACAGTGTTTCAGAGTGTACATATGCTTTTATGCTTATATATATAAAATTCCAATAAATACATACTGAACAACAGTAGAATTTGATCCCATCCCCTGACTGGCAACACCCTGTCAGACAAGGACACATCTATGGGGTTGTAATTTAATTTCACTGTCCTACATACTTTGACATGATAGAAAACCAGGCTCCTATAATATATAGGCACATCAAGATGAAGTCAATTTTTTCATGATTCTACTCTTGCACTCACAGAAAATTACCTTTGGTTACCGTATTGACTTAAGGCAACTTGTAAGAAATTGAGGAGTTTGTTCTGAATTACTCTCTTTTCCCAGTGATATTGCTTTTACTCATAGAGGACCCAGCATTTTTAATATCTGCCTCAAATTTCCCTATCCCCATTACAGGCAATGATGAAGGAAATGATGCCAAAGACCTTTCACTGTCATAAAAGCAGGATCCTGTTGAGGACATGGATAAATCACTCTTATTCGTTTGCAACAAATTGGCTCTTTTCTGCAACAAAAGTTTTTATTCCTCATAAGACAAAGTAGATTCATTTTAGCTCCATGTAATATTAACCAAAAGGTTCAAACAAAAAACCCCAGATAAAACAGAAAAAAAATCAGTTTCTCAAGGTGATGGGTTTGCTAAGGACTGGTCCCACTTGTCCAACATCTTCACAGGTGTGGGGCTTTTTTCCACTAGAAATATCGTCATTCCCACAGTGGTTCATATTCCTGTGCCGTATGCTGTGATGATTAAACTAGTTAGATGGGAAATACTTTTGAGATGAGAGACCACCTGGGAATACCTTACCTGGCTGGGGCACTCAACTGAAAGGTTTCCATAAAAGTAACATAGAAAGACTTTGTTTGGAGGCTGAATTTAAATCAAAGCTTTTAAACACCTTAATGGTTGCATGACTATTTAGAGTGCCTCTGCTGTTATCCTTTGTTTAAGGCCTAACCCAGAAAACGAGACTATTTTCTCTCTGTTCAGGTCCTATATTCAAGAATCTTAGTGGAAAATCATCTAGACTGTGAATCTATGTAGGACTGAGTTAGGAAAAACAAAAAAGCATGATTTCAGCTTTTTCATGCCTTAGATGTGAAGAACTTTGAAGAAGTAGATGTCAGACTTGGACGCAGAATGTGGCCATCCAGTACCAAAAACTATTATAGATGTACTCACAGCTGTTCTCATTCTGCTATATTTTTACAGCAATACAGAACTTGATTAAATATTTGTTTTCACATGGAGCAAAATCTGGGCTGCATAAAAAAGTCAGTGGAGGCTTTACTACTGACCTCGCGAGGTTTCAGAAATTGCCAAATTTAATTATTTCCTCATTAAGGACACACTATTTTTGGTACCTTGAGCGTTTTGACTCTCAGGAGCCAGAGGGCCAGGGGAGTCTCTCTTTCTGCAATGCACACAGGTGCAAGTAAAGCTTAGAACTGTGAATACTAGAGAGCACTGAAACCAGATAAGTGAACACTAACTCTGTGATCTTTCAAACAAAATATGACCACAGCCTTATGATATCTAAGCCAGTCTCATGACAGCTCAGGGCCTGGAAATAGGGAATGGATTCAATATGTAAAAAATATTCCATTTTATATGAAAGAAATTGTAGATTTGGATGATTTGTTTTCTTCATAAATAACCATGTTTTGATATGCTATTTGCATGAAGGTTTGTAAACAAGACCAGTAGGTGATTAAAAAAACACAGCAAAAGGCAGTTTCGGAATTTAATTTGAAGACTATTTTGCAAATAATATTCCACACATTTTCTCCAGCTCTGCTCAGCAATCTCTAAGCAGATTACAAAGTTCCCACAAATCTGATGGTAGGCAATAACTCAGCAAGTGATGCTAATCTTAAATTTGGTGCTTCTACTCTACTTCCACAAAGAGAATATATATCCTTTGGAAATGTTTTCCTCCACTTCTGTGAAAGCAGAACTTCTGCAGCACAAGAGAAGGACCTGTTGGTAGCATGTTTATTCATTTAGGGGAAAAGTCTGCTGTCTGTGGGAACAAAGCCATCATTCTCATACATATTGACAGAGTGTAGACACAGCCATGGCTGGAGGTAGCTTTTCTGCTTCCCTTGGTCATGTGCTGTATATCACTGATCTGGAATGACACTGAAAATCTTTTTTGTTGTTAAAAAAAAAAAAAAGCCATGAGCAAGTAGGAATTCTGAACTACTTATTTATGTGTTAGTGAGACTGTGGCAGAAAGAGCAGCTCTTTATGAATATAACAACAACTTGAGTCAATTGGATTCCGAGCCCTCCTCTTGTATCGAAACTCAGAAAAAAAACCAGATAAAACAGCCAAAGCAGAATCCAGTATTCCATTTAAATTGCTTTCTCAGTAGATTAATGATTCCATAACAGACAAAATCATATTCAGCAAAGTATTCCTAAATCTATCAGTCCAGGAAAGATCCCTGATATCTTACCAGGTAAGAAGAGAAATCTGAACTAGATATGGATTTTGCAGCTTTTGGAGCCTTGGAAATGTGAAGAAGGGAGCTGGTACACTGTGCCTGCCTTATGTACAATCCCACAAGTAGACGAGGAAAGTTATAGGATGGCCTAAATAAAATGCATGAGCACTGCTGGTGCCTAATAAAATACCAAACATGCAAATACTATTGATACATGGCAGCATTAAATTGCAAATACATGCCGCAGTAAAGGGCAAGCAGCCACTAATAAATGTAAACTATTAACCAGCTCTTCAATAAAAAAAGCCACGAATCATGCCAGGACTCACTGTGAGTGCTGCAGAGCGTATCAGCAACTGCTCTGTTTCTGTTCAGAAAAATACCACAATGAGCAAAAAATAAAAACAAAAACAAAAGCAAAAGAAAGCATAACAAAACAAACCACAAAAACAACAACAAAAAAAGGCAAAATGTATTGAGATGAAATAATAATATAAATATTAATTTTGCTTCCTTATTAGCATGAGTCATAAGATCTTTGTTTGAGGTGAGGGAGATATTTTTACAGGCTTCAACCTTAAGCCTGATTTTTATTCTTTTCATGGTTCTTTTGCATTGTCCTGCCCATATGTAGGGCCTTGAAGTAGGAATCAGGAGCTTTCACTCCTGCTCTAATAGTATATATATTTTTTCATAAAACTGTTTTAACCATTCAGTATCAAAATACTTTGAAAAGCCTTTATCTCCTAAATGCGGCAACAAGCTGCATGAAAAAAAGCAGCTCCCCAGTCACTGCATAGAGCCCAAAGGGGATCAGCAGCAGAGCCATTTGCAGAATGCCAGTACAGTTCACTCTCCAGAAGATCCCTGTTTGCAATCCTGCCAACCGTGCAGCTGGTGATGGGAACCTGAGGGTTTGTTCCTGATATTTTTGAAGTCAAAGGCACCTTTTTCTTGTGAGAAGTAGTGCAAGATCTTTGGGAACGGGGTCTGTGTTCACAGTCCTTCTGCAGCACAACGTCCTGGTGCTCACAACATCTTGGCATGGGACAAACCCAGCTGCTCTTCAGACAGGGGACTGAGGCAACTGGGAAGGAAAGCTGGGGTGAAAACAAAGAACTGCAGTCAAAGAGTACTTCTGAACAATGGGGCTACATTTTCACACAGAGCTCAGCAATGAGTCTCATTAAATACTACACATATTTACTTACTGAAAAATGTTGTTTCATTAACATAAACAGATAGGAGATCATCAGTGCATGACAACCCATAGGGCACCGGGGGAAATCTGTTTTGAATTTTGTACATCAATCAAGTGATTCATATACATGGCATTTGCAACTGATGACTGCCTGAATGGAGTCTAGTGATTTTTACACCAGGGTACACCACTAAAAACCTCTCATTAATAGATAATCAGCTTCTACTGATCAACTCCTCGGCTGCATTCCAAAGCATCTGTTTCGCCCGTTTTGTGATTTAGAGATGCTAAGTACGATAAAAGCAGTTCTGTGTTATTTCTTTACTCATTAACCTTATTATACTATTTCACCCTCAGCAGTGATACTTTTTTTAAAGGAAGTTGATAAAAAGCAAGTGAAAAATACATTAGCCCACTAAATGGCCCATTATTTCATTATGTTTGTGTTAACAATATAAGAGCCATTCTAAGTAAACAGAATATTTTAAAGAAAAAGCTTCTGAAAATAATTACTTTTTTAGCTGAACTGTTTATCAATAGACTTTTAGGCGTCAAGATTTCCTTTCGTACTAATGTTACACAATGAAACTAATGCAAACTTAGTATGTGAAAAATGGCTTAGAGGAACAACATTTTTGATTCAAGCTATGTAAAATGTTTATAATTTGCTCTTCAGATTGATATTCCAAAGATTGCTTTAAGCCTTTTCTTCCCACTGCATGGTAATATTAAATGCAGGGATTTTTCAAACAGTGTTATCTGTGTCTGTGGCCATATGGTGGTTCCCAGCTTTGTTTTACATTACTGCACCTGAAGCTATTTATGGTCAGAACACTCACGTAACATCTATATGTTGTTTATATATTTCAATTTGCAGGTAATGTAGCCAAGGGCTAATCACATATAGATCAGACTTGCCACTAGTGTTTTCTGTTGTCTTATTTTCAGGCTCTATTAAACCTGACAAAATGATAGGTGGAAAGAGAGAGAAGACTAAATAAATAAAACAACAGTAAGGTTTGAGGGAAAACAAGGCTCCCAGACCAGTTTGCTGTAGCTTTAATTTGTTTCTTTGAAAATCGTAGCTGCTAAAAACCTAACATACAGCTGGCATCCAAATTAAACCCCTGAAGGGATCTCATGCAGGGCTCAGCAAAGCACTCACTTTTCTCTGCCTACTCTTTTTTTCCAGGTTGCTTTATCTCTGTAGATTAGGCAAAAAGCCCCAAAAGGTTTTTTGCTCCAGAAGATCTGCAGAGCTTAGCAGCCATCCAGGATCTGCAGGGTATACAGAGGACATGGTGCTGTCAGTGGTCTGGTTTGCTGGTAACCCACAGACCTCTTCTGACCAAGATGTGGTCCTTGGCCCATTTCCCAGGATGTTGGCCCAAATGGCAGCTTGCCTCTCTGTGAGCTGCCGTATTCTAAATATGTTTGACCTTGCTCTGAGGGGAGGTATCCAGAGCCAACTCATGCTGGTAGGAGCTCAGACTGGGCTTCACTCCATCCTCATATAATTCTGCTCACATTGACAAGAAGATACATGGGAACTGGATCCCTCCTCAATAATACCTTCTGGAGTCATAAACTCATTTCTCACTATTTCCCAGTGTATCAGAGCATGTCTTATGTCACACCTTATTATCACCATCATCCTGAAACATTTATATTTCAAGCTGCTGCAACTTCCCTCCTTAGAATCTCACAAATTCCATTTAGTGAAATACTGCCTGTACTCAGTAAAGTCACCTTACTGGCAGAGCAGTTCTGTAAGTGTGAAAGGTTTAGCACAGGCTTTAAAACAGACAAATGTGGATAAATGAAAAATTTAAATAAACCCATTTCAGCAACAGACACAGAACAAATTACGCAGCAGTATCACTGGCTCAGAAGAGCATCCATAACTATGGGGCTTTCAGGAGATGTAGCTGGCATATTACCCTCTTACTTTTCTGTCACTGATGCTTTCTGTAAAAGGGGTGTGACATCAAAAATTCCACTTGGGTTTTCTTTGTCACTAGGGGTTATTGACAAATACATGCAAATTAAAACAGTCGTGGATTTTAATACAGCTTTATTTGCCTGTGGTTGGGCCATGCTGAGTAAAAGTGTGCTGCAGTCTGGGGTTGGAGCCACAGTCTTCAGGCTTCCTCAAGGTCCATGTGGAACCCTGAAAGTTTGTGTCTTCCACCTGCTGTGATCTTGGAGATGCTTCTGGACTACAGCTTCTTAAATGTTTTCATGGATTTGGCCCTTGTTATTTTGAATTTAAAGAGAAAATCTTCTGAAAATGAAATTATCATTAGTGAGATTTATCAGTACTCCAGCAAAAGACGTTCTGCTTACTAGTTTAAATAGTAATGTGAAGGTACAGTTAAAACACCTCTTACCTGTGAGTCAAGTTCAGGTACAAACCAGTCTTCAAAACATCCTGTAGTGGCTCTGTGCATCATTTCACACTATGGGTCTAGTTTTCACAACAATTCATGGGATATCTCCATATAAGTGAATTAATTTACTGCATTTTGCAACTGAATCTCTTCCCAGGCAGGAAATTATATTTTTTAAATTTATTTACCTAGTTGTCAATGAGAAGAATAATTTTTGTCAGCATAAACAGAGGCTTTGTATGCAAAAAAAAAAAAAATTAACTGCTGCCATTTTTTTTTCTCTTCACAGAGGAAGAAAGATATTTGTACATTTGTAATGTCACAGACTGATTTTTGGTTCAAGCTGTGATTTATGTTCCAGAGTCTGGCTAGAGAAAACTGCAAAATCTTATCACAAAATATAACCCAATATCTCAAAGCAAGCTCCATTGCTTTGATCACTGTTAATGAGCTAAGCATCGTGGACAGTTTTGCTGGCTTAGCTTCATGGGATTCCATGGAGTTAGGACAGAATGAAAACTACATATCCCTCACCTATAGGGGTATGTTATTTAGCAGGTGTGTGTGATTTTCTCCATCCACAGGATATCAGCAATGTCATTCACTGTGGGATTTCCAATGATAAGCAGTATATGCAAAATACAGCATAAAATATGTCAGTACGCAGTGGAATAAGATGTTAAAGAAGACAGATTTTGATCCTGAGAGGTCTTTTTACAGCACCTAAGTTAACTTGGTTTCACACCTACCTATCTTCCTACAATGAAAAGCAGACTGTCTGTTGACTTTCTGGTAGAATCCATGTCACTGCATAAACTGACCCAGAAAGAGTCATATACTCAGAAGCTGAGAACTTCAGTCCAAATGCATGGAAACCTCACTTCATCAGACTTGCAAGGCACTGAATATGGTCTCAAAGCACTGGAGAAAGGGGAATATTCCAAATACCCTGTTGGGGCTTTGACAGAGAGCTTCAGATTTGCAAAGATCTTTGTCTAAGATAGCCTCATAGGGATCCAAAGTTTCACTAAAAGTTGTTGCCACACTCACTGTAGTGTGCCAAAACTCACTTTTATCAGGTGAGCAAGGGGCAGTACAAGGACCATTGGCAGGAGACCTGAACAGCTCCAGGAGTGCAGGAACAGGAGCAGACAAACAGAACCATGACAGGGGCACTTTGCACAGCAGGGAGGACACAGCCACACTCTTGGCTGCTGGTGGTGGGCTGTGTGTTAGGTGAGTGTGGTGTTTTGTTTTGGGTTTTTTGTTGGTTTGGGTTGTTTTTTCCCTGCAACTTGTATAGATCCAGAAATGTTTTACAAATGGTCAAAAGCCATTGCTGCTGCTGCCAGCAAGAGTGTGGTAACCGAAAAAGAACGCCCCAAGAAGGACACAGCTGTCCAGGTCAGTGGCTGCAGGCAGTGTCTGGGCCTCATGTTAGCACCGGACAACAGGGCAAAAGACACCTGTGTGCGGTGTGAGCAGGTGAATGATATGCTCTGCCTAGTGGAACAGCTTAAGGAAGAAGTGGAAAGGCTAGGGAGTATTAGGAAGAGTGAAAGAAACAAGAGTGGTGGAGTTGCACAAATGAACACAGCATGGGTAGCAAACACGAGGAGCTGGGAGCCATGGTACAGCAGGAAAGCCATGATGTAGTCACCATCACAGAAATGTGGTGGGATGACTCGCGTGACTGGAGTGCTGCAGTGGATGGTTCCACGCTCTTCAGAAGAGACAGGCGAGGTAGGAGAGGCAGAGGGGTGGCTCTGGACCTTAGGGAGTCTCTTGAGCTTCTGGAACCTGTCCAGAGAAGGGCAACAAGGCTGGTGAAGGGTCTGGAGCACAAGTCTGATGAGGAGGAGCTGAGGGAGCTTGGGGGTGTTTAGCCTGGAGAAAAGGAGGCTCATGGGGGACCTTATCACTCTCTACAACTCCCTGAGAGGAGGTTTTAGCCAGGTGGGGACTGGTCTCATCTCCCAGGCAACCAGTGACAGGACAAGAGGACACAATCTTCAGCTGCACCAGGGGAGGTTTAGGTTGGACGTTAGGAAGAAGTTCTTCACTGAAAGGGTGATTGGGCATTGGAATGGGCTGCCCAGGGAGGTGGCGAAGTCATTGTCCCTGAAGGTGTTTAAGGGAAGACTGGATGTGGCACTCAGTGCCATGGTCTTGTTGACCAGGTTGTGTTAGGCCATAGGTTGGACTCAATTGTCTCAAAGGTCTTTTCCAACCTAGTTGATTCTGTGACTCTGAGATGTAAGTTCTTAAATAACATACACAATTCCAATTAATTTGTTTGCAATGGGATAAAAAAATTAACAAAAGAAAAATATCACCTGTGAGTCAAGAAAATTGGCTTATTTTAAAGACTCGTTCTATTAAAGTCTTGTTTCAGTTCTGACTATGACCAGGAAGACTTATGCTTTGCATCTTTTCCAAAACACTGAAACAAATACAAACTCTCCATGAGACACTCTTTGATTCTACTGATTTTTAGAATGAGAGTAAAAAAGCTCTCTTAGCTTCTCTGACATCTGATAGGCTAATTGAAATTAATATAAGCACAATTAAAATTAACTAATTGGTCTACGACCTGATCTTTAAAGGCATGGCACAGTAGGCAGCCAGGCAGAGCAACGCAGTCAGTGTTCCAACAGTGTCAGCCTTAATCAGCATCCAGGCAGCTCAAATCTCTGGAGATTTACTAGACACCTAGACACTCGTTATCCCTTTCCTAAGGAAAATACCACATTCTCAGATCAATAAGAATATTTGATTGAACTATAAATACGCCAAATGGAAAAATCGTCTTCAAAGAATCATGTCTCCACGTCAGTAATATCTCTCCAGAAAGTCATCTTCGTTTCAGCCAGATTTTTTGTGTGGTTTGAAATGTCACATTTTCTTCCTAATCGTGTGTTTCCTGCATGAAATACACCATCAGACTGATGTGATACTAATTGCAATGGTTTCTGTCACATTCTCTACCCCTATTTTGTCTAGGACTGTGTTTCTTTTGTTTTAAATGGCTGCAGGAAGTAAATGGCACACTGACCCTCTATAGTGTTGCTCTCCCAGTAATGCATCCATTATTTACTGCCTTAAATTTTAAAGCACGATTTCTTTTGTTAGGCCTGTTTTAAATCAACAATGTAGAAAAAAAATTGCAACACAGTTAATAGGAAGGCCCACAGGTAGAAGTTCTGCAGTCTTACTGTGCATTTCTCTTCCTTTTCCTGCCAGTTTTACCTGACAGTGGGAGCTTCTAGCACAGCTGGAATGAGGATCTAGACCTGGCCTTGGCCCTATATTGTTATGCCCTACATTTTCAGCAGTAATGATCATTATAGGAGTGAACTATGCCTTAACATATGTTATTTCATCATGATAACACCCTAAACTTACTTAAGAGTTGAAGATTAAAAGAATTTTTAAAATAAATAAATAAACAATACACAGTGCATTCAAAAGAATACGTTTCCCTGCTTAATTCATGTGTTGGGAATAAAACCCAATCAGTATTGTTTAAATGCCACCCCAGTAAATCAGAGATCATAACTTTATTTTTGCAGAGGAGATGTACAATTAAATGAGAGCCCATTTTGATCATTAGCTCCCCTCATCTGATACCATTCACTGCTTTGCCTTCTTTCAGGAATGTCACAAGGTGCATTGACCTGACCATCTTTTCTTTCACCCCAGCATCCCTGTGCAATCCCTATGTCAGGAAGGAGGAATCCAGTGATAGGAAATTGTCAGTGATAGCATTGGGCATCTCGTCTGCCACTGAGTGATCAGGAGCTGACATACATGAGGTGAGATGCAGATGAAATTAAAATATTGAGACTGATGTTCAATTCAGCTGGCCAGGCACAGGGGTATAAAGCTATAGGTTATGCTTAAGCTGCCTGAGGTGTCTGCATGGGGCTGGTAGATGTGGCAAGAGACGTATGGGAGACCTGTTCTCTTTGAGAGTTGTAGATGAAGACCAGGCAGAGCAAGACGAGATACCTCAAATAGTAAGAAATACTTAATGATGGAGAACGAAATTAAAGTCCTCCTCACAAAACAACATGCAGCAGTTTAACTGAGGCTCAGCCCAGTTGCCCAACATAGGTGTCCAGAACTCTTTGACATGTTTTTGGTTATTTTAGTAAGCCCTAAGGGGCTAACTAATATGGCTTGAGGTGGCCCGTGGACACCTATTTCTATCTCATCAGCTGGATTGAGTTCCTGCTGCCTCCTTAAGAGTGCACTGAATGCGCTGTTAACTGTATTGATTAGATTGTCATGAGTTTTTGTCTTTATCACTTGTTTTTCTAGTCCTTTCTATATACTCAGTAACATTCACATTCAAGTTGACCTTTTGATTCTCCTCGTAGTGTTAGAGAAGGTTCGTAATTAGACAAAATAAAAATGTCTGCTTTTCTTTGCCCTGCTTAATCCATATATTATTCAGTGGGAATAAAGCCCAGTCGGTATTGTTTAAGTGCCACTGGAGTAAATCAAATGGCATAGTTTTCTTTTTAGAGAATCACTGCACAATTAAATAAGAGGCATGTGGTTACTCAAAAGTGATATCTATGTAGAAAGAAGTGATTTAAGGTAAGCCTTATTGCAAGTCCTTTGTGCTCATTGACAAGCAGTTTAGACATTCCACAAAAGCTTGAAATATGGAAAAGTGTAACCTGCAGGAACTGCTCTTTTAAAGCATCCCCACGAGCTCTCAACCTTCATTTATCAAAAGCCGGCAACTGAGCAATTGTAGTGGTAGTGCTCATTGCAGTAAAATTACCAGCACACACACACACAGGAAGCTGCTGGGCAGTATCAAAAGAGTCTCCCTCAGGTCACTTTGGAACTTTTCCTTAAGAGTTAAATATTGTTAGCACTTTGACCAAAGCAGTCAGTAAGTAAATAGGAACTTGTGGGAATATTTCCTTTTAAAGTGGAGTCTGCTATGAAACAAGTTAGAGTTTTTGATGTAACCTTGTTTCTTTGCAAGAGACCGACAAAGCTCTGTCTTCTGAATAGGCAGAAACAAATGACAGCACATAACTCACCCATAATTTCCAAACCTACTTTTCCAGTGTGTTACATTCCCTAAAAGCTCTTCCTGCTGTTTTTCCTCAGGGATACGCTCACAGCTGTTTCTCTAGTTTTATGCTGGTTGTCTCCTGCCTTCCTTCCACACATTCCATTTGTCAAACAATTTCTCAGCCTCTGAGTTCATATCCAGTGTCAGGAACCCCTTTCCCATTCTCTCTATTGCTTTACTACCACTGGATGCCACCATTCCTGCAGCAGTGACTTTTCTTACTTTTTATTACCATTGCAGTACTCAGCCTTCTCATGGCTCCCTTCAGTCAGCTTCAGTGCAGGCTGAAATAGACTTGACAGCTTTAAATATGTCTATATTAGTCTTGTGATGCAGGTGCAAACTCCTTTCAATACAACATGATTTAGGAATTATATCACTAGGAAAGTATATGAGTGTTGGTTATATCCATCTTCCCACTCGAGCCACAACATTGATATTCAATGTTGTATTAATTATAATCATGCAGGCAGTCATAGACACATGCACATACAAATGATATTGCAGAGTAGGATCAAAAATCAGATATAGTCACAAATATATTTTTCACTGATGAATATCCAAGAAACTAAAACTATTTTTTGAAGACAGAAGGAAAGGTGATGATTCGTAGGCCAAATCCTGAGGGTTTTACTCTATTTTGATGCAATACTGCTCTGAACTGAAGGAGACAGAAATTTACAGCAAGATTTGTGAATTACTTTGGATATACTGTAACCACTACAAATAGACACTTCTGGAATAAATCAGATTTACAATAGTGTTAAAAACGTTCGTAATTTGAAAGGGTAGGAATAGGAGTTTGACAAAATGAGCTTATTTTTATCCTTGACAAAGTTTTAGAACTACCCCATGATATTGCCATGTAATGGTGTCCAAAACTGGGTAAGGAATAGCCATTAGAGAGCAGACCAGGCTGAAGCTAGAACAGATCCATGGAGTTTCGGCCAATGTAGGGTTCTTCTGTCAGGCTTTTCATTTGCACCTAAAAACTTGCTTATTTCAGCAACAAACCACTTCATAGCACCCTTTCCTAGCCTAGCAGCATGGAGATAAAGAAGGCATCTCTGGTTCTTGCACCTGTTTCACATATCTTCTTATCAGGCACCATTTCAGGCAGTAAAAACCTTCTGCAGGCAATAGAGCTCAGATCACAGCTTTTGTATATCTGAAGTGAACAAATTCCACTGGGCCTTTACAGCCGTAATGACATTCTGGTAACAAACAGTTTGGATACCATAGCCATAATATATGGTGGCTTTGTAGCAAACAGGAGGATAGCTGTGGTTCAACTTCCAACAACAGGAGGGCACATTTGTCATTAGAAAGATTTAGAACTCCGCCACCTCCAACTGAAATATGTCATCTCCCGGCCAAATGTCAAAGAAGTGAAACAGAAATTGTCTTTCAGTACTAATGGTCATTTAAGAAAGCTTAGAAGCACATAAATGTGGAAATATTAGTCATCATAGATCCCATTTTATGAATATAGGCAAGCCGGGGATCCCCAGGGTATCATTAAATTGCCTTCAGGGAAAGAAAAAACTCCATATACTTTTTTTGAAAGCAAAAAGGAAGCCTTTAGCTATGGTAGAGCACTGACCACCTATTCTGGTGCTATATTAGTGTTGCCTCATAGAACACTTGGCAAGATAAAACCATGGAAAGGTCCTACAGAAAAAATCCCCAAAGGAATGACAGAAAATTCCCTGCAGATCTATCACAGCCATCAGGATAAGTGATTTTCAGATCCACCCATTAGAAAGAATGTTTATAACACTCCATCTTCTTCAGAGAGCTGAATACTAATTTAGAACTCAACTATGTGGAAAAAAATAATTATTGAGAGACTGGTGAAAGGCTTTTCTGAAGCTAATGAATTAGCTCAAATTGGAAGAGAAGGTCAGTAAATTCAAGACTTTCTGAAAGCTCACTTATCTTCCTCTGTTAAAGCAGTAGCGACACTTTAATACACTTTGGGCTGTCCATTTCCTGCAAGCTTCTGAACTGCTGGAGCAGGCGTGAAGATTTTGGTGTCTTTTTGTTAATTTTTATTATTGCTTGGGATTTGTACAAGGAGATTTTTGCACTTGACATTTTTCCCAAGACCATTCATTTTCTAGGATCCTACACAGCATTAAAATAACATTTTTTTAGACATATCTATGCACAACTGGTGATAAAAGGAGAGTTAGTCCTGATTTACATCACAGCTGAAATAATAAAATCCTTTGCAAGAAACAAATAAAAATCCCATAATACTTCTTTATTTACAAAGGAAGATGCGGTGTGCTCTTGCTTTCTGGTGATTTGAGCAGACTCTTCTATTTTACTACATTTCTCATTTTGTAGTACCAACAACAACAATTTTTAACATATTTTAGGCTATTTTACACTAGGGACTGTGACTTAGTTTTGAAAAAAACATGGTGTGACAGAATTCTGTGTTTGCTTTTTCTCATGATTTCCAGATCAAACACACTGACTTCATAAATATTGTACAACTCTCCATGCAAACTCTACTTGGACTCTCAGAGCTCAAACCAAGATCTCCCTTTCTTGTGTATCTTTGTCAGTGGTAATAATTCAAGAGAACACATTGCATCCTCAACATTAAGCTTTGCCTGAAAAAGGCAAAATGGTACAGAAATTCTTGAGCAAGTGGGTTTCTAAGGAGTAAGTAATTTCATATGGCTCTACACAACAGCCTGGGTGTGGAAATACCTTTTTGCACTAACACAGTGTTAGGCAGGTACAGCACCATGGCAACATGGTTAAGGTGCATCCAGACTCAAGCTGAGAAAACCTTCTTTGTCCTGTGTCATGCAAAGGTGTCCACAAACTCAAACTTATCCAGTATGCCTGAATTACTGTGTTGCTGTATTTCTAGGTCCCCTCTGCTTTAGGGAGGGAGATAAAATAAAAGCCTAGAAAAAAACATGGGTAGTTCTGGAGAAATTCCAAGTAAGGAAAAAAAAAAAAAAGAAAATCTAGCACCAGTGAAAAGGGAAGGAGGAATTAACACCTTAAAAGCTTCCTTTTACAGTAGGGTTTGTCTTTAAGGAAAGCTTGCTGATATTTCAGCAGTCAGATATTTGTCATTAATTTTGAACACTGCAATGAATAAATTGCACCCAAAAATATAATTGTATTTTAAAATCCCAGAGACATGATGAGGGGCATAGAAGAGATCTGGAGCCAAGTATTGTGTAGGGTGGATGCAGCCAATGCGCTCCTAAATTTGCTCACAGCAATGCAGCCAAAACCAGTTCACAGCACCTGGTCTGGGAGCCAGGTTTTACTCCCATGAGAATATGCTCTTAGCAGTATAGATGTAATTTTCAGGTTACAGGGTATTCAGTCAAGTCAAGCAGATGTGATTAGAGAGAGACCAGGCAATTTAAAGGCAGTTGACTGATCCTGAGCATTACATGCTTTTAAGGAGATAGGTCACTGTCTAAGAGAAAAACTATTGTTTGGATGAAAGAATCATCATAGATAAGTCTTTACTGCTTTTACTCTTTGTGCTCTGTATGACACCTTTTGACAAACAAAGACTGCTTTGCTTCCAAGAGATTGTTCCTGTGACATGCTATTTCCTGCCCTCAGAGGAAAAGGGCCTTTGAATGCTGGTAAACCAAGCTGCAAAGTGTGAAACTGTCATGTAATGTCATTCAATTTTGGTTTAACAGGTGAAATCTGTCCCTGTTAGGTTTAAACTGAAGAGACGCTAAAATGAGTCTAAAGCTTCTCTTTAAAGCACATCTTCAACCTACACATACTATACATAGATGAATAGGTTAGAGAGACCATTTGCAGCTTCTGGATTATCTTTATGCACAGCTCAGACCACATATTTTTATCCAACAGTTCCAGAAAGCAGAGATGAACGGGAGAAATTCTTTACAGACATGAAAATTCAGTTGAAAGTTTGAGAATGGAAGAGAATAAAGAACATGGAGAACACAAGTATTTTTTTCATCTCTGGCATAGTACTAAAGTAATGAAGGAGTGAAGCAGTCAGACAGCTCACAGATCATGTCCCTTCACTGCACTTGTGGAAAGGAAGAGCATGACCTTAATCAATATTAAGGTAAAATCCATTCCTAACCTACCAGCTATTATGAGCAACCTTTTATTTGACAGGTAACTCTATACCTTCAAAGGTCATCAGTCAGAAGGAAATAACACTGCTAGTGTTTAGGAATACAAGCTGCAGTGTGAGCTGCAGATGGAGCTCTGTGTGGTGGGAGCCCAAGGCAAGAGGCCATGAATTGCTGACCCTTTGCACAGTAAAGAGCCCAGGGACCTGTGGCTCTGGCCAGGTGACCAGACACTCAGAGACACAGCAGGATGCCATGGCTCAGGAGGAAGAGTGACACTTCCATGAGCTTAGACTGTGAGGGGATAAAAGCCCAGAGATTCTTGTGTTCAGGATCCCTGCTTGGAGGCACCAGCTGGAGCTGTTTCTGTGTTACTGTGCTGTGAATAAATTGCTCTCTGGAATTGGACATCTGAGACTCTGCTATGGAGAACCCAGGGTGGAACTGGTGAGGAAACCTAGTCTGACTTTGTGTGGGGTGTTTAGGGAGCCAAGTGGGGCCTCATGTAAAGGGGTGTTGATCCCAGCAGTGAAAGGCTCCAGTGGTGAGAGTGTGACTGCCAGAGTGACTCCTGAGTGGTCCCACTAACTCTGGATGACCCCAAGAGGAATTTGGGGGACAGTATCTGGAGAAACCAGCAATTAACAGAGCAATTAGCTCTGGACAGTCCCAGACCTAATGACGTTGCCCAGTTTACTTCATCCTTTTGGACAGATCAATTTGTATTTCATAAGAGAAGTCATACCAATACTGGAAAAATTCAACATTAAGAATGAATTACCTAAGAACCCTCTCTCACAGTTTCTTCCTTTCTCAGGGGGTTGCAGAGAGCTGCTGACACAAATATTGCATCAGCACATACTGAAGTTTGAGAAACAGAAATGTTCTCCCTTAATATGCAAGTAATGTGATCAGTCCAATAAAAAGCACAATCTTTGTCATACTTGTCATGTTCCTAGGATGTTATCACCACTTACTGAAACTACCAGAGAAGTAAAATAAAATCTGAGGTTCCTTAAGCTTTGAGGGGCATTGAAATTCAGGAGGAGTAATAAATACAGAAGAGCTGTTCCTAGAGAAGCTTAGGGATTTATCTAAGCAACTTCCATTAATATATATTTGATGGAAGCTGAGCAAGTAAATCCCTCTGCACTGTGATGAACATTAACAAGAGGGTGCTGAAACAAATATTTATGTTTGAATAAGTTTTTCCTCCTCCAGATGCTGACTACTACGTGTATTTTCCCATGCCTTTCCAAGTCCAGTAGTTTCCCCAGTGTCTTCACCTCAGAGGGTCCCAAGTAGAACTGGGAGAGTCACTTCACTGATGCAATGCTGCCCACTCTGAAGAGGTGGGCAATGACCTCTTTGTGTCTGACAGAGAAATTTTGATCAAACTGAGTGGGGCAATTCAGAATTTTAATAGGTGCTGTGATTCTTGTGGAATTAATAGATAACTAAATTAGACAGAAATGAAATTTCAGACAAATAAAAAGAGCTCAGCTCAGTTTTTCAAGGAATTGCCTTGAATTCCACCTTAGCAGGACAAAATGTCCAGGCAGTATAAACCACTGTGACTCTACTGAAGTCAAAGTAGTTATGCTGCTCTGTACTAGTTTTAATAGAGCAGGAAGCAGGTGTTAGGTAGCATTGCTGCACTTAAACCTTTGGTACCAGTGGAAGAATTTTAAAGAGTGGAAGAATCAAAAGCCAAAATCAGATATCCACACAGGTCTTCCAAAGCTTGAGAGCACTCTCAGCACAGCACATATCATCCATCTCTGCTATTACACACAGAACATAAAGTTTGTCTAGTCAGAATGACAGCTTCTATGACTGCAAGGAGATAGGCTTTTGAATTATCTGGGAAAGCCTCTGTACAGCAGCATTAAACTTAAATTTATGGATATGCCACTTAAAATCTGAATGTAGCAAGCTCATTTTTACAAACAGTGAAGGGAAGAAGATAATTCCTTTGCATAATTAAACAGCCAGCAGCGTCATTAAGCAAGCTAACTTCCTTTGCTGCTTTATGGTAAGTTGTCCATCTTCAGTTCACTTTAGGGCTTGGGCTCCAAAGACAAGCTTCTAAGGTTCATAAATTAGTGAATAAATTAAATTTTCCAGGACCATATACATACATTTTTTCAGACATACGAATGTCTGCAGTTATTTTTTCATATCAGTATGGGAAAACAGAAATCCATGCGCTCCAGTCCATCAGTTCAGTTTCTGTTAGGAGACAGTGTCCCATGTTTCAGAAGGCACAAGACATCCCGGACTTGGCAGATGGTTTTTAATACACCTCCAGCCTCCGGTGTCTTCTAATCTTGAACAATATTTGATTGGCTCAAATCCAGGAGGGAAAAATAAAGATAAATGTGTTCCAAAATGTTAGCTTTTACAATTTCATATCACTGTATTTTATTATCCCTATATAGTTTCAATCCTTATTGTGACATATCTGTGTATTTCTGGCCTCTATGCCATGGTGAAGCTGTGAGTTCAAGCATAAATTAAAAGCTGCATGAAGAAATATGTTCTTTATGGAGTTTTGATTTTGCCATCTCCTTCTGTCATTGAAAGTGTCCTTGATCTGGAGTTGGCAGAAAACCAGAAAGGAAACTCCCAGTCTTTGTCCTTTGCACTGTATTTGCATAAAGAAGCACAAGACAGAGATCCAGTATAAAAAAGAACTTCCAAAAATATACTGTGATTTATGTGAAAATATTAAAACACAAGGGAGAGAGATTTTGTGAAAATGAAACTGGGCTGGATTGTATATCACTTCCTCATAACACTTCCCAAAAAACTACCCTTAGTGATATCAGAACAAATAGAGCAACGACTTCTCGTCCAAGAAAGGCAGCATAGTCTAGAATGCTCAAACCAGGGACAGATGAACAAAACTCCACTTTAAATTCCACTGTGATTTATCCAGAAGTTCTGTAGTGCCAGGGTTTTATTCTAAGTTAAGAGCCATGTTTCTATTCATTCTTGTCCATCAATTACTGATTTGCTCACTAATGTCCTTCCAGATCCATCTGAGCCTATCTATGGAAGAAAAAATAGCCGGACAGGTGTCACTGAACTCATAATTTGTCATTCAGATGTCAGAACTGAGTGTAGTCCTGGCACTGCACTTTTGAGATTTTCATGGATAAATGTTTAAAGCCTCAAATGAAGAAAATAAGTTTAGGTGGGCAACTGATCCTGCCCAGCTACATTTGTGAACTTAATTGATTTTGGGATTTGCTGATTTCCCGGTGTAATCCTATACAAGAGGGTTCTTTCAAATAGGCCATAGTTATATCTGCCATATTTGGATATTTGACATTTCGGTCAAGAATCTCTCCTTGATTACTAGGGCCTGGTGTTCTTTCTATTTGGCACTGAAAAATTAATTTTCCTTGATATGAAATACCTCTTGGAAATAGACTATGACCTCAGTTTTCATGTACCAGTTCCACTGACACTAATTAGGAATTATAGTCTGTGTCCCAGAAGATTCTAATTATCCCAGTGAGGACTTGCTTTTGCTGAGTTCACATGAAAGTTTCCAGAACGGAACCCAGAGCCCCAAAATGCCTTATCAAAGACTATATTAGAGCTCACAATCAAGTGGAAAACAGAGTTCAGGTGTTTTAACTCTCCTATTCGTTTTGCTCAGCCTTACACTGCATTGGGACCATCCCCACTGGTATTTCACATTGTACTCTTGCATTGAGGTCTGTTGGGTTTGGCAGAGTATGGCATTAATGGGCAACTTGAGATCTCTTTCATCTCCGTTATGAAGGACCACGAGGGAGAGGCTTGGGGAAGCAGGGGCTGGGAGAAACAGCCTCTACTTATAGAACATGATTTACAAAAGCTCTTACCCTTAGTGTGACAAATCCCATTGAAAGCAGTGGCAACGTCAGAGTGAGCAGTCAGGTCGGTGCTAAAGCACCTACAGGTGCTTACCTGTCTTTCAGGAAAGATGCCCTTATTTGTGTGACTTCATTATCCCTGGTTGTTTGCTTGAAAGCCTCTGCAACCCTACTCTGTGTTTGCATTAAGCTGTAGCTTTAAATCGAGGCAAAAATTGTTCATTTTTCTTCATAAGAAAGCAATAATCTCCCCAGCATTAGGAACTATAAGGGAAGAATTGTATAAATTGCAGCTGGCCAAGGTCAGCATTAACTTAAGTACTGGAGCTGATTGTTGGCATTTGCTCTTATCCACAGAAAGAGGAGTGGTTTTAGGGTCTTTCGGAGCTCCTGTATAAATCCATCCTTCCACTCTCTGAAAGCAAACAGCCAGGACTACATTTGTAGTAAGTCTCTAAACACGTTTTCTCAGCTTGACAATTCCTCTGCTCACATTACCACTGCTGAAATTTGAGGGCAAGGGAGGAAGAAAATGGTGACAATTTTTATCTCGCCAACTTTAAAATGAAAATTTGTCTCCATTTTGCAGCCGGCTCCAATTTGACATTCCAGGGAGCTCAGTATAGATTAAAGCCAAGACAAATTCTCCTTTTCTGCCTGTATGAGCTTGGCTGGAGCCTCTCTGGTAACTCTGTCTGCAGACAGGCAGTTCAGCCAGTGGGCCTGGGAGCCTCACCTGTCTGTTAGCGGAGCCTAATAAAAATATGAAAAATATAACCAGAAGTCATATAAATATGAGAATATTATAAATATTAGATAGGCATTGATTATTTGGTATTTTGGGGTAGGACTCTAAACAACGGATTTGTTTGGAAATTTTTATTTCTATTTTATATATTTTGACAGCATTCTTTTCATTCCAAGGTAGTTTGAAAAGTGTAAATCACAAAATAGAAAGCATATATTTTGTTATAAAGATATCTTGAACAAGTGCTCCTGGCCAGATTTTTGACAATAGTTTTCCATCTTCCACCTTCTTTTTTCCCGCCAACATCACGTATAGCATTCTCTTACTGAGATAGATAGTAACCTATATACTTGCACAGGTAGATTTCAGAAATGTTAGCGAAAATTAAAAATCAGTTTCTAATACATGAATTGCTCACTGCTTCTCTTTTTTTTCTTTTTTTCTCAAAGTAGTTTGACATATTGGCATGAAAAAGAAAGATTTCAATATTTTTTAAAATCCCTCTAGTATCCTGATTTCCAAGATATTCTGTGAAAGCAATAGAGAAAATTCTCTGAAAATTCTTTCTTGCTGTGAGAAAGATAACACAGCTGTCAAAATTATGATAACTCTGCATTTATTCGTGTACTTTTGACCTTAGTATAGATACATTGATATTCTATTTTGTCCTTTTCTGAAGAAAGAAGCCTCCTTGCCTTCATTTTTGACAGAAATCTTCTCATGGTTTTGGACTGATAAAGACAAATGTAGAAGAGAAACAGGATTTATAGGATGAACAGATTTGACACCCATGTCAAACATTATTATAACCTGTATGCTTCAAACGTAGACTGTAAGTTAAATGCTGCACAGACTCAAGCCAAGCATTACAAAAACAAAATGTTTCTCAGCCCACATACTTCTTACTATATGTTCTCCATGATTCAGTAATGAACAGCATGCTGAGACAACATTTGAAGCACTGCAATGATGCACGAAGTGCACAGCCCAAAGATTAATGTCTTTATAAACTGAAATTTGCTGCAGCCATATGAACCTTTCAAAATCAGGTTCTGCATGAGGGGAGGGGATGCTTGCAGGGGTGAAACAAATTCGCAAGCCAGACTACAGATCTGCTTGCTCTCACACTCTTTCCCTCAGCATGCAGTAAATACATTCCCATATCAGCTTCTTAAAGCCCTGAGATTATTGGATCTTTGCAAATATAAATCCATGGCTTTATGTGCCCTTTCCTTACTCCAGCAAGAAATTTAAGGAGGAAACCCTTCCACTTGGTGTTCTTGAGGTATTTCAGTGGTGTTTTCTGACCTATTTTCCCCAGGGAGATAATAAAGGGGTTCAAAGTTTTGGGTCAGCTCCCTGACACCAGCAAATGTTTTCCCACACTAGTCTCCACTGCAGATTTCTTGTGGTTTCCACTCTCTGGAGCTAGTCCTTCCCAAAGAGAGATGCTGCATTGGCCAAAGTATAAAATGAGGCTATTCTGGGGGGCCACCAGGATTGCACAGCTGACACTTCATTGAGCAGGATGCAGGATGTGGCAGGACTCCTCTCCCCAGCAAAGAGCCCCATCAGCACTGAAGAAAAGTGACACAGTTCTGTAGAACTCCATATGGTGCAAGTTTCCGAGTCCATGTTCAACCTTGGGCAGTGCCTGCTGCTGGGCTCAGCCTGGGAGCCCCAATAAGAGGAACCACATATTTCACTGAAGACCAGGGCCTCAAGTCAGTAACAACTATGTTAAGAATGGAACATTTTGGGCCCAACAGAGCAGAGCAAGAAGGTGAATGCAAGCACTGTGAAGGGGGCTGCATGACATGGCAACACAGAGATTTTGGAGTACCATCGCATCTCTATTCCAGCTTTACCACTAAGCCATGCCTCAGTTTTCCCACCTGTAAAAATGTGTATCATCTCACTGCTCCCCTCTCAGGAGGCAATTCACTGTCTGAGACATTATAAAGAGTAGATGCACAGTTCCTGCTCCTTTCCCCCCATATTTACACAGAGGAAAGCAGGAATTCTGTTCAAATTTTTCAAAAGAGAGGATGCTTACTGGTCTGGTGTTGATGAAATATGGCCTGCTAGCTTAGCAAAACCACAGGAACAAAATGAAAAATCTGGTCATTTCTTTTCCTGAGAACAAACACACAAAATGAATGTCACGCATTTCAATAACAATTGGTGTCTATGTAGTTCAGAGAAAAACTTCTTGTCCAAGGAGACAACAGATTTTATTATACAAATTAGGAATAGCAATTACCTGCCAAGACAAAGGAGCATTGATCAGAACATGACACACACAAAGAAGGAAGAAAGGAACTCTGATTTAACCTGCAGAATACTAAAATTATTTCTGGTCCACGTGTGTTGGGGACTTAAGCCGAAACCCTCTCTGCCTGCCTGGCTCAAGGGATATAGGTGATGACATCCCCCATCAACTCTGCAGTGACAGTGCTGGGGAAGCCATGCCCACCTGTCCTGGGAAGGAGTGGAGCACCTCAGCAGCAGCAGCAGCAGCCCCTTGGCTGCCCACGCTCCCCGGAACTGCTCCAGTCCTGTTTTCATGGGATATCTCTAAACTGTCAATAAAAACTGTTTGCTGTCCAACCTATCATTTTTTTTCTAAGTGTTTTCAGTACTGGAGAAAGAAAAGGTCAGATTATCTGCAGGGAGGTGACTAGCAGCAGGAGAAGCTGCCCTGTGTGGGGCCTTTACTCCAGAGTAAAGAAATCAGTTGGGAATGAGGTCAACAGAGGGGAAACTTGCTAAGTCTCCTTCCTTGCTAAATCCCTCATCAGCTAAATCTTCTATCAAGCCTGCTTCATCTAACCATTGCCTAGTCTTCTGCACTTGACTGGGAAGAGCAATTCCTTAAAGGAACTGGAGTAAATGGAAGATAGGAAGCACAGGATGAGCTCGTGATGGTATGGGAAAATACCAGGGATGCTGTAAGAGAGCCTGCCCCACTGCATCATCATGGGCTGTTTAAACCTGCTGAGTTGTCTCATCTCTGTTCTGATTTGTACCTGAATCAGCAACACCTGAAAAAAAAAAAAAGGGCTCAATGAGTATATTTGGCCCAAATATCTCCATCATCTCCTCCCTGCTCGCCAGGTACATGGGCAAAATAATGTTGAAAAAAAAACTGAGTCTTTGCTGACATATGCTTTTACAGGTCTGAATACTCAGAACCATCCAGGTCCAAAGAGAGGTAAAAGGTAGTTATGATTCTACTTTGCCACACTCTACTGTAAATCTAAAGTAGAGCCATTTGTCTAGTTCAGCTTAAATAATGCACATTTTTTTACAATGAAATGTAACCACCTCTTTTTTGAATAATGGGGAGCATTCATTAGGCCAGTTTAGCTTTCAGGTGTTTTCTCTGCTGCATTGTCCGACCCTGATCCATCAAGACCAGGTGCAAATGGTGTTTGGGAACTCAGCTCCCCCGGTGCAGGTGGATCCTTTTTTACGCACTGTTCAGCTCCTGTCCACACACCATCCAGCTCCTGTCACAGGATGCCAGGTCCTGCATGGGTAAGTATAGAGTAACCGAATATAGGTAATAGTGTCACCATAGCGCACAGAGAGTTCTGGTTTTAAAAGCAAGAGCAAATTTTCCGCTTACTTCTTTGCAGGAAATATGTGAGGAGCAAGACAGGGTGCTAAAGAGCCAGCATGAAATCCCTTTTCCCCTGGCATATATAGAAAAATGTTACTTTTTAAATACAACATGTTTTCACCGCCTTGCAGCCTTTGCCTACAAATTAAATTCCTCTTCTCTTGTGGTCATACAGGTATGCCATTTTCCTCCCTTTTCCTGACAGGCTTAAGAAAATTTAGCCCACCATTTTGGTTGCCGCTGTTTTCCCCACGGACGAGTAGAGAAACGGCACGAAGTCCAGGCTCAGGGATAAATGGAAGCGCTTTAATGATTTCTCAGAAGGCTTTTAAATGTTAGTTCACAAAAGTGTATTAAATGGCATTAGGTAATTGGTTTTTTGCCATCCACCCCTTAAGGGAGTTGGTCAAGTTCTAAGACACCCATCTCTGAATGTTTTTCTAGTTAGAACCATAACAATTCTGCAAAACAACCTGCAGCTGCAAGAAGTTTACAAAACTGTGACATTGTTTTGAGTTACTTGCATGGGAAAGACAGAACTCTCACAAAAATGCTGCAGAGAGCTGAAGAAATTCTCTGCTGGAGCTTTTTCAGCATCCATATTTTGGTGAAACACAATTGAAAGGAATTTCCTTCTGTTCCCTAACACTGAGCAATAGAGCCTCTAAAATGCTGATAGAAAGCACATTTTCCTGGGGCTGCAGGGAGTGAGTCACACCACACAAACGCCAGACCAAATACAGCAAGTGATCAGGGAGCTGGCACTGGCAGGCCTAAGAAAACAGCATTTCCTTTGTCAGTCTCGCTGTACCTACCTACCGCAATAATTTTCAGGGTGCTATTCAGCAAGGGCATGGACTGTCCCACAATGTCTTCCTGCTTCAAAGTGGCACAAAGGAGCATGGAATAGATAGCTGTGCATTGGGAGAGGCCATTCTGGGATCACAGCACTGAGCTCTCTGGCTCGAGGCCGTGCTGTGGCTTAAGCACCAAGTGCTCCCCTGGCCCCTGTGGGGACTGGTGGGAGTCAGTGCCTCAGAATGCTGGGCCTCAAGGACCCATCTTTTAAATAGCATTTTAAAAGGCATTTAGGCACCTAACTCTATTCTGCAGATTTAATTACTGCATAAATCACATCTGTGCAGTAGCCTCAGAGTGCTGGGATCAGAAAGTCCCTCAGCTCCAAAACGGAAAGAAGCCTTTTACTTTTGTGTTTTTCTTGCAGTTGCTGGGAGGGGGGAGAGATGAACTCTCAGAAACAGTGTTCACTTGGTGCCCAGCTCTGCCATCCATACAGAATGGGTCACACTGAGGTTTAGGGAAGCAACTTAATGACTCTATGTCCCCATCTGCAAAAATTGGTTGTTCCAAGGTTGCACCATCCCTTCTGCTGGAAAAGGTCCATTAAAAGTGTGTATGTGGCTCTGAATGCAGAAAGTGATGGTGAAGAGCAAAACCACATAGCTTTTTGGTAGAAGTTTGGTTTTCGCTGTTTTTTTTGATTGAAGTTTTGGGTTGTTTCTGTACTTGGAACAGAATTCATTTTTTTATTTTATTTTGCCAATTATCCACATCCCAAACCTGCTGGCCACTCTTGGCTAACCACTACCTGGGGAGAAGACGATAAAGTGGGAAGTTGGGTGTGCTTTGTTTTCAATAACTGAAAGAATAGTATAACTCAAAAAAGATCTGTACCAGGCAGCAAAGTCCTTTTTCCCAAACTTCTCTGTCAGTCATGCTGAAGCATGGCAATTTTCCCTTTTCCCCTCTGGTCAATAGTTATGGAACTTTCATGTGTTTTGGTTCATATTTATCATCTGAAATAGGGAAAGAATATAAATATAAAAATAATTATGTTCTAATAAAAAGATTCTAGAAATAATTATTTTTATCTTTAAATTACCTTCATTTAAGTTACCTCAAGGTCCATTGCAAAGGTGTAGTAATTATTAGCTTAATTATTAACATCTCTCAACCAGCTAATTAGTTGGGCACCAAATTAAAACCATTTTTGCTTGAGGTATAAAGGGGCTAAACCAGAAGATTATTTTAATATTTCAGGTTAAATATTCAAGGTGGTAGAATTTCTGTCTCTGGAAAACATGAGCTATTTCATGGTTGAAAATTAAATTAGAAAAGGGAAAAAAACCCATCAAACAAAAATGATGAAAATTGGCCCACGCCCTAACTTTAGGGATTGCTAAAAGATGGGTGTATCACCTTTCCCTCTCGATGATGATGGCACTGCTGGTTTAGCAGGCTGCAGCCTGATTTGTCCACCTATAGGCCCCACCAGCACAACCTGTTGTGTCACTGTCTGAATGGACAGACCATCACTAGAGGGGACAAATCACCCAGATTTTGTACCATTGCACCTTCACTGGAGACATACTGAACCCTGTGATTCCCTCTGCAGCAGAGGACACCATATCCTGCAGGATGAAACTGCTGGGGACTCATCTGTAATCGTCACCAGGGATTAGATGGACTGGGTGTGGTGGAGCAGCCTTTGGAGTTTGTGGGCTGCTTTGCCGCGGGTGGGAAGGTGATCTCACAGCAAACAGCCCGTGTCATGTGTGAAAGAGACCACGAACTCCCCGGGCCAGCCGAGCCCTCTGGACAGCGAGGGGCAGAAGTGTCCCTGTTTCCAGGTCCCACCTCACCTTCCTCGGCAGTGGTGCCTCTCCCCCACCAGGACCCCAAATGCCACATACTGCCCTGCTCACCCTGTCTGGGCCCTGCAGCCATGTCCTGCAGGAGGGGTCAGTGCGGCGAGATTGTCACCCACCCTCGCTATTGCTGCGGGGCCAGTGAAACAGCCACAACCCACACACATCCAGCAGGAACAGCTCGTCCCTGTCTCCTCACTGGAAAGTACAGTATAAGGAGATTTGCTCACTGATTCTGGGAGAAGAACCCTATTGTGATTGCAGGATTAGCCTTGGGAAAAGCAAAGAGGGAAAGGGTTTTATCAGGCAAAACCCTACGTGTTACCCCTTTTGTTGAAGGAAATTCAGCTACTTACCCATAGCTCTGGTATTCTCATTTTGTTAAAATGAGGAAAGCCCGTGTTATTTAATTCTTGTTTTACATACCTGCCTGAGCAGCTCAGAAAGGCTCTGCCTTGTCACCACAGCAGCCAGCCTTGAGGGGTGGTGGCAGTCCTGCAACAGCAGGGGATATCACAGGGCAAGCTGGGCCACATAGCCTCATCCATCACTATCTCAGGCACCAGTCACAGCTGTTTGTCTCAGAAAGGAATCGGGAACAATCCCTTAAACCTGATGTCACAGCCACTGCTCCGTACATGCTCAGCGGGAGGCTGACAGAGAACCCTCTCATGTTTATCCAGCACAAAAGTCTTTTCAAGGCTGCTGTTTTCCTTCTTGTGCTATGAAAGATAACAGCTTCATACAAAAATAAACAGGTTTGCAAACTCTTCCTGGGCACTAACATCGTGCTGGTGTGATATACCTGGGGTCTGATGCAAAGCAGCTTTTTAGCAAACAGACACACTCTGCTCATGCCTTCCCCGATATAAATGCTTTTTTCATGGGAAAAGCTAAAACTTTTAAAAAACTTTTAAAAGCTGTTCTTCTTTTTAACAACTGATAATAAGTAAGTTTAAAAATGAACCTCTAATCAAAAGCTAAACCATCCAAATATTTAGTTGAAATACAGCAAGAAATCACTTTCTTACCAGCTGTTGATGACTGAAATTAATCAAAAAATACAAATGAGTTTAAGAAAAGAACCTGATAATTTTATAAAACAACACACACTAAGATAAGAGGACCTGCATGAAGTATAAACGGAAGCAACCAGAGAGTATTCCCCCCGTTCTCCTCTCCAGTGTCAAATGTGGACGGACAAACTTTTGGGGCCAAGGAATGAGAAAAGGAGGACATTTGCCCAGCAGCTCCCCATCCCCTCTGCCCTCCTGCAGTCCTGAGCCCCACATGCCCACTCCCTGCAGGGTGCTCAAGCTCCCAGCACAGCTCCTGCTGGGTACCAGGTGCCAGAGCTGCTCTGGGAGGATGGGAGGCAGGAGTGGTTTAGCTGTAGTTTGTGTTGAGGCTGCTCTCGCCCATGTTGGGACAAGACAGGTGGTTTGTTAAGGGGATGTTTCACCTCCCTTTGGGGCTCTGACCATGTACCAGGGTATCAGGACTTGAAAAGCCATTAGTTTGCTATGGTGAGATACACTGAGGATGATTAATCAGAATGATCAAAGCAAAGTAGTAGAAAAATGCCCACACTAAAAATTAGGATGCAGGAGAGAGTCCATGTGCAGACCAAATCTCTGACCTCTTTTAATCCAGAGAGTTCTTTCTGTTCAAAACAGTCCTGCAATCCATCCCCAAGGTGAGTGTCACAGCCTGATTATTGCCTATTCAAACTGAAAAGACTGACTGAGGACTCTGGATATTCAGTTTCACTTGTAGCATGATAATGCTTTATCCACAGAGATCACCTATCCTGTTTCTAAGTATCTCTTGCAGAATTACAATGGTATTCAAGCAGGTCTATGCAAGACTGCAATTTTTATGAGTTTATAATTTTTTTTTAAACTGAAGCAGGATTAGTCCCTTAGTTCTCGAAGAAACAAAACATAATTATGATCAGGTATAAAAAATGTCCAGATAAAATGCTGAATAAAACTTGGGCCATCAGTTGGTCAATCAGTGTTCCTTGTAAATAAAGTTCATAAATAAAAAACAATTAGGCTCGTCTTTAACCAAACATGAAAATAACAGAAAGAAAATGGTGTGTCTTCTTACATACAGCTTTTACTGACAGCATGTAAGCATTTTTCTCGTATTGCTTTAAAGGAGAAACAAAGTACATCTTAAATGGAAGGAAAGATTATTTTTTAGTTGGATTTGTGGCATGCAAGGGAGACTATCATAAGAATAACAAGTTTAGGGGACATAAATGACATCTGAAATGCTTCAGGATCCTCTGTGATCTGACAATGGTGACCAAATCAAACCATATGAAGAGAGAAATTTCATGCAGCTCACGAGCATTATACCCACAACAGGGTGTTTGGATTCCTTTTGAGCTATGTGTGTTTTAGCAAGACCATCTGGACATTGCCAAATTGGTTCTGAATAGAAATACATACCCATAAAGTAGAAACTTATAAATAGCAGCTTGCTTCCTGTCCAAGGCTGCATGTCAGGGCTGCCTTGTTTGCTGCACACCTTTTCCGGAGCATACAAGGTAAGAGTTAGCCAGGCTGCAGCTGCACACCCAGCAAAGCAAGGGTTAGCAAGTTAGGTGTGGAAACCAGAGATGGGAGTGGAGTGGGAGGAGCAGGGATAGTCACCCTGGAGTTTTGCTTTGGGAGCAGAGGGAAGGGCTGTGGACAGTGTTATCTGAGAGCTGGGGAGGAGGGAGGGCAGAAGGCCAACATTGCCCAGCTTCCTCACACATCTGGTGCCACTCAGTCACATGCACATTTTTATAGGTGGCAAGATAAGGCAATAGCACTTGGCCATCCCTAAAACCCCAGAGGATTAACAGTGTAAGAGGAATTTAATCTCCCGACGTGTCTGAGTAACATTTGGGTTTATGCCATTTGGAGGGTTCTTAGTGCTGTTGGCAGCCCAGCAGCAGTGAGAGGCCCCCAGTGAGAGTCCCAGATGGGAAGTGTCTCTGATATACCAGAGGGATTAACTTTGGCTCCAAAGACATTGCAAGCTAATGGACAGAAGGGTCATGCAGCAGAGCATTGACTGGCACAAAAGCAGGTTGTTCAACCCTAGAGCAGTCCCTACCTGACTACCCATTTCTCTCATAAATAGTCACACCTGTGCTTGAGCAGGACCTCTCTTCAATAATTTGAACAGTATTGGTCTCCACCATTTACACAGGCTTAGGAAGAGAAGAGCATTAAATCTCAATCTTCTTCTTTATCCAGAGATAATGGACATTGATAAAGCTTTGCTAGTTAAATATTTTTGATCTGTCTGTGACATCTGCCTTCTATTTCATAAGCCTTAGGTATGCAAGCAGATAAACTAGTAATTGTATGTATTTGTGTATGTGTGGACATTCATACATGGACATCTATGGACACACTAAAACTCCTTGTCTTGCAGTGTCTAACAAGCAAGAGAAAGCACCTGACTACAGTGTCTGGCACAGTGCTTGTCTGCTCCTGAAGCCAAAATCGATGAGGGGACACTTTATTGCTGTTACTGGTCATTGAGTTGCCGGATCTGAATTCACACAGCCAGGCACTCTTTCTGACTAAGTGCAAAGCAGGAGTGAGTGGATAATAAGCAGAGTTTGCTTTCCTCAGGGGTCCTGTGGGCCCATTTCCTCCTCTGGACCAAAGCTCCTACAGCACTCTTGGATCACTTTGCCTGTTACTGTGTGACAGTGTACTGAGCAACCACAGGATAAAGATTGTAAGACAGCTGTTGAGTGGATTGAAAAACTATTTTAATTTCCAGGTGAATAAGGGGACTTATGCTCGGGTCGTATCTCAGTCCCATTTTGTCCTGTTGGGTTTAATCTATAGGAGTCAGTAGAAATAGGAAATTTTCAGTGAAGCAATTTGAAGTCTCTCACAAAGTGATGGGGGAAAGGAGAAGAATTGAGTTTCTTTCTCCTGACTTAAGGTCTAAAGCTGTGCCAACTGAAGTTAATAACTATTCCACTTATTTCAGGAGCAGAAACATCCTCATGCATTTAAATCACTAAAAACCTGAAGTATCAAGTATATTTCCACCATGTAGACCATTCTAGCAGCATAACAGACTCTGTCAGGTGGGTAGAAATGTAATTTATTCTGTTCACATGCAAAAATGACTCTTCATTATCAGAGATACGTAATGTTTAATAGAAACCCAAACTATCCAAAAAAAGTAGTTGCCTCTCTGAATACTTCAGACTAGGAAGAGAATAAAAAGGATGACAAAGCAAACTCCTTAGCCACAATTTTAACAAATATTGCACAAATTAATTAGAAATTTCAAGCACTTGTACAAGAAAAAAAATTTTCCCCCTTGATTAAACATACATTACTGCTGGAGGTGTCTGAGGGGTGTTCCTGTCATTGCACTGGAATTCCGTGTTTGATCTTCCTACCTGAGCTTAAACTCACATGCTGGCAATTCCTTGTCTTTTCAGTTTATAAGTGTGTCTCCTGTTCTTTTTAAAGAAAAGGTCGGTGCTCTTCACTTAAATAATGTCATTAAGAAATCAAACCTCATTTTTTTTCAGCTTGTGCAACTGAGCAACTGAAAGGCACAACCTCCATTTACCTCACTTCCACATTTTGAATATGAGGAAAAAAATGTCACTGCAGATAATCACAGGCAATGAAGAGTAATTTCTAGCAGTCCGTCTCCAGGATTGTTCCCTACAGCATATTTTCCAACTTTTTTTCTGATCATATTAAATGACTCATTTAGTAAGCTAACTGTTCTTTCTTGTCGTAGGGGAGACTATTTTGCAGTGCAAGATGTTAGTATTATGAAGATCTCTCTGTTTAACTTATCTCATTATTCCTAGTTATATATTCTAATGCCAGTCGACCTGAATACCTTTTCACCACCCTGCAGCCTGTTTCTTTATGTGTCTGTCAATACAATAAACTGATTTTGCACCAAACAGAGAACTTGTTATTAGTTTCTCCACCTAACCGTTGCATCCAGGAAGTGTTATTTAATGTCATGTACAGCACCAGCTTATTCTCATGATAAAAACGTGACTGTTTTTTTTAACTACATGAAGGCAATACTGTCTGCAAAATCAATGTCAGCTGCTTTCTGCTTAGAAGGTGGATCCCTGTCTTTAAAAAGAGAGACAGCTTTTCCTCCAGTCATGAAAATAGGAAATTTTGCACCAGTATGTAATATTCAAACTGAGCAATAATTCTGAAAGAGGGAGGGCTGCTTCAGTTACACTTTTGTAGCTCTTTGTTCAGCTCAGATTTGTAGTCAAAAGCCAAGATTGAACACAAATGTTTTTAGTTATGATGCAATGACTTTTTGGAGCATAGGTCCCATGGAGAATTTGAAAATGGGATAAGACTTTAGATTGCAGTTTGGAGTTAATTGTTGTTAGTTACACCTTTAGCCTGTGGTTCCAAGATCCCCAGAATCCATCCATAATGTTTACACTGATGTTGCCTTTCATGAGCAGAGCCAGATTTGGACTAGGGTATAAACTACATTGAGCTATGCCGTATTCCGCCTGCTTCACACATCCTTAACTCGTGTTTTATGTGAGTGTATACGATTCTGAGGGCATTATTTTAGCAATGGCCATTTGCCTGTTGATAGCATGACCATATCTGAGTGGAAAATTGTCTCCTTCTGGGAAATATCTCAGGATGTTTCTGTTTAGTTCAGCAAATAGCATCAAAATGTACAGGAGCTGAATTTCTGTTCACTTCAGTAATGTGATATTCTACTGCTGACAGCCTCCCTGGATAGCTTGTAGTCAACTTTCCAATCCAATAAACCCACGATACAGGCATAAAAATGAAACAGAGTCAGAAAACCATAAATGAGAGAGCTCTGCCAAGGAAGCTGATAAAGCACTGTGCAGGACCTAACAGTATAAAACAGAGAGGCCAAAGAGAAATTAAATAGGCCTGGGATATAGAAATTTTCCTAATCAATACCTCTACAACATTTCCCCTCCCTGTAAGCTCTACTTGCCTCTTTTTGGTTCCTCCAGGCTGAGAAAAATCTGGAATATGAAGCAAATCTTTTCTGTGAAATTTAATGGTTCTAATCCCATCATCTGATTCATCTGAAATTGCACCTGTTGCTTGAATCATTCAAGGGCAGATTTGGAGGGCAGAACTCTGTCATAATACAAAAGGCTGAAAATGTTTATGACATCGAGCAAAATATTTCCCCTCTCTTTGTGAGTGCTGGCCCCACCTGTGCTTCTTTGTGCTGCCATCTGTAATTCCTATTCTGTTGAGTTGCTGGAAGGGCTGACTGGTGCCCAAGACTTACACAAATCTCTGCCTGAACAGAAAGTGCTTGTAGCACAGGTACCTCCAGCAAGACCAGCACACGTAAAGCCCACAGGTATGCGGAGAGAAAGGCTGCTGCCCTCATCAGAGAATGGAAATAAGAAAAAACTAAGGGTAACTTACAAGAAAAATTAGCTCTCATATTTTCTTCTTAGCACAGGTTCTGCATTTGAGGTGTCCTGAGATACCACTACTGTGCACTGATGATATACATCATGCAGATAAACTATGACAATGGAATGATTTTTTTTTCCAATTGAATTATTTGCCAGGGCTGAAAAGAAATGTGTTGCTTTCTGACAAATACTGATTAACACAAATCTGTGAAGACTTGATAAACCAGCACTGAAATTGCTGTTGTTTGACAAAGTAGCACTCTGAAAGCAGCAAAGTGTGGCACAAACACAAAAAACCCCCACCACACTTTGAAACCAGAAATGCCATGTTTCTGTGAGGTGTGTCACCCAGTCTGATTTCAGCTGGTATAAATCACTGCCATGCTGCCAACAGGGAATGGAAACAATCTCAGCTACTCCATTTCTACAGGACTGTCCCCCACTTCAAATCACATTGGATTACATGTAGTGAAAAGGCTGGCATTGCTTTACCTTGAATTTTAATATAGCCCTAGAGCTGGCTTTAAAGATCAGGCAGGACACGATTGCCCTGATGTGACTCTATAATCTCACACACAAATTCACAAGTATGATGAGACCCAGATCCCTCCCCATCACACACACAGACATTATATTTATTTATTGTGCGAGACACATTCGCATGAGAATTAGGACTGCAGCAAAACTAAACACAGTGACAAGCTGTGCTGTAAAAGTTGTTATGAAGAGTTTCTGCATAAAAAGAAGTTGCTTTAGGATCCAGGTTCCTTCCTGAACTGTAGAGGCAGTCAGATATCTTTTCAGATGCATAGAGACTTGAGCATTGAGTTTATAATGGCCACATGATATAAACTTAAGTTTCCATCAGGTTTAGAGATTGGCCTTTATCACCCATAGCTCACTCCATCCACTCTAGACTTCCTGTAAAACACCTTCTCAGGAAAGCACCATGCAACAATCAAAATGTATCTCTTTGCAAAGAGAAATGGCCAGTTAGAACAGTAAAATCCTTCACTTAATGCTGAGCTTGTATTTTTTCATCTCTCTCAATAGATCTTTCCACTTCCACTCCTAATCAGGAGTTTAAAAAAGACAAAAGAAACCCACACTTTGCTATGCAGTCTCTGCTGCAAACCTACCTTATCTCCTACAAAGACATAATAAAGGTAGACTCAGTTTTGTCTTAATGTGAAACCTGTTCCCTTTAAGTCAAATTCTTCAGAAAGGCTCTGAGTGAAAGTATAAAATGATGTCAGGTTTAGGTGTTCTTAGAGTCTTTAAATTTGGACAGTTCAGAAATCAGCCATAAGGAGCAGCAGGGAAGCAGCTCATGTTCCCCAGCCAACACAGCATTTCTGTGCCCCATTCTCACCTTGCATAGTGCAAACAGGAACAGCTCCAGGAGACCCAGTGGAAGGACTCTGACAGCATAAAATACTCTCATAGAGTTTAATATGACATCATTTTCATGATCATTCACATTACAAATAAGAAACCCCAGCAAAGTGGGGGAGCAGAAGCCTGAAACAAGACATATGGCCATCAAAACACTTCAGCCTCATGGCTCCTCCAGGTACCTCAAGTCTTTGGTGGATCTGAAGGCCTTGTGCCTTGGTATCCACTGTTAGCAAGTGACATGGTTAACACATTTCATTCACAGAGGTGTTAATTTTATATGGGTTTTTTGTTGTTCTACTCACGTTTAGTCAAATAAGAGTCAGAATATGTAAATAATGTTCAGTTCCCCTACACTTTGATGCATGTTTTTAGCTGATGTCCACAGTGAACTGAGTGCTGTATAAAAGCTGTATAAAGACCAGCTGCTCTGAAAAACTTGCACTCCAAGGACCTGAGAGGTAAAAAGGGAAGGGGGATAATAGTAAGTAAACAACAAACCACTGTGCCCTAAAACTTGCAACTAACCAGGCACAGATAACACAAACTGTTAGAAACACAATAGACTTGCTGAGACTGGAAGGTGACATTTTGTACTGATACAAGGACACAGTGTTTCACACCAATTTCAATTCACCTGTCTTTGGCACAGTATATCATCAAGGTCAAGAGCTTCACAGCAATCAAAAAGATCCAAGATTTTATGCAAGTATCAAGAATGGGCAGAATTATAGTAGCAAACCCAAAAGAAAAAGGGAAAAAAAGAAGAAAAAAAAGAAAAGCAAGACCTACAAACCTTCTTGCCTCCAGGCATAAATGAATTTTTCCACCCATGGAAGCTGGGAGAAAATTTCTTAAAGGTTAATTTTCAAATTGCCACTAGCTGTGGAACTTCTTGTCTGCTCTTTTGAAGCAGCTGGTGCTGTCTGCTGCCAGCTGTAGAAGACTGGCCTTCATCAACCTTGGGTCAGACCTGCTCTGGCGATTCTCCTTGTCCTGTATGTATCGAAGTCAGAAAAGGAGTCTGCTGTCATACAAAAAACCACAGACAAATATGTTTTAAAAGACAAGGTTATCCATTTCTTCTTCCTTGGTGAAGGCTTGGAAATTGAGCTGCTGATATCTGGGATTTTCAAACATCCCAAATGTTTAGAAAGTAATGTATGACACTGGGAAGTCTTATAAAAAAAGTTCTATTCATCTTGTACATAACAGCACAACAAGGGGATATTTAATAAAAAAATATGAGTGCAATGAAGAGAATTTGAAATTGCCCTAAAATCTCATCTCCACTTCAATGATTAATCAATTTCAACAGCCGCTTATTGCTTAATACACACCACATCAACAGAGATTATTGCTGAAACAACAATTCCTCTTAGTCAATCCTACCAGGGGCTGAAATTTTCCAGAGCAAAACAAATTATTCACACTGACGGGCCAATGATTGTCTGCAGAGAAGGACAGGTAATAGAATATTTTCCAAAGACAAACACAATGCAAATTTTGGACCACTAAATGTGTCAAACGTGTTATCCTTTTTCAACTTTACCAAACACCAATGCAGCAGTTTCTAAGTGCACGGTGACTTGCTAATTCTCCTGAAACAGAGAATAATTTTATTAAACAAGTAACAGAACAGATATTATTTCCCTAACTATGAGAAGTGTCGCTCTAATGCTCATAAATACGCTTCTGAAATCTCTAGCTGAAATCCGTGCCTCATTACCCACAGCTACTTTCTCTACAGGATTCTTTCATTCTGAATATGTATTTTAAACCCCAGATCTGCATTGTTCGGTGGAAATTGGGATAGTTCCTCTGATTTCAACAGAGCTATGCCAACCTGTATTGCCTAGAAATCCAGCCAGAAAAGGGAAAAAAAAAAAAAAAAGAGAGATGAGACATAACCACTGTTTTAAGCATTCAGAACAGAGTTTAAACACTTCAAGTTAGGGAAAGAAAAAAGCCAGAAGGATCAGGATACAAAGCTGATTTTTCTCAGTCAGGCCTTTTCTTATACAGTGGCTACCAGACAGCCCCAGGTCTGTACATACCCATCTGCCTCAGCCTTTCCTAGGTGGAGCATTTTGCAGAAGGATGCCAGGGTCCTGCCGATGTGGAGGTCTGTCTTACATACCCAGTCCAGGAATAAATGGATGAGTCAGAGTGCAGATGGAGACTTTGAGCAAATCAGAAGAAACTTCATTACAGAAAATGTCAGCAGCAATTTTGGTCCATACCGCAGAAATTAGGCTCTTGACAAATGTTTGTTGAGACAAATTTATTTTCATTTATTATCATCACTGTCTTTTTCTACCTTCTGTACTAAACATTGATTCTTCTCTGCAACTTTCACAAAATCTGCTTCTGGCACCTCCCATACTACCTGTGTGGTAAGAGAAATCTTGCCATGAGAGCCCTTGAAGGGTTTAATAATTCTGGAGCTGTTTACTAAAGGAAAGACTTTTAAGTGCCATAAAAGTTTTCTATGCTCTTTAGAGAGACAGGTATAGCAATCCCTTACTGTATATATAAGGGAAACACTTTTCCTCTAAGAAAAGCAAGAAATACCATCTCTCACTTCATTATGAGAAGATCCTTGAAGAGACTGGTTCTGGTGAGTGTCCCCAGCTGTGGGCTTGCAGTCTATAAAGAATGGGGCAGAGCACAAGTGTGTATAAATTCAGTCAGTGTAGCTTCCTGTCACTTACGAGGAATTCAGTCTCCTCCATCAGGTTTGCTCCTTTTGAGGACATGCTCTAAAACACAGGCTTCTCTGTGGTATAATTGCTATTTTTATCTGTGCTTATTGTTTTCAAAAAGAATGAGTTTCAAAGAATGCCATGCAGAAAAACATCTGTAGCGTCTTCACCGTGGACTCAGAACCCTGCAGGGGAATTAGTTAAAGGGCTGTTAGCCAAGGGTCTGATGAAGATAAAGGCCGGAAGCAGGTCACGGCATGTACCACGAAATAGGTTGTTCCTCCTTCTCAGAATCTGACAAGTAGGACTGGAACCTTCTACAAAGGTGTGAGGCTCTGGAACTAAAAGACCAGACAACTGATGAGGTGGGCGAACGTCCTTCTGGGATAGTGGAGCCTCCTAAACAACACCACCTGTACCCCACATCAAAACCTCCTCTGTTAAGAGGAAAATAAGGGTGGTTGTGATAGGAGACTCCCTTCTCAGAGGAATCCAGTATGCGGACTGGACCCCACTCACAGGGAAGTCTGCCGTCTCCCAGGGCTGCAGAAAAGGGACCTACTGGAAAACCTCCAATTCCTCTGATTACTATCTGCTATTGGTTGCTCAAACTGGCAGCAATGAAATAACAAAGGGAAGCCCAAGGGCAATCAAAAGAGACTTCAGGGCCCTGGGATGATTGGTAGAGGGACCAGGAACACAGGTAGTGATTTCCTCCATTCTTCCAGTAACAAAAAATGATATTTATAGGAATAGGCAGATCCATCAAGTCAATGCACGGCTCCAAGGTTGGTGACAGCAGAAAAATTTTGGGGTTGTTGACCATGGGAGGATCTACTCAACACCTGGTCTATTGACGGCTGATAGGATGCATCTTTCTCAGAGGGGAAAAGGGTCTAGCATAGGAGCTAATGGGGCTTGTTCATAGGGCTTTAAACTAGCTTGGAAGGGGGAATGGGAAAATAGCAGGCTTGCCATGATGAGTGCCGGGATGATGTGCCAGAACTTGGGGAAATGAGCACTAACGGGATCCCTCAATCTGCTCTAAGAGGTCTTGGCTACAGGGTACTGCACCTGAAATGTTTCTACACTAATGAGGCAGCACAAGGAGCAAACAAGAGGAGCTTGAGATTTTGTCCCAGTCTTAGTGATTTGTTATCATTGGCATAAGTGAAACCTGAAGGGGTGAGTCATGTGACTAGGAATGGCCTGAAGTTGTGTCAGAGGAGGATTAGTTTGGATATCAGAAAAAATTTATTCATCCAGAGGTTGGTTGGGTACCCAGGCTCCCCAGGGAAGTGGTCACAGCACCAAGCCTGACAGTTCAAGAAGCATTTGGACAATGCTCTCAGGCACACAGCATGACTCTTGGTGGTGCTGTGCTGGGCCAGGAGTTGGACTCAGGGATCCTCGTGCGTCCCTTCCAACTTCGGCATATTCCGTGATTCTGTGATCATGGGTCATCAGTTTGTGTAAGGTCGATTGTGATTGCCCCCACATCATACAGTACATATCCTACACACTAACATGTGTTCAGCACACATTTATAAATTCCAAAACACCATTCACGTATCTCCTCCACCCCACCTCCATCCTTTAAAACCATTCAATAACAGCTTACAAGAAGATCCTGGGAATTGACTTGCTGAAGAAGACCCCACACAACTAAAATTGTACCAACAAAGAGCCCACCTGCTCCCAAATCAGGCAGCCTTGTCTTGAGTCAAGATCAAGATGAGACTCTGCAAATGCAATGCTTACCTTGGCAAGTAATAAGAAACACAGGTGTCTCTCCAAACTCAAGTGTTGCTGCCAGAGACTCTGGATTTCCAGGGAAATATGACCCCATGGCACCAAAAAGCAACAGTACCAGCTCATGTTTACTCATGGCTGCAAGCAGAGCGAGGAGTGACATGTGCACTTCTTGAGCCTCCCTGCAAGTGTTCAGAGAGTGATGTATTGCACTGAGCACCCGTCTGACTCACCCTTCCCAGCACAACTGTGACTGACATTCCTGGTTTACTTTCTCCTGACACATTTTCTGTTGAATAACATTAAGTACACCCATGGTTCATCATACTCAGTGCTGTAGCAGTTCCCGATATTCTTGCTTTGAAGTAAAATTGTAGGAAACCAGCAGGAACATTTTGTCCCAGGAGGATGAGAGTTTACTTTGCCTTTTCTTTTATTCAAATCCTTTCCTGCAGCTCAGAGGAGCTATACAAATGAAAAAGAATAGGGAACAGGTACTAAATTCTATTAAAATCATTGATAGCATTTCCTAACAGCAGTCCTGGATTAACCTTTTCTTTTCAAAGACAGGGGATTGTACGGGGCCTAACTAGGTTGGAGTCAGTTTTCTTCATAAGAGCTTGCATGGTGCTGTGATTTAAATTTGTGACCAAAACAGTGCCAGTAACAGACCAGTGTTTTACCTGTTGCTGAACAGGGCCTTTCTGTTTCTTACTCTGCTCCCCGCCCTTGGTGAATAGATTGGGGCTGAACAATAGGTTGGGAGGGGACATAACCAAGCAGATTCCGGGAGATTTAGGGAGGTTACTTATGTTTTGCTCAGGAATTTGCTGGACATTGTGTATCACTTGTTTTGCTTGCTTTCTTCTTCCATTTCTTCTCTTCTTTTTAAGTTTGTTTTTTGCTTTTTTGTTTGGGGTTTGGGTTTTTCATCCTTACCCACAAGTTTTCTCACTTTTCCTCTTCCTTTTCTCTCTCTTCCTTCCCACTGGGACTTAGGTTTGGAGGCAGGGAGTGAGCAGCTCTGTGGTGCTTAGCTGCCTGTCAGGGTTAACCTACAACAAGGTTTGTAATTAAAACATTTTTGTTTCATAACACACAACCTTCTGCAATTGGGTAATGTCTATGACCAGTGGACCACACTGTCACTGGCCGTCAGCAGCTGTGCAAATGAATGTGGAAAGGGTAGAGCACTGGTGTCTTTTTCTCCAGGTAGGTGCCATCCCACAGCTGATGCTTTCCCTAATTGCAACGGCAAGGTAGAGGGGGAGGCTGACCCCTGGGCACCAGCCCTTGTGCTGCAGAGAGCTGAAGAAAGCCCCAGGCCTGTGGTTTAAGGCTCAGAGCAGCTGAGTATTCATGCCCAGAGCTGAGGAAAGCTTAGAGAAATGCTACACTGCTGGAAGCTCTGTTGGATTTTCTTATTATGTCACCAGTGTACCAGCATCTCCCCACAAACTCCAGCTCCCAGCATGCTGTGACTAAATGAGAATGGTTTTTTTTCTTTTAAAAAGAGAAAGTTTCTAAACCTTAGGGTCAGGCAGGAAAGGCAGAAAATGCAAGGCTCAAAAAACCCGAAGTCAACCAAGATCAGCCTTTCATTTCTTAAATACATATTAAGCTGCGGGGTTATCAATGTTAGAAAACACCGAAGCAGCTGAGGACAGTCACATACAAATTAGGGCTTCTCCCCCAAAAAGGTGGTGTGCTCAATAGCCCAATGAAGTACATCTTCACCACTACACACAGGCAATGAACAGGAGGAGCTGGAAGCCATTGTGCAGCAGGAAATCTGTGACACAGCTGCCATCATGGAAACATGTTGGGATGACTCACACAGCTGGAGTGCTGCGATGGATGGCTATAAACTCTTCAGAAGGAACAGGCAAGGAAGGAGAGTGATGGGTTAGCCCTGTATGTTAGGGACTGTTTTGACTGTCTAGAGCTTGATGGTGATGATCACAAGGCAGATATCACAGCAGGATTCTGCCACAGACCACCTAACCAGGATGAAGAGGGAGATGAAATATTCTATAAGCAGCTGGGAGAAGCCTCACAGCTGCTTGCCCTTGTTCTCATGATGGACTTCAACTTGCCAGAGGTCTGCTGGAAATACAATATAGCAGGGAGCAAACAGTCCAGAAGGTTCCCAGAGTGTGTGGAAGAGAAATTCCTGACACAGCTGGCAAGGCAGGCAACACATGGAAATGCCCCTCTGGACCTGCTGTTTGTGAACACAGGAGGACTGGTGGGCAATGCAATGGTTGGACACTGTATTGAGAAAAGACATCATGAAGTGCTTGAATTTTCAGTTCTTGGAGAAGTAAGAAGGGGTGTCAGCAGAACTGCAGTTTGCATTGGATATTAGAAAAAAAATCTTCACCAAAAGGGTTTTCAAGCACTGGAAGGACAGCCCTAAGGACCATCCCTAGAAGTATTTAAAAGATGTGTAGTTGTGTGTAGGTGTAGATGTGGCTCCTGGGGACACGGTTTAGTGGTAGATATGGCAGTGCTGAGTTAATGGCTGGACTTGATGATCTTAAAGGTCTTTTCCAACTTAAACAATTCTGTGATTAACAACCTGATATATGAAAGGTCAGTCTTGTGATGTTGTTGGAGGAGGAGTGAGGAGAGCAGATTAACAGTGCCCAAGCCCTCTGAGCTGGGAATAAATTTGGACACTTTGGTTCTTACTCCTATGCTGTGTCTTTGTTGGAGGACAGTGGTAGCATTGATCATCTGGCATTATGTATAATGCAGTGCAAATATCTCCCAGTCACTCAGACATAATGAGCAGAGTAATTCACACTTCCCCTTGCAGACCTCTGAAGGTGTCTAAAGTCACTGTGACCAAAGGTAGCAATGCAAATTCTTTGAAAATCAAATGGAGCAAGGTATGTCCCTAAGCCGAGGATAATATCTAAGTTGTCTATTTAATATGTATCATATGAGTGACCTACACACACACGCGCGCACACACACACACACACACACACACAGTGAAAACATAATGTAAAAATTTATCAGCTGGGATTTCCATCATCAGGAACAGAGCGAGAGACTGTCACTACCTTTAGTTCCTTGCACTTGCTTAAGGTGAACTATTTATAGACCAACTTATATTGATGTTCATGGATCACATTCTGCATTTAATTGCTACAGTGTAAAGTGGAGCAACTGAAACAAATAGATATATAATATATATATTGTATAATAAGATATATTGTTAAATGTAGATACAATATATATATATATTGTAATTAGAAATACTACAGATCCATACAATTGTGAGAGCTGAGTCCCTGCTCTTCCCCACTCGCCACATCCAAGGGTCGCAGCCCCAAATGAAACAACAAAAATTTCTTGTGTGAGAGCTGCTGGTCATGGAATTTGGATTTGCTGAAGTTTGGAAAAGAAAGAAAAACCTACACAAACAAACACCTGCTCCTAACCTCTAATGAGTCAATCAGGAAACTGCCACAGATTTGAAGATGCAACTTAATTGACCAGTAGAGTCCCAGACCGTGACATTGTAAATGGAGGTAAACAGCAACGTATTAAAAACTCATCACTGTAATTAACCTTGTTTTTAATAAAGACTAAAGTCCCACAGAAAATTATGGGCTATTTATGCCATTGATTTCATTAGTGTTGCATGGCAAAAATAAAAAAATGGTCTTGCAAGTTTATGTGAGAGTCTTAAGGACAGAGTGACTCTGCATTGAGTCCAGCTTGGCAGTGTTGTTCTTACAGCAAGAACCACATTTGTCACACTTCCATATCACAGGATATTCTGAGATGGAAGGGACCACAAGGGTCAGCAAGTCCAACTCTTGGTGACGGGCCCTCACACGGATTGAACTTCCTGCACATTCTTCAAAATGCTCCTAACAGAAATTTGGGGTTAATATTCCTACACAATGCTTCCAGTTGTGGGTTGCTGTTATGCTTATAAGACTATATTCAGGTATTTCTGCACTAATGTTGTGAAATAACTTCTCTTACATTTGCTTTCCAGCAATTAAATCAGACCTTAAAAGGTTGCAGGGTGCAAATAGGAAGGAAAATGAAATATGTGAATAGTAGTTACAGTTTATATGAAGCTAAAGTGGTTTTCCTGCCTATAGGGAATTCTTGTTTATACAGTTCTGTTTGATTGTTTCAAAGTATTTTAGTCAAAGACTTGTTTAGTCCCCTGCTCAGATACCCTGAGTCCATTCTCTCCCTGGGTTATTTGGTGGGAGAAAAATTCAGGGCTGGAGGCAGAAAATCTTACATTTCAAGTAGCACTGGGCAGGTGGAATAAATACAGCATAGACTGCTTTAACCTTTAAGAGGTCTCTGACATACCTAGCTGTTTATGTAGAAAGACGGCAAAGAGAGAGATACAAAGAAAAATGGAAAAGGAGAGGAATGCCTGTAGAACATGAATATGCCTATGACCCACAGACTTGCCTATGGCAAACAGAAACCTCTGCCTTTCCAAGTTCTCCCAAGTTTGGAAATATTTTCCTACAAGCAGAAATTTCAGTTTTCCCACACACATGGCCATCATCCTTCCTGCTCTGTCTTGGGGTCTGGCCTTAGGAATGTCCTGCAGGTGTCTTGGTGTCTGCCCTCTCTCCTTTCCCCTCAAGTGGCACAGCTTTAGCCATTTCACAAATATATTCATGAATATTACCGCAGTAGTATGGCAGAGGCTACCCTGTACAATCAGCACTGAGGGCAATTGGAGGACAAATTAGTGCCACTTTTATGGTGAAGAATAACAGGAGGCTTGGGATCCTGTTTGATTCAATTCTGCTTTATGGAGACAACAGATACTTTGTAGGATAAATCATCATGCAATTATTTGCAGAATAAAATTATTCATCATGTGTATTAGAGCTATAAGGGGGAAAGCAAGGTTGACACTGGAATGAAAAATATAACCCTTCTTTTTAAACAAATTAGAAAGCTACTATATATTGTGCAGCTCCCTATAAAGACTGCTGTTTCTATTAGAGGTGCTCACTGACTTTGGATTTCTGAATTCAAGGCATGCATGCGAGTAGAAGGACCTTATTCATGAAATTTAATTGTATTTCTCTCAGAAGATGTTAAGCAAACTATACTAAATAGATGTGCTTCAGTCAGTGTGTTTCAGGGAAAGTAGTTCTAGATTCCTCTAAGGAAGTTAAATGATGCATTTCTAGGAAAAGAAAAAAAACATCCTAAGGTTTTTATTTCATAGTAATTCTGTCCATGACTTTAATGTTATCCAAAGAAATAAAAACATGCGGGATTACATCAGCTTGTGTTTTGGAGTGTCTTCACACAATTTGCCTGTATGGATCATTCCGGTCTGGAGGTCAAGTCGTTCTTAACCAGGACACACTGTCATTGTCCACGTGGGCCACTGGCCTCTCTTCCCTCCAGACAGGTCCTCTCTGCTGCTGGAGACCCGGCTGTTAAATGGGAATCCAGCCATGGAGAGAAATGTGCCTTCCAGCAGCTCAGGGCCAGGAGGGCATTGTACATCCACCATGAACACACACAAAATTTGTGAGCAGCATCTGTTAAACAAATATTGATATCTCAGACGGATACAGCACAGCAGGGTGGGAAAGGTCAATGCTGGGTGTCAAGCAGACACCAGTGATTGCACCAACTGCTTGGGTTCAAAGTACTTCAAGCTGTAACAAACCTTGGATGTCCTGTGTTGGTTAAAGCAGGGTTCAGGTGCTGGATTTCAGTGTCCATTCAGATGTTGGCCTCTCTCTTACTTCACTTAGACCAGGTTGGTTCCCCTCCCTCCTTACAAGCGTACATGCTCAGGCCTTTACACCTCTGTCAGGTCACAGTTAGACATTCTGTGAGCAGCTATGGGTAAAACAGGTGTTGAAGTGATGTTTTTAAACCCTGTATCTGTAATTTCTTTGAATGCAGGTGTAAACAGGGTGAACTGACTCAATAGCATATGAAGCACCTTTCTTATCCTTCTCTGAAACTGGAATTCAAGCCTACCTGAAAGCAAAGTTCTTATATGGAGGACTCCAGTCCATTGCGTGTTTATTTTTCATTTTCCTGTATGTGCAAAGTCCTAGCAGACCAGAACTCAGAGTCCCTGAATGTAGGGTTCATGCTGTGCGTTTGATCTGATTAAAACCATGGAACCTAAGAAAAGGTGGTATTTTGAAAAACAGTCAGTATGTACCTCCTTGTCTTGCCATAAAAATGAAGGTTATGCTGTTTCTCTTAACTGTACATCTCTATTACCATGATAGCTGGGTCACCTGGATCAAAACAGAAGCCTTCCTAAAAGTCCTGCACAGGATTTTTAGAAGATGTCCATGTGCAAGGTATGTAAATGCTGAGCATCTGTCTTACTAACAGCACCTCATAATCCAATAAAATAATCCCAAAGAGCTGCATTACTACTGAAAAACAAACCAAACAACTCAGACTTTCAGCAGTACTTTAAATCTTTTACATTGGAAATGACGTCTTAGATTTCCACTGAGCAGTTGATCCTGCTTTGAGTGGGAGGTGAAGCTAGAGGATCTGCAGAGATCTCTTCCAAGCTAAATTATTCTATGAGTCCAGAAAAAGCATATCAGGTAATAAAAAGGGTGGTCTCAGAAGGATACTGTCACTGTTTTGGATATATCACACACATCTGAGCTGTCTTTTGCTGACCTATTTTCCTTCCTCCCCGTGCAGCTGGTGACAAGATAAGACACAGCCACAGTAACCCACACTCTGGCAAGTGTTGGCTGTAACAACCATTCCAGAGCAATCATTAGGCTACACCCAGTACCACGCAGTATAAAGGCAGTTTTGATTCCTCTGTGCACATTTCAAGTTCTTCGACCCTTCTTCTAATGTTCTTCACAGATAGCAACAAATTCTCTAGCTGGCTCCATTATAGGGTCTGGAGAGTCTAAATTCTTCTGATTAGAAGTAAGGATCACTTCATCTTTCAAGCATTTCTGCCTTACTGACTCCCCTCCCTCCCCAAAAAATCAAACTCCCTTTAATCCTCTGTAAATTGCATTGGCAGCGTGGGTGCAAGGGGTTTTGTTGCCATGTGAAGATAAAAATAACTCCCACCCACTCTTATCTTTCCTAAGGTAAATTATGCGTGTGTAATAGCAAGATATGTGATTGCTGTCCCCTGATTTTTACTAGGAATGAGCAGCCAAAATATTATAGGTCTTAGATATGAGTACAAGAAGCAACCTCTTTTGTTTTGGACTGGCTCCAAATTTATTAGGTAAATTCCATTCTTGCAAGTGAAAAAACATGGAGTCAGAAATGGGATTGATGAGTCTTCATTCCACAGATTTCTGGCCATTTTGTATTTTTTTGTTTTTCATAAAATAAAATTTAAATGAAAAACCAGTTTCCCTTAAAATCTTTTGCTTTCAGCACCGTTAACAAGGCCTCATTTGCCCACCAAAATATAGCAAGATAAACCTACAATCAAAATTATGTCCTATCGGCTTTCCATTTCTTATGGTCTCTTTGCTTTTTTTTTTTGCTCAGAGAGATACAGGGTTTTTTTTAAAAAAAATCTCATCTTTCTGCACTTCTCGTTTTGAAGCGTGCAATTAAGTTTGCCAAGCTGCAATGAATGCAGTTTAATTGAAGGGATCAGAAACAAGATGGAAAATTGAAACCTTTTATCTTAAGAATCTCAGGGTCTGTGGGAACCTCCCTCATGAGTTTTGAACTCATGGAATTTTGCAGGGATTGAGAAAAAAACAGGATTTAACATGAGCAGCTAGACTTAAAATAAATCACCTTGCAGTTAAAGCCCAAGAAAACCAAGAATTCTCTTCCAAAAGCAAGAACAAATACACTGATTTCTAAGGGTATTAGAGATTATCCTTTCACAAGACTCAAAGTCTGGATCAGAGTTTATTCAAGCTGGGGGAGTTTAGATTTATAACTGAGAAAGACCAGGTGTGATTCTGTCCTGGTTTCAGATCAGGTAGAGTTAATTTCTTCCCAGTAGCTGTTACAGTGCTGTGTTTTGGATTTGGTATGAGAATGGTGTTGATAACACACGGATGTTTTGGGGTTTTGCTAAGTTGTGTTTATCCTATGTCAAGGGCTCTTTTTTTTCCCTTGTCTCCTGCTCTGCTAGTGAGGATGTACATGAAAGAAACTGGGAGGGAGCACAGCTGGGACAGGGGACCCAAAATGACCAAAGGGATGTTCCACACCATAGAACACCATGCCCAGTACATAAACTGGGGGGAGTTACCCAGAAGGGGCCGATCTGGGTTTGGGAAGGGGGGTCTGACATCAGTCAGTGGGTGGTGAGAAATTGCATTGTGCATAATTTTTTTCCCTTTTTATTATAATTATTATTTACAGTTATTATTGTACTGTACTTTATTTTCAAGTAGTAAACTGTTCTTATCTCAACACACAAGTTTTACTTCAATTCTCCTCCCCATTCCACTGGGGTGGGGAGGAATAGAGAGGGGTTGGGTGAGAGGCTGTGTGGTGTTTCATCTCCATCTGGGCTTAAAATCACAACAGATTCAAGGTAAACTGGACCTTTAGATTTTCCCTTCAACTGCTTCCCAACCACTTATTAACTTCCCTTTTTAGGTGAAGCAGTGTTTATGGGGGTTAGTTGCTCTTAATTAAAGCTAGATACCAAGTGCTAGAAGTTCCCAAGTTTAGAGCAAACAGACTGGAGTCTTACTTCCAAAGTAGTGCTTTCCTTTTAGATTTGGGGTCTTAACACCACAAATATAAAAACAAGTGATTGAAACAGCTCCAAATTTTCTCCATGTGTGGATAAAATTGAAAAGTAAAGATAGATTTGTAATGGAAAATTCAGCTTGTATGTCTTGATTTGAAAAGCTGGTGGAGAATTAACTTTTTCTTATCATCCCTTAAGGCATGTTTTGTGCCATGGGGCTGAGCAGGTGGTATGACGCCTCTCCCCTCACTCTCGAGCAGCATTTTGCTTCCAATAGGCACAGTGCCTTTGGAGCCAGAATAGTACAGTTATTGCTGAGAATAAGGCTGCAGAGCACACCAGTACTGGGTTGTTTATATTCAGGGAGAACAAAAGGGATGTGAGTGTGTCTGACACCTGTCTAGGGGTGTAAGTAACTAAGTAAAATTTCTTTCATTCTCTTTTTTCCAAATGTTTGCCCATGCAATCACTATCTTATTATTATTATCATTATTATTATTATTACTGTTGTTGTTGTTTATTTTCCTCTGTGGAACTTATCAGACTGAAAAAAGCTCTCTTTGCAATCTTAAATGTACCTATATTTTATGCTTCCCATTTATTGTTGCCCCCCTCCCACCTTTTTTAGCACATGCATGGTTTTGGGAGTGTTTGGAACTTTGACATCATTCCTGCACCAAGCCATCCCTTTTCTGCCCACATAACAAATGGTAGCCAGCAGCAACTGGATCAGAGGCTGCTCCAGTGCAGATGCAGGATTTGTCTCCAGCAGTGAGCTGAGCCTTTGCCTCCCTGCCCAGAGTCCTTCAGCTCTTGCTCCAGCCTGGCAAGAGCTGCTGTGGAATTTGGTTAGAAACACTGGGGCAGCCTCTGTGTATCTCAGCTGCCTCCTTCCTGAGGTGTCAGACTGAGAGCAACCCTCAAGCAGGCAGTCTCCTGTTAGTTACAGTGAAGATTTTGTATTGGCAAGAGGCTGGGTGCCTGCAGAGACTCAATTTCCATCCTAAGGACATATTTTATCAATTAATGTCTAGAAGTTTTAAGCATTTCTCACTTCTGGCAAGGTGATGGCTGAATTTACAGCCCTGAAGTAGCCAATATTTCCATCAGTTTCATCAGAGCTTTTGCTAATAGATGATGTCCAAATAGGGCTATCCAAGTACATTTGCAGGAGGTTTGCTTGGGAGTTCTTGGAATATATTTAATGCAGATGAAAATAAATGGTACCTTAATGAGTAGTCAGAATCAACAGTTGGCTAAAAATAACAACGAACAAACAAAATAGACTTTAAGAATAGGTAATGTCAATCATTTTGACATTAAAGCAAATTTTATATCAGTTGGTGACACCAGATGATAGCATGATTACAAGGGGAGAGAACTGCACTGCCTATTTCTGTCTGGATAAAAATAGGCAGCTTAAATCTCTTCAGATTTGCCAGTGCAGAGACTTTCTGGTGTAAATGTACACATTGTGTCAACTACAATTGAGTTAAAGCAGCTGTAAATGCTGGGAGCAAGCTCTATGCTAATCCTCAAAAAAACTAAAAACTCTCCAGAAGCCTTTCTGAACTGGATATAGTTGGGTTTTTGCCTGAGGATTGTGCAATTTTTAACTTTCAACTCATCAAAAAATTTGCAATCAAACACAAGCGGTAAAAAACATGCAGTCATCCTCTGAAGTAAGATGTTTCTATTGCTCTTCCATCCCTGGCATATCAGCCATGAATTCAATGAATTACAGAAAAATGCTAATCTCTTCAGCTTTTAAGGATAAACAGTCTTTTCATTACAAATTCTTTCCAGTTACCTTGTGCAACTTTTCAGAAGTCATGTCAGTGTCCTAGAACTCTTCATAGTTCTTTAATTTTTCTGATGAACATAAAAACAAATTAAAACATGCTTCAGAGAGATACAGATAGAAAAACTACAAAGGAGAATAAGTTACTCCTTTCCTGCATCTCAGGGAATCCCTTTCATTACAGGATAGCACAATTTCTCCTCTTGAAACAAAGCTGGGGCTGTGTTCTCATAATCCACGGATCTCTACTGATCTACATATGGCAAAGGAGTCACAAAACAGGGCATATAACACTGGTCAGGAATTCACAAAAATTTCCTCAGAAACAGAAATCAGAAACAAAAATCAAAATGTTTGGAAGGGTATTTCTTTAATTTCTTCAATTTTTTTTCTGCTTTATTGTCTCATTTTATAGTAAGTTTGTAAGCATTCAGCTTCTTGTAGCTTAATCACTTGGAGCAAAAGTGAAACTCAAGATATGCCAACATAAATTATATGTACAGCATTACTCAGTGCTCAGCCACTGTGGATGGATTATGGTAGAAGGAGTCAGCTAGGTACATTCCAGATATGCAGTAAAAGCCTAAATTTTTTAATTTAAGGCAGTTTATTTACAAGATAACTAAATGCATAAACACTCTACCTTGTCAGACTTTCATTCTACAAGGGAATCCTCTTCAGCAGAAAGCTTCTGACTGATTGCAGTTCAGAAAACTTCCCAGAAAAGATGATATTATGAAGTCTTGCTGTATTTGGACTATGCTACTCAAAGGTTTAGCCAGAATCACAGTTTCGCCCCCCCCAATAATGCAACAGAAAGGTCAGTATCTCCACCATTAGTTTACGCAGCAGAACTTGATAATTCTGCCATCCTCATCCAGTAACATGGAGAAGCTCCTGGCTTAACCCAGGACAAACACGGGCAGGGCACAGAGTATCAGGAGATCCTGTCTTGAGTCCCAGTCTGTTCCCAGTACCAAAAAAATTGCATGAATAAACGAAGATAAACACCTGTGGAACCTTTGAGAGTCTCAACTTTTCAGATGTGAACACACCTAACAATCTCCTACACTTGGAAGAGTAGGAAACCCTGTTTCAATACAGTAAGCAAGGCATACAACCAATTAGTAAGGCAATTAACAAATTTTATATTGCTGGCAATATAATTCTATATTGCTGGAATATAGAAAAAAACTCGGGCTGTAGGATCAGCTCCAAAGAGCTGAGATGCTAAATGATCATGAATTGCATCAGTACTAAGAGTAGTTTTCTGTACAAGATGGTTTTGTCCACCAGGGTTTTATTCAGAGAAGAAATAAAACTGAGATAAGCAGTATTTCATCACTTTGTTTGTCAGCCTTGAGTCCATTACCACAGTAAATTGGAAGATGGAATGTCAAATAATACTAACAATAACTAGTGAAAAATGAGAGTGGAATTGCAGACAAATAATCTATGGTTGCCGAAGATTTTTTTATGTATAACAATCAGTCACTTAGATATGCCTCATTCCCTCTGTGGCTGTTATATGGGCCATTACTGTCAACCCTACCCTGGTTTTGCTGCACTCACTCCCAAACTCTGTTCCTGGATTAAATAGGCATTAGGCATCTGTCTGAGGGTAGTGGAAAGACAATACAGAGCCTTTGGATAGTGGAAGAAGAGAGCATACTGACAGTACAGAGGTATTTACTAGCCAAAGCTGCAAGGGGGGATCTTAAATGATGTTGCAGAATGAGAAAGACTCCACAGTTAAAACCATTCACTTACATGTCTATGCAAAAATAATGAACTTGACATGAGAAATCACAGATGAAGATTCAGCTGAAAGTACAGATCTCCCTCTTGGTTAGGAGGACGTACTGGCCTATAAAGTTACAGTATTTTGCCAAGGGCCTTCAGAGTTAAAAAAAGCATAGTCCAGTAAAGCAAATGAATCAGTAAAACCTCTTAAGTTACAATATAAGAAAAGAACATGAAAAAAAATCAGCACACTTCAAGGCACCAAGGTCACCAGAACCAGACTCCAATCAGACAAGAAATTAGAGGAACTAATATAAGGTGTAGGACAAAGGGTGAGGGTGACTTTTGTAAAAGTAACCTCTGCAGTATTACATATTACTCACTAAGAGCGAAGGAGGGAGAGGACAGAATAGGGACTCCTCTGAATGACTGGAGAGATAATATAAAGAAAAAAAAGTAGGAAGATTTTCCTTCTGTGATGCGTAAATGTCATTTTGAGGTAGAGAAACCCTATCCAGATGGGACAGAATTCATCCAAACAGTGATTTTATTGAAATAATAAACTCCTGAGAAAGAGCTCATGGGGGAACAGAACTACACAGAGAGAAAGAAAAGTGAAAAGCCTGAGGAACTGGCTGAAGAGAAAAACAAAAGGGATGACAGTGCTTGCAAATGAAATGAACTAACTCAGAGATTAAATTTGGAACTTGAGAGTACTAATAAAGGAACAAGAACCAAAACCTCGTGAAAGAGGTCGTTAAAGGTTTAATGCCCAAACACAAAAAGTTTAGCAAAATAGAAAAGAAGGCCAGGAGGACCTATATAAAGAGAAATGGCAACAGAATGTCTGAAACCACAGCTATGAAATCACAAAGCCATAGATATAAAGTCGGCATGGATATGAAGTGTTTGCAAGGTTTGTGAACGATCTGTAACACAGTCCCCTGTGGTGGAGGCCATTCCACTGAGTTGAAGGTGGGCAGCAGTATCACCACGTTATCTGCTGTTCTCTGATTTTTATATTGAGGAGAAGATGGTGTTGTCATATCAACAGTTGTAATTAAGGCATTTCCTTATCTTCACAAACCTGGGAAGTTTACATTTCCCTCCAGAATCTTCTGATGACTAATGGATGAAAAATCTGCAGTCCATGGGAAATAACTCTTGTTATTAACTAGAGGATAATTCCTCTAGTCTGTTCCCAGATACCATTTTTCACAAGAGCATTCCCATCTCATGAGAGCCATACCAGGCTCATGGGAGCAGAGAGGTTCTGGGAATGCAGATCAGGGCACTGCTGATAGTTACCCATCTCCTTCCCTGAGTGGCCAGAAGGCAGCATGCAAAGGGCCTTTGGAGGAGAAGGAAATGAACCACAAACCAGATGAATTGCCTTGGCTGAAGGTGGCCTGAGCACCTCATCCTGGGGAATATGCATGGATCAGACACCACCTGTATTAGCACAATACATCTCATGCCTTCAGACACCAGCAGGCATGTGGGCAACGTGGCCACCTTCAACAGCATAGACACAAGGATGGGCAGCTGAAGTTACCTTATGGGCTACAAGGGACACCCATGGAGGATTTCTTTTTTCTCTGACTGAAAGTGTTCAAAATTAAAGGAGAAGAAGGACAATGATGGTTGCACAAGCAGCATAATGCCAGCTAACAGACTTTTCAGTCTAAAATGTTAAGATGTCTTTATTGAGACACTGACAGTTCACTGGCCTGCCACTTTGCTAGGCAGGTGTATGAGTTGAACTAATAGCCCTGAAGGATTGATTTCAACTACCAGATGAAGAGGTAAAGTGGGGGAAGTTGCAGAGACACGACATCCCTAGATGCACGCATACCCCTGTGGATACAGTGTGTAAGGTGTGCTGTCTTTGCAGAATAGAAATATGAAAACCCTGTAATGACTTCTTCCCTGGTCTCGCAGAGGACAGCTGGCTGGCAGCTGGAAAAAGCTCCTTGTAACCTTTGTTGCCCAGGCTGGTCCAGGCTGAAAACACAGAGAGTTTCCTTTAGAGCCCAGTTAGTTTTCCCTGTCTTTGTAGCCATCTCTTTAAGCAATACAAATGCAACAGAAACAGAGAAGATGCAGTTCCAAAACTGCAGGATGTTTGTTTCTCTGACAGCCTGGAGCAGAGGAAACATCCCTCAGTTTGTTTTCCAGTAAAGTCTTAGCAAGTTGTTAGACGCTGACTTTTGCACTAAACTTCTCAGTCAATAACCTCAGCTAAGAACCCTGCCAAGAAAAATTGCTGAGGAAAAAGAGAGAGAGGCACATAAGATTCAGGGTGCATAGGAAATAGCTGAAAAAAATGTATATTTACAAGAGGAGAAAATTTTTATGTTCATGCTGTTTCATGGATGCCTCCAACAACTCAATTTTCCTGTGATATCACAGACTCTGGATATATTTTAGGTTTCCAGAAACAAATTTCTTCTTCAAAGACCTTACAATACAAGTATTTTACACAGTGGATTATGAATCAAACTCTGAGCTGAGTGAATGGCAAAGTCCACAAATGCAGTACATATGCACATATCCTAGAAAACAGAACCAAACACTCTGAAAAAAAATCTACTTAATGTTTGTGGGTCATTGTAACAAACGATGGACTCGGCACCAGACCACGGTCCTGCACTGGACCCTCCAATGTCTTTAATTCCTTGAACAAAGAAAACAAGCACAGGAGCAGTTCTGTGCATAAGGAAAAGATGAACTACATGAAAGAAACATAACATTTTGCTGTATTAACCCTGTCTGAACTAAACTGGTGTTAGAAAGCAATTTAAATCTTCACCTTAGAGATAAGCAAGAATCTTCATTGTGGCTCTTGCTAAATTGTACCTGTTGCTGGTTACTCATTGCTTCACCATTGTGGTAAAACCTGCAGAAATATTATGAAATATAGCATAATACATAGCAGCACTGAAATACATGGTACCTGCTTCCACAATATGTATCAAATTTCTTCCCTACCAGTGCCCCACTGATTTACGCTGCTTTTATAGAGACCTTTCACCTTGCCCTGACTCAAGCTTCTAACTCTTTTGCTTTATTTTCATAAGTGGCGAAGTCTCCATTTCCCATTGTCAGAATGTGGCTTTCAAGCATGCGGTAAAATGTTTTGCATCCTCTCTCAATCATAATTCATCAGTTTGTTGCTAGTTTTTTCCACAGCTGATTTACCTCTTAATTGTTTTCATTTCTGTGGAACAGAAAGTTTTAAAACATCAAGTATCTATTTTAGTCCATTGATCTTAGTGCTGTTATTTTGCTTGCAAATGTAATCGAGCAAAAATCATTTGTACCTAAGCAACCCTATCTTTCAGGTTTGTGATCTATTTCTCTTAATCTTTCAAAATGATGTTTCGGTTAGAGTTCCCCAGACTTAGATGCTAAAAAATAAAGAACTTTTATCTTCTTTCAGTTCTTTCAGAACTCAAAAGTATCTCACACAGTCTCCCACCCTACATGTTAGTGCAGCTTCTCTGCGCTGTAAAATGAGAGGTCAGTCATCCTGCTCTCTGTCTTGCCTTTGTGATCTGCTGCAGATGCTGTCATGATTGGTCTGACAACTTGTAAGTGGACTTCAGAAGAATTTCTGTCTTTTTTTGCATAGTCCACTCACAAAAATCACCATGGGGTTCTTTTCTAAAATTTTCAGCCACACAGATCTTCATGTCAGGCTTTATAGATGTCAAGATTATTAACAAATTCTTACACAGAAGTAATTTCAAATCCTTACTACTTTTCACTCAATCTCCCAGTTATTGGCATAAAGCTAATCAAAGATCTGCTTTCCATGTCTCTTGATACTTTGATTCATTTTATTCTCAAGACCTTTCTATATTATCCTGAGTTCTCATTTTCATTCATTTTTTTATTAATTTAACCTCCTTTGGTAGCATCCTTCCTCTCCAGAAATCTGGCTGCTTTTCTGGTATTGAGGATTGAAACTTTATGATTCCCCTGTCTCCTTAGTAAGACAATCTGTTATCCACAGCAAAAAAACTAACCCACTTCCCAAGTAAGCTGCTCATTTGCAGAATGATCTCTTTACTTTGGTTTCCTTTCTTCAGAAATTTCTTGAGCTCTCTTGGTTTTAACTCATTCCCCAATGTCCATACCCATCATCACCAGCAGATCCATTGCCTCCCAGAGCCAGAAGCCTTCCCAACTCCTGATTCCCATTTCCTATCATCATTCTGGAAAGCACACAGCCCTTTCACTTGTTTCTTGAAAATATTTTCCCATGCTTTTTGGCACAGAATTGCTAACAGGACCATCCTTTCTCTTTAGCCTGCTGGAGATCTCCATTTAGACACACTCAATTGCGTGGCAAGCCGGGCTGCCAGCCAGCCACAGGTATGTCAGCTCATAACTGTCTAGTTCAGACAGCCAGCTGTGTCTCCAGCAGCAGCTTCTGCTGGTTTTGTATTGGAGGCATGAAACTAGCAGGGCTACCTCAAATTACGTTCTATTACTTTTCCTCTTTGCCAGGGTGAACTGAAGGAGCTATAAAGGAGAGTTTTACATGACATAACTTTATTGGCTGTTTTGATGCACATTTCCTTAGACTTTTTCTGGAGCCACAGGAAAATAATAAATCCCTTCAGGAAATTATTCAGGCACATAAATAACAGTCCTTAGGAGAGCAGTTCTTGGAGGCATCCCCTTTCCATCAGCTAGACAGACCAAAGGAAAGTGCCTCCATAACACATCAGTTACACAAAGTTCTGGGCATTGAGAGGTCTGGATATTCTGTTTCACAGCCACTGTTACCACCTGCCCTGAGCCGTGTTGCATGCTTGGTTGACATACAGACATTTCAGCCTGTGTTGACCAGTGTAAATGTCCTTACTGGAGTTTTGTAATTTCAAAACTGATGCATCCTCCATTTCCTTCTTCAGCAGCTCTTTAGTCATTTAGTCACAGCATGTGACATCTGCATTTGCCCTCCCAATTTTTTCTTCCAGTATGGCCACGGACTTGTATTGCAGATAGAGACAATCTTTGCTGGCTTCAGGCAGGAAAAAGAAACCAATGAAACAAATCCAATTATAGACACAGTCACTGCTCCATCTCAAGCCATTGTATACAGAATAACATGTGGGTCATTTAAAGCAAAGTATAAATGCTGTCATATGATATTTTCTAAATAACACAAGCACCCCAGTTAGTCATTTCCTATTGCTACTGCCCTGCTCCACCAGTCTGTTGGCAGGAGGGGTCTGTCCTCTCCAATACAGATGATGGCCTCTATCTCCAAGGTCTCAGTCACACAGACGTGCCAAAGTGTCATCTGCCAGGATTCTAATCATGGGAAGAACAAGATGAAAGCAGTAAAAAAAGCTTGCACAAGCCTACAAAGAGGAACCATTTTAATTAATTACCCCTCTCCCAGAAGAAGTGCCTGAGACTAAAATTATAATTTTTATAAAGAACCCAACCTATAAACAGAACTAACTAAAGCAACATAATCCTATGGTGCACATCTCACTTATCCCTGAGGACTCATAAGTGAACATGGAAGAATAAGAATAAGAGTAAGAGTAAGAGTAAGAATAAGAATAAGAATAAGAATAAGAATAAGAATAAGAATAAGAAATTGGATCTGTAGGAGTACCAAGAATCCACAGTTTTCAACTAATAATTGACATCATTTCTCAAACAAAAAAAGACCAGGCCACTTATCTGTGGTTCCATTGGCTTCATCTGTAATTGCAAATACTGAAGCTTACTGAAGAAATCAAGTGTAACAGGTTCAATGTCTACTTTCAGTCACCACATTTGACAGCCCCACAAATCTGTGTAATAACATTTTCGCCATAAAATACACTGCGCTATTTTAACACTCAACATGTTTATGCTTGAAGCTGCCTCTTGAATTCCCAGGAAGGCATTAGAAGAAAATTAAAAAGCACAGCCAAAAAATATAACCACAGTCAGCCCCCACTCATAAAGTTTAATTGGAAAGCAGATATTAAGTATGTATCTTTGTTACATTTTGAGACAATGAATAATATATATGTTGTTGGCTAAAGACTGAGCTCTGAAGAGTGAGTACATTGTTTTATTATTGAAAGGCAAGTGAAAGTGCACTGTATTTTCAATTCATATGGGCACCACTTTCTGTGAAATGAATAAATACATCCACCAGCCTCAGACGGTGATTTACATACTCAAGTACCTCTAATCACAATCCTAAAAACAAGGGTGAAAAGAACAGTAGCCAAAGCTGTTGCCAGGACAACTTATCCCTGGATTTAGCATTATCACGAAGAGAAAACCTACAAGGAATTTAATTAACCAATACCTCAAACTTGCAGCCTGCCAAGCACTGCCTACTCCCTTTTAAATCCAAATCCCTCAGGAATGGCAGCACTACTGGTGGCTGCACCCGCTCAACAGAGAAGCAGCGTGGGATATGTTCACAGGATTCCTTACGAGCCAGCGTGAGCCTCCCCCGTGCCCTGGCCCACAGCAGGAGACCCAACCCAGCAGTCATGCCAGACTGGCTGTCAAACTGGAGCCAAGCCCCAGATAATACATCCTAGAATCTAAGAATTATAGGATTGTCTATGCTGGAAAAGATCCTTAAGATTATCAGGTCCGACAGTTCACTCAGCACTGTCAAGTCAACCACTAAACCATGTCCTTTAGTGCCACATCTACACGTCTTTTAAATAATTCCAGAGACGGTGACTCCACCACTTCCCTGGGAGGCCTGTTCCAAAGTTTGACAATGCTTTCAGTGATAGAATTTTCCTAATATCCAATCTAAATCCTATGTCCTTTTCTGTTAAAGAATATATTAACCTGAGTTTTATATTTCAGTGATGTGATCACACTGCCCTTGGTGACCTGAGTGAACAGGCTTGCATCTGTCACTCTCTGTAGATTTAATCTTGGACACAGAATCATAGAACCATAGGATAACTTAGGTTGTGATGAACCTTAAAGCTCATCTAGTTCCTCTTTACCCTGTAATGGACAGGGACACTTTTCACTAGACCAGGGTGATCAAAGCCTCTTCCAGCCTAGCCTTGAACACTTCCTGGGATGGGGCAGCCACAACTTCTCTGGCCTGTTCCAGTGCCTCACCCACCCCTCTCACATTCAGTGAGTTTAAGGATAAACCAGTCTATCAGACACATTTGGTTCATGCAGTTGATTGGATGGCAGACAAAGATGTGGCAATGTAGACTGGACATCCATGCTGCAGCTACTCCCTACTCCTTCAGACTTCTCTTACATCCTGCATTTTGATGGGAGATGACAGAATTTCTCTCATCACTTGTGAACAACCTTGCAGTTCTCCTCAAGACTTGGACTGCCTGATGTGCACTGTAGTTTTGAGCAATCTGCTCCAGTTGACCCTACTTTGAGTTAGCAGATAGCTGACCACCGGAATCATGTTTTTGTCACCACCAGGGCTGATGCTTCAAATCAGTTATTCTTTAATTTTCCACGCTGCTTAAAAATAATAGTTAATAAGTGTTTGTTAATTGGAAATTAACACCATTATTAAACTGTGGTGGACAAGAAGCCAAGTTGTTTATGTTGAGGTTAAAAAGGGGGATTTAAGAAGGCAAGTGTTAAAGCAGCACCCAAGAAAGTTTTGAATTTCAGGAATACCATCAAGCAATAAATCAATAAGTGGAGGAGAAACAACAGAGGTTTGCATTACGCATGCAAGAAAAGAACAAAAGAAACATCAGCAGGCTTTCAACACTTTCATTCCTTTCTGAGGTTTGTCATACAGTCATGTTTACACTATATGATTTTGTAGTCTCTCATTCTTCACTTTCAAGTTCAAGAGATGAAAGTATGAAACAGATACTCTGTGTTACTTTATCATGTCAAAATAACAGTACTGGCACAACATCACTTCAAGTACTGTCTCATGATCAAAATGGATTTTTTTACAGGCCTGTGTGTGGCTAATGGTTTAATCTTTGTCTTTGTCATGCCGTAACTGGCAAAGATAAGGACTGAAATCTTTTAACATAGTGTGTCAGGAAAACTTTGATCAAAAAACTTTTAATCATCATTCTTTGTACTAACAGAGAAGCCAAGGATATCCAAGTGGGATACTGATATCAAACCTTATGTAATAGAGATATTATAAATACATTTTCCACAAAACTTCCATTCAACATTCAGGCAGCTTATGGGGAAAGATAAAGTATTTGATTGTAACAAAGAGATTTTAAGCCCCTTCAGACTATACTGAAGCCCATGTTTCTGAAGCCCCTTTTCTCCTGATGAGTGGTGGCATTGAAGCATTTTCATGCTTGGTCATTGTAAGTAAAAGTCATGCTTTCCTTCCTCCAACATGCTAAAAGTTTCCCCATCACTTTCAGGGAGAGGAGCACAGTGCCTCAGTAGTGAGTTAAATTATGCTTGACTCCAAAAATGAAAAATCCAAGGGACATCAAAAGTACACAGGTCCATATCTCCCATATCTTCAATACCCATATTCAAGGGTAAATGCAAGTGTAGCTGTCAGGTGTTGTTTACATCCTCACACACTGTTGCAAGTGACCTTCGAAGCGTCCTCTCTGGAGAACACAGTCACAGTTATCATGTGTCATGATGTATATGTTTACAGCTTCGTTGAAATTCCACAGAGTTCTAGTGATTGATTGTGTGGTGCACAGAACGGGGATATACAGAGAGGTTGACCTAAGATCCCATGTGTTTTCAAAAGTTGCATATAATGCCCTTCTCTGCTTAGGACACAGAAGAATGCTGTCGTGCAGCCTTGGCTCATATCCTCAATATTCTTATGCAGCAATTTAAATCTACAAGTCCTACTGGTCTCTGATAAGGAATCCCAGAGTAAGGATCATCAGGGATATTCATAATAGTAAAGAAAGGTAAAATCATATGGGTATCATAAGAGTTTCTTACAATCAAAAGTATGGGAATGAATGCAAAAACAAGTTTTTGAGAATTCCAGGGGATAACATGGAAGGTGTGAAAGCACTCTTTGTGTCCATGAGGGAGATGGAGAAAGTGTGAATTTCATTTGAGAGGAAGAGGTAAAATTATGTACAATTCCTATATTAGGATACTCAGTAATAAGGGGGAAAGACACAAGCCCAGGCTACTGGAAGGAAATATCCAGGGTATATTCGCACAGGCCCATGCTGGTGAGATTGGCTCACAGTGGACCCGTTAGACTGTGTAAAGCCTCACTGTAACGTGCTTTGTGCCAGTTCCTTCCTGCTTACAGAGCTGGCTGGCTCAGAGCCCAGGCAGAGGAATGTATGTTAATGTGTCTGAATGTATTAAGAGGTTTCAGATGTAAGATGATGCAGTGCTCAGTCTTAATACCCCTACATGGAGGTAATTATAGCTGTGACCTTTATTACCTGTACTCTCACCTCAAAATTTCCTTTCATGTCATTTTTGTCTCAGTCTTTGCCACATCTTGCTCTGTTATCTGGAAATGTTCCACTTGAGAAGGGAATTGCTGGTTGTGCCTAGAAGGTAAAAATACAAAAGAATCCTGACCCCATGATCACAGTCATTCGACAGGAATCACATGGCACGACTGGAAAAAGAGGCAACACCTGTGTCTTTGTATCTTTTTTCCCTGATTGAATACAAAGTGAGGGAAAAAAACAAACATGGAGGTACTGCACAAAAGTGTGAGAAGCTTTTAAGTTTGAACTTTGTGGCTATCAAGAAGGTGGTTGCTTAGAGCAGCTGGCAGACAGGAGGGATAGACACAGCAAATAGGCAGAGGCAGCTGGCAGATAAAATCTTGCAGAAAATTTAGCCTCAATTTGGTACCTCTGCTGGTACCAAATTGCAAACACAAACTTACGTGGAATGAGTGGAATGAGAAAAGCAGTCATACTGGCTGGCAGATGAGCATGAAGTGTCAAAATGAAGGGGGGAAAAATGCAAGAGAGATAACAAGCCTGTATGTGGCTCTTTAACACGAAGTTGACTCCTCTGCAGGAATAAGTCAACACTCTGCAAACTGAGTTACATCAACTGAGCATCTGGTCTGGTACAGTCAACTAATTTATATTTATGTTACTCTACCTTGAGTCCAAAGTATCAATTATCTGCACACAAGAAAGGTAAACTGCAGCCTGAGCAAAGGTAGGAATGGAGCAGGGGGAAGAAGTAGTCAACTGGCATAGGAGACAACACTGCAAAAAGTGGACAAAGGCAAGAGGGAAAATAATCATTCTTAGAAGGAAGCCATCCTGTAATTTTTCCAGCATACATAACTCAGAGCACTCATGATAGCATATTCAGTTACTAGCCCAACTTGTTTTGCTCAAGTTTGGGAACTAGATATTTATTACTCAGATCAGCTTTACCACAAATTTACATTGAGCTCAGTGGAATAATCCTTGATTTATAGCATCTTAAATAAGATTAAGAGCAGACTTTTGCTTTTCAATGTCTCAAGTGTAGCATCAGGCAAGACAAAGCTGAGACTCATAGCTGAGATTCACACTTCCAGGAGCTTATGTGGTTTTTTGGATTGTCATGCTCTGTTGTGAACAAGTCTTTTATGAAAGATGAAGAAAGCCAAGAAAAAAGAATACAGAGAAAAGCCTTGACAAATTTGGATGCACTGGCCTCTTTTCTGCCCACCTAGAGTTATTTAACACCTCAAAAACTGGTCTAAAAGCAACACACATTTCATAGAAAGGGAGAGTACTAAGAGTGAGATTTGTTGTACCTAATTTTGTACTGAATTAGTCTGTCAGATTTCCCCCCTCAAGGAATGGTCGTATCGGTGCCTAGCAGGGGTAGATGAGGAGCTCCCTTTCTGCCCTGTCTGTAACTCAAACTGATGTTGCAGTGAACTGGGGCAGCACCTATGGTGACTGACCATTTTCACTCACAGTCCTGCCTGCAGAGCCCTGTGAGTCAGGCAGAAACTCAGCAACCAATTTTCATATGCCATTTGTAGCATGGCCTCTTCAGGATGTGAGGCAACAGCATTTGGTTCAGGAAACACAAATACCTCAAGTGAAATAACTTCACAGGACCTTAGCAAGACACCAAGGTTCTGAGGACTGAGAGTATGACCTTTTTGTCTTGTACTATTTTGGGAAATCAATACTTGCATGCTTGTTCTGTTCTCAAAATAAATATTGCACAGTTTTCCTTTTTCTGTTTTGTTGTGGTTTTTTTTTTCCACCCATGCCTGATCTCATACTCACAAGCCCCTCTGCAGTAAGCAGGGGTCAGGCTGAGAAGCACAAGGCAGAACCTCAGTAGTTACAGATTCATGAACATCCATGCTAACAAATGTTCAGGCATTGTTCCCTCTCTACCAACAACTCTTGTACTATTTAGCCTATGTAAACTAATTTCATTAGGCTTAATTAATTAAACTAATTTTGCTGCACAATTAGTACCTTCTGAGGACATTGAAGAGTCAAGAGTCCTCTTCCCTCAGTTCCTGTCATTCTTGGCAAGATCAGATAAAAGGTTGATTGCCAGTCCCTTCCAGCTTGCTGTGTCTCTGTGGTGCCTGTGGTAGTCTCGGGATGGGTGGATGGCTACTGAGCACCTGCATCCCTCCTACACAGAGCAGAGAGAATGGCACACCGGGAAAAGCAATTCAGGAAAGCCAAACCTTAGTCCTACATTTCAGTCTGCTCTCAGAAAAAACCTGCCTGCTACATAAATGATGAACTGTTCAGAATAAGGAGATTTTTCTTCATGCATGTTTGGACAGTGCCTAACAGCACAATAAAGCCCTGGTCACCTCAGAAGCCTCTACGTGCCTCTATAATATAAATATATAATCATAAAGAATGAGTTGTCAGAGAAAGAGGTCATGGATCAGCAGAGTAAATCAGACTTTAACAGCCCATCAGGGCCAGACTGCCTAGCAACAAAACAATTCATCATTAAGAAGTTTTTGTGCTTTATTATAAATTTAGATTTAAAAGAAATGTTGAAAACCCTGGGTCAAACTTTGCTCTGTTACTTCGGTACAAACCAAGAGCAATTTATTGAAGTCAATAGAGCCGCTATAAATTGAAGGGGAAAAAAAATTACCTCCAGGTATTGTGAAAAAAACTTATTTATGCTTTAAGTCTAGGGAGTACATACTACACTTTTATATATTTAGTGCTACAGAAATATGGCTGTTTTCTCAAACAAATTATTGATTTGGATTTTTTTTGTTATCTACACTTCTTGTGCCACAGTCATTTCAAACATATATAAAGCAATATGCTTGGATCTCAAGTGATCTGAAAAAGTGATTATATCAGAAAGTTGAAACCAAATCAACAAAATCTTAGTGTTTAAATTAACATTAAACTACTCAAATCCAATTGTTTTGCTTTAGGAAAGGTCTTAACTGACAAGCATGCCTTTTTCTTCATATTTTTTTCTTCTTCTGCTTCTCATACACAACAAGGGATCAATCTTATTTGTACTGCATATGACACCGATTGAACTGTTGGCCTTGAGTCCGGCTTGGTCCATGCAGGCATCTCTCATATTCTGCACAATCTTTGAAAAGTAGCAGGGCAGATAAGTTAAATTATTTTATCAACTCTTAGTAATTTTCAAGCAGGTTGAATGTTCAGTTTCAGAAATCTGGTCACCCCATAAGACTGTCCTTTGTCAGGAGAGACATTGTTGAATTTAGTCTTTTAAAACCATCAGAGAATCATGCCAGCTGTGTATCTTTCAGTCTTTTTTCCTTTTTTCAGTATCACAGGGTGATTTATGAAGCATCCACCTCTTTCTTAATAGAACTTCATATGTGGTTCTTGCAGACCTCAGAACCAGGGATGTTTAATAACTTTCACATCCCAACTCTGTATCTCATAGCTTTAGGTGTTGCTGCATCTTGGCTGACAGTCTCAGGTGTGGTACTCATCTATTTCTGTAGATTTTTCAGGAGGATTCAATATCAATTTTTTACTATACCTTCTGAATAATTTTCTGTAGGTTATGTCTTGGTCATCTGGAAGTGTTCAATCACCCTCCTTCCCTCTCTTTCCTCCTCTGCAAAAATAACAGTAAAATAAAACGGACTTGTCAAATGCTAATGGTTTTTGCAGTATTAGCTCAGCCAAGAGGCATGAAATGGCCAGTTTCATCTTATCATTGATGCTGTCATATAGGCCAGTTTGATCAGAATATAAATTGTGTTTGTCTTTCCCATTCTAATTCCAAAGATCTGGTAAGTTCTTGAGTAATGTCAGAAAATAGACATCTGATTAGACTGATAGATTTTATAATGTGAGGCTGTTCCAAAATCTGATAGGCTGGGTGGCATTAGTACTTCAAATGCTGGATTTTTAATTGTAAACAGAAGGTCATCTGCATAGATTAATATTTTGTGGGTGTCTGGCTTGTCCTTTTATTTGCTTTTTGCATCCAGTAGTGTTTGTTAATGTTTCTAGTTATAAGACAAGTAATTGCATTTCTCTGTATACTGTTAGCAGCAGGGGTTTTACTATCACGACAGATGGGGATGTGTACAGAGCTTTGATTAACACCCCAGATTTATTTTACAAACCCTATGTTTATTGTAGCACAGATAGTTGAGAGAGACTGACTTTTTTTTTTTCTTTTCCTAATAGTGTGTCATTGAGAATCACCAGAAGTCAGTATTACAGAAGACCTGTACTGGTTCATATCCTAAGATATTTTAAAGCATCTGAATTACTTAGGAGCTTTAAGCTTTTGAGGTTTAATGAAACTTTCTGAAATTAGGTATTCTACCTGCTTGAAAATCTGTAAGAGTTGATGAAAGAATTTATGTTAAAAGTTACCGAAAACTTCAGTGAGTTTTGAAAAATATTCAAAACTTAACTGAAATCGCTCAAATTAGGCAGCCAGAAACACAAAGCAAACAAAGCAGAAAACCATGAGCACATGGAGGCCAACTTAGGTGGTGTTTAGGTATCCCTCTCTAGAAAACTTGATCAAAATCTTAAGTATCAAGATTTTCCCTGGGACTTATATTTCACCGAGACAGAAAATCAGTACCTTCCTCTATCTTGCACAGCATCCCAACAGCACAGAAAGCCTTAATAATGTTAGCACACCCCATCAATCTGTAGGAGCCCTCGCAAAATCCACTGGGGCTTCCTACCCTCCCTCTTGATCTGAGTATGAAATCCAGTAACTTCATCCACTTACACTGAAAAATGTAACCAAAATAGAGAAAGGATTAGAGGAAGAAGTTTTTAGAATGGTATCCCAAAGTGTTTATTTGGATTATTCCCTTTTTGAATCACATCTTCATCCTGAAGTCGTTCAAATCCATATCTCCTACCTCTTGTGAGTGTGTCCAACCAATAAGTTTTCTACTAGCTGTGAAGGGAAGAGGGAAAAAACATCCTAACCCATATTCCTGGGAAGGTGAGCATAGAAAGGGGTAAGAGAATGGGGATGAGAGTGCAGATCATGGAACTGCTGAGCACACACAATCTTTGCTCTCTATACTACTCTGGTATTTTTCTTGAGATGTCATCAAATAAATGCAGCATACCTTTTATTTTCTTTAATTCTTCTCTTCCAGACAACTCAGATCGACTCTGAAATTAACAGCCGGGAGGGAAAGCTGTCACAGGACTCCAAGTAGAGAAGTCCTTTTTACAGGTAGTAACATCCATGTCAATATAAGCCAAAACCCATAGGAAAGGAAGAAGAGAAGTAAAATAACTTGGAGATATTTCAAAGCAGAGGGTAAGATTGTTGCATCTACACCACTGAGCTTATTTTGGATAAATGAATAGAATTAGTGCCAATGATCCTTTTCCCTTAAGGGGTAATATCTGCAGCTGATTTATCTCTAAATATTTATGGCAGCCAGAACCATCACAATTGCTAAAGCCAATCACATGTGAAAGCTTTGAATCAGAATACTTGCAAATTTTCTCTTCTTAGAAAAGGGGAAGAAAAATATATTCCTATTTTACAGCACATTAAAGGGGATTCTCTTTGAACTTCATGATATAGGAAAAAATCAAACTCCTCTACATATTTATACCTACATAAATATAATCAAACAAAAGAGAGTTACCTTTTCTATCAGGTTACAGGCTGAACCTCTGCTAAAAGTTATTCATGGCCACCATCAAAAGAGTCAGATATAATCACAACTGCTAGTTTGACCCTATATAATGCTTATCTTTCCTCAGCAGGTATAACCCATAGACAATTGTTACACATACAGATAATCAGAAAGAAAGCTATCTGGCCAGAAAGAAGTCTGGGCAGAAATATGGCCTTAATCTTCTGGAGAAATGTTGTTAGGCAATGGCACTCACAAATGGCACCAGAAATCAATATGTGGCCAAGTGATTCAAGCCCCAAAGCATTCTATCCAGGAGAACCCACAGACATCTCTCTAAAGCAGATGCCTGCTGAGAAGTGAGCTCCTTTGGTATCATCAGTCAGTGGGAGGGATGCCCAATTCAGTTGCCTAAATACGGGCATCTAATGCCATCAGGATATGCCACCTGGCCTCCAGCTGTTCTCCCACAGCTCTTCCTTAAATTTTCTGCCATAGCTGCCAGTCCTCTACGGCTGTGACAGCTGTGACAGCTCCGTGTTAGTGGGATACTCTGTAACCTTGCCAATGACAGAGGTGACTGAGTTTGAGAAGCTGAATCCCACTCTAACTTCCCATCGCCTGTAATGGAAGCTCAGGCACTGGCAGCACGTGTGGACTCCTGCACATCAACACTGGTCACAGCCAGCATGGCTTCATGAGGGGAAATCAAACCTGATTTCCTTTTATGACAAGGTAACCCACCCAGCTGATCAAGGGAAGCCAGCTGATGTTATCTTTTTAGATTTCAGTAAAGATTTCCATACTGTCTCTCACAGGATCCTCTGGACAAAGTGTCCAGCACACAGCTGGATAAACACATCCTGAGATGGGTGAGCAACTGGCTCATGGGTCGGGCACAAAGGATTGTGGTGAATGGGGTGACATCAGACTGATAATCTGTCCCTGGTGGGGTTCCACAGGGCTTCATCCTCGGCCCTGTGCTCTTCAACATCTTCATTAATGACCTGGACGCAGGACTGGAAGGGATGCTGAGAAAGTTCACAGATTATGCAAAACTGGGAGAGCTGATGACTCCCTCGAGGGCAGGGAGGCCCTGCAGAGAGACCCTGAAAAATCAAAGGACTGGGAAATCACCAACCATATGAAGTTCAATAAGGGAAAGTTCTGGATTCTGTACCTGGGATGTGGCGATCCTGGATGTACAGACAGACTGGGGAATGAGAGGCAGGAGAGCAGCGCTGTGGAAAGGGACCTGGGGGTCTTGGTCAAGGGCCCTCCAGCCAGGAGAGCCAAGTGTGTCCTGGGGGGCATCAGGCAAAGCATCACCAGCTTTGGGGAGGGGATTGTCCCACTCTGCTCTGCACTGAGGCGGCCTCACCTCGAGTGCGGGGGGACTTTTGGGTGCCACAATATAAGAAAGACGTTAAGTTCTTAGAGAGTGTCCAAAGGAGGGCAACAAAGATGGTGAAGGGCCTTGAGGGGAAGCCATGTGAAGAGTAGCTGAGGTCACTTGGTCTGTTCAGTCTGGAGAAGAGGAGACTGAGGGGAGACCTCATCACAGTCTACAACTTCCTCATGAGGGAAACAGGAGGGGCAGGCACTGATCTCTTCTCTGTGGTGACCAGTGACAGGATCCAAGGGAATGGCTTCCAGATGTGTCAGGGGAGAATATTAGAAAATGGTTCTTTACCCAGAGTGTGCTTGAACACTGGAGCAGGCTCCCCAGGGAAGTGGTCACAGCACCAAGCCTGACAGAGTTCAAGAAGCACTTGGACAATGCTCACAGACACGTGGTGTGAGTCTTGGGGATGGTCCTGTGCAGGGTCAGGAGTTGTACTCATTGGTCTTTGTCGGTTCCTTCCAACTCAGTATGCTCTGTGATTCTGTTGTTCTGTGATCAACATTTAAGTGCTCTTGACTCTGTGTCTACAGGTCTGCTTTATACCCTAAGAACAGGGAAAACCTTATACTCTGTGTGTCAGAAGTACTGTGTAGTTGTCTCACTAGGTACCCGAATTAACATGCCCACATTTGATGGAGTTTGCCCGAACCTGAATAGCCCAGCTTAGAAATTATTGCTGTTATCATGACTGGAATTTATGGCTATTAATGGCTTTACTGGTTTTTTTGTGGCTTAGGTACCTCTGTACAGCCATCTTTCCTGCCTTAACAGGCTGAGTCCCATGGTCCCAGGCCTGTGCTTTGGTTCCATGAAGCATTGCCCTGTAAGGCTGTATTAAACTTGATCAATAACAAAGTGGTAGCGAAGAGGAGAATTTCAAAAGAGATATACCAATCTACCCAGTGATTCAGCGTTGGGGTTCATGGTTGTCATGCAACACTCAGTGGTCCTTTTCTGTTTTCTCTACAGAATACTTTAACCAGGGTGTATACCACCTTTAGAGCTCCCTGATTCCAGCTTCCTTAAGATCATTCCCTCTCATCACCTCTGCTATTGTGTTTTCACTGCTTGCATTTCTTTTCCATGGCACTTCCTTCCTTCAGCAAATCTGAAGGGAAGCAGAAGCTCTGAAACACATTAGCTTTGGCTCATTTAAGTTTTTTCACCTCTGCTCCTTACCCTCCCACAGCTGCAGCTCTGTGCCAAGGGAAGGAGAAGGAGAAGAGTGGGAGGAAGAGCTGTTAGCATACGCTGAAGCACAGCTGTACTGATATGCTCCAAAGCACCGTGTTATTTTGGCCGAGCAGCCTGGAGACAAGATGAATGTATTGTTGCATGGCATGGACAGTTAAGAATCTCATCTAACTTCTGAAAAAGCCTGATTCTGTTTGATTTCCACAGCTGCTGCTGTTGTGTGAGCTGCAGAATAATTCAAGCTCAGACAAGATACTGAATCAGAGTAACATTGCTAGCTATCCTATTTCTTCACAGAGTAAGGTGGACCCATAGTGAGTTGAAATCCAGATCCTGCAAAAACCAAGGTATTTTGAAAATTATTCTCCTTCTAGTTTGAAAACTTTGAAGCTGAAAGATCTTGAAAACTTATAGGTTTATAACAATTTTGCACAATGCAATGGAAAATAAAAGGCTGGTCAAAAACTGATCAGCAGGAAAAACTCAAAAATCCCTTTTTGGGCTTCATTGCAAAATGTTTGTAAGTTAGCAAAGAAATAAAATAAGAGGGAATGCAAGTCATTTAGTGCAGGGTTCAGATATCTACACAGAGGTGTCCAGAGCCTCTGTGTAAATTCAGATAGCACTGGCCTTTGGGTGCTGCTACAGAAAGCTGCCTCTGATATAACTCATGGCTTATCTGTGTGGCCTGTGCAGATTTCTAGGATTTTTTTAGGGAACAGTACTACAAACATTGGTGTGATAGAAATCTGGAGGTAATTTATACCAATTAGATGCTCAAATACTGGTTACTTCAAAAGTCACATTTTAGGAACAATAGAAAGCACAAAAGAAGATTAAGAGACTTTGAAGTCTAGAAAAATCTCTCAATTTTATGCATTTGGGCATAACACATTATCATCTTTTGAAAAATATCTGAAGATGATCTAAACTTAGTTTGAGATATCAGTCCAATGGAGTATAGTGTTGCTTTCTTCAGAGACCAGGCCAGCTAGCAAAAGTCCAAGTTTTTACACTGCTTTCAGCAATGCACTTTATCCTAATGCAGGGAGGAAAGCTTAACTACCATTGTCTTCAGTCTTCACAGAAAATATCAGCAAAATCACATCATGGTGCCAGCAGTAAAGAATTATGCCACATTAAAATTGGCTGAGACCTTTAGCTGAGTACTGAAGAGATCTCGAGTGGTCATAATTTCAGATTTCTCTCCATCAGGAATGCAATTCAATGTGTTTTAATGACTTGTAATTGGTGTGGCAGAATATATTGGGCTAAAACTTTATAGAAATATTGTCACATACCTGAAAGCTCACAGCTCCTCTGCTTGCATAACACAAGTCCATATTGATTAGGTTTTTTACAGCCCCCAACTCTTCTTTTGCCCTGTGTGTATTCATGCCAAATGCAGATCCAGAAGAGCTCGTTAGTGTTAGATCACAATACTGACGATGACCATTTGTCAGGTATCAGAGCCAGAGCTATGGTACTCCTGTTTGAACAGAATCATATATTACTCCAAAACTAGACTCCTTTGGTCTGTTAAAGTAAGGGTGACATCCTGTGCATTTATTTGTTTATATGCGAATACTGAAAAATCTCTGGTTGAGTTGGTGATTAATCGTTTGATAATACAAAATTTATTTTCACTTACGCATGGAATTAAAAATTTTGATGTTTTAACTGTATGAAAGAGTAAAATGCAAATATTAGTTTAGAACAGTAAATTAACATTTTGATAAAGAGGGATAATGCACAAGCAACTGCCTTTCAAATGTTTCATTTCAATGATTTCCAGATTGATAAGTATTTAAAACAGATACACAATAAGTCAGCAGAAAATTAAAGAGCCTTTTTCTCTTCTGGGAAGCTATTTCTGTTTTCTCCTTCATGGCCATATTGAAAAGAAGAGAATCAAAGAGACTTGCCTACTGCTTTTATTCCTGTTGTGCCAGAGGAACATAGAAATAGGCATTACAGGGGAGAATTATCACACATTCTTGTAATTCTCCACAGATGCATACATTCTAGCATGGTGGCAGCTAAAAGAAAAATTATCTCTAAAAATAACCTTAATGTGTGCAATTTTGGGTGGGTGTGTTTTGCTGCATTAAGCTCTTGGAGAGTTTACGTTTACATTAATCTGTTATTTTCATATCAAGAGGCTCAAGCAAATACTGAAAAACATTAGGACACCAAATAAATTAGTTTATTCCATCTTTATGAAGCCATAATACCCTCTTGCCCAGGAAAAAAATACAGTTAAGAAAGCTCTCACATAATTTTTCTGGTAGTTCAGGCCATGGGGATACTAAAAAATTTACAATTAGATTCATGTTATTAAAAAATATCATTAAGATGAAAGCTGTCGATTGTAACCTTAAATATCCCAGCATCTCCCAAGCTGCCCAGTGCTGAAAGAGCATTCTTTAAGGAACAACTCTTTTTCTAATTAATTCAAAAAAATCCCCGATGCTTGAAAGAGACAGGCTCTGTTTCTGCAAAGATGGGCTCTCTACTTGCTTAGCTATTACTTCAGCTACCTGTTTGGCTTCTTACCCCCACCCAAGAGAAAAGACTGTACTTTTTCATCCTGAGAAAAAGCCTCCTAGTCCCTGCTGAGTCTTCTGACATGTTCCTGAACCTGCCTACCACATTTTAAGTCCACCTTTCTTTTTAGAAGTCAGCCGTTCTTTGAGGGCAGGGTTGGAGTAGGTGACCTCCTGAGGTCTCTCACAAGCAAAATTTCTCTATGATTTTATGATTTTTCAAGGATGCTTGCACCTATCTCACAAAATATATCCTTTCTCCAGGTGATTGAAAAATTTGAAAATGTTACTGAAAACAAGACAAAAGCATGATAGTGTAGATGCCTTACTTGTGTATTTTCATAGCATGTACATTTGAATTCCTTTAGAATGTTAACAATTCCGGATTTCCTATAGTGCAATACTTTTGGGGGTATAATTATTACAACCATGTAATTTTTTTTATATCTTTAAATTACCCAAATATACTCTCTCTGAATGAGCACCAAAAGTCTAGAATGTCTCTATTTTAGAATAGAGAAACATTTGTGTCAAGGCAGCAAAATCCTAAGAGCTTTATCTCAAAGATGAGCATCAAAAACTGTCTCATGCTTATGTCATACTTCAGTTGCCTAACAAGTGTCTGCAGGTCTTTCTCATGTGATAAGGGATATGCCCATCTACTTTTGAAAAAGATGAAACTGGGTCTGTAGAGTACAGCAGCTAGAATCCAGGTAGCTAAAACCTCCTGAACATTGTTCCAGAACTTCTATCCATGCAAATAACTCCCCTTTGTGTGGGTCTGAGTTCCAGATTAGGACACTGAATGCCTGAATATGCCTGTCTAGTCTCCATGTCAAATCAATTCCAAGCTAAGCTGAACTCTAACTCCCTAAATACAGGTATCTGATGCCATTTTTAATGCTCAAGAGTAGCCAAGTCCTACAGGTGAGATGGGCAGATATAGCACACAGTCTGTGGGACCTGTGGCTTCTGGCAGGTGAAATGCCTTTGTTTACCTCAAATAATGAGTCTTTTCTATTGTTAGGAAAGTGATTTGAGCCATTAGTTATTCCAGTCAGTGGTGCCTCTGGAGTGATTTTGTTCACTCTAATGAAGCACACGTTGGTGTGAACAGCTGTAGGACTCCACCAACCAGGCTCCCCACATCTCCACTGACCACAGCAAGAGCTCAGACAGCATGCATACAAAACTAAATCGAACCCTTCAGATAGCCAAACGCAGGTGTCTTAATGTACATTGAATCCCACACTTGATGTAATTTCCCCCAGTGAGACAGTGTCTGTCATCTTCCCAAAGCTTATGTCACAGCTGTCCTTAAAAAGTAGCTCAATGAGCATCCTAGTGTTCCTCACAGGAATCCTAATTATGTTCATAAGACAAGTTAAAGAATTACATGTAATTTCAGCTTGCTCCAGAACTCTTTTAAGCCCATGAGAGTCCTGTGAACTTCAGTTCAAGAATCAAAGCTACAAGGTCAGTTCTTTTTAGAGGCCTGCGGATGGGTATTAGAAGACATAATTAGTTGCAATTAAAGCATAATGAGTATGAGAGGGAGAAAGAATCCTGCCTAAAAACTTGTGTGAGCTCTTAGTCCTTCATAAGGACATCTGTAAAAGCATCACAACTCTTCTGATCTGAGTGGACAGAAAAATGGAGGAAGCTGTTTCTCATTATTTCTTTCTCTCATGTGCTTAACAATAATTACATCCTTTAGTCTAACCTTGCTCTAGTCATGGTTGTCAAACTCTTCTAGAGATAACAAAGATAACCACAGATCAGCATTGATTTTATTCTGGTAATATCTTAAAAATAATATAAAACATAAACCTCTTCCTGTCCTCTTTTTTTTCACACCTATGGTTAAAATGAGTTTTAGTAGTCCTATAACTGATGGTCGTACATCAAATAAAAGCAAAAATTATTGGTACAATAATCTTAAAATTCAGTTTTCATTTCTATACCATAAATAAGACAATTCTTTTCTTCCCTCTCGCATATTCTGCTCTGTAACCCTGTTCCATTAGCTGCAGAGACTAAAAGAAGTAAAATCCTGCAACTTTTCATTTGCTCATCTAAGGAATCCCTAAAGCTAGATGACCCCTAAAACTGACTAAAAATCTAACTGTAGCCCAAGGTCTGCTCATGGAAGTCCCAGCAAAGGTAACCACACCTGAGACAAAAGGAAAAAACTCACCTATGCAATTCAAACCTTTGTTTTACATTAGTGGTTTACACACAATGTAAGGATTCTTACATCTCCATTAGTATCTCAACCTTAAACCAACCTATAGCACTGTCAATGATGACTGTTAAAGGTGACACCATTAAAAGCTGACTGTCAAGCCCTGAAGGTAAAGGGTTGTAACAATATTCTGTCTTCATGTAAAAGCAGAACTGTTTTTATTTTCTTTTGTGTACAGTCCACTACACATTTTTAAAGTATTTTCATGCTCATTTGTTTTTTACTAACCGTAGCCCTAATTTTAACTCTCTTCACTGCTGACTTTTCAGCTTTACCTTCAAGTCAGAGAAAAAATATCAAGACACTTGGTTCGTATACTTGTTTTATTTCACTAGTCTAGAAACAGTACCACAAAATTTGTATCTCTTCCTCATTTTCTGATCTCTAACAAAAACCTTAACCTTAGCTCTAGATTTGATAGGAATTAAATTGATAACTATGATTCACTGGTGAGGTGGGTTGCCCCTGGCTGAATGCCAGGCCCCCACCAAGGCCTCTCTGTCACTCCCCTCTACAGCTGGACAGGAAAGAGAAAACATAACAAAGGGTTCATGAGTTGATATAAGGACCAGGAGAGATCACTCAGCAGATACTGTCATGGGCAAAAGAGATTCGAATTAAAGATGTTAATTGAATTTATTGTTAAAAAAATCAGAGCAAGATAATGAGAAGTAAAACAAAACACCTTCCCTCCTTCCCAGCTGTACCTCCTCCCCCAGACAGGGAATGGGGGTTATGCTCAGTTCATCACCCATGGTTTCTCCCACTGCTCAGGGAGAGGAGTCCTTCCCCTGCTCCACCATGGGGTCCGTCCCATGGGAAATAGCTCTCCATGAACTTCTCTAATGTGAGTCCATCTCACCAGCAACAGTTGTCTGTGAACTGCTGCAATGTGAGTCCATCTCATGGGCAACAGTCCTCCCAAACTGCTGCAACGTGGGTCACTCTTCCATGGGGTGCAGTCCCACGAGGACAGCTGCTCCAGCACGGGTCCTGCTCTGGTGTGGGTGTCCTCCATGGGCTGCAGGTGGATTTCTCCACACCATGGACCTCCATGGGCTGCAGGGGCACAGCTGCCTCACCACGGCCTTCTCCATGGCCTGCAGAGGAAACTCAGCTCTGGTGCTTGCAGCATCTCCTCCCCATCCTTCTGCACTGACCTGGGTGTCTGCAGAGTTGTTCCTCTCACACATTCTCACTCTGCTCTTCCCCAGTAAAAATTACATCTGCACAAAAACTTTTCTTTTTCGAGTTTCTTTTTAAATATGTTACCACAGAAGTGTTTCCATCATTTCCAACTGGCCCAGCCTTGGCCAGCGGCATGTTCATCTTGGAGCCATCAGGGATTGGCTCTGTCAGACATGGAGGAAGCTTCTGGCAGCTTCTCACAGAAGCCACCCCTGTAGCCCCCGTGCTACCAAAACCTGGCCACAAAACCCCAATACAGATGGCTAAGCTAATTTTAAGTTATTTTACTTTGAAGGTCTGAAATCAGTACAATAATGATCTACTCCCACTTTTTAAAAATGAACACTAACCTGGCTATGGTTACTTTGCAATCATGAGACATAACCTGAAAGAAAAATATAAAGAAGTGGCTCTTTTGAAAGCGCTGTCTGCAACATACAACCATATTTTAGTATTTGCCTCCCTCATTCCCACTACTCTAGCCCTAATCCTACTGCACTTCTCAGGCACAGCAAAAGGAACCAAAAATAAGCCATTATCTTAAAAAGATACAAGCGTTGCTCTTACTTTTCTTATATGATATATAACCATATTATATCATTTATCCTATTCCTAATTCAAAAAGCTATCTGTTAAAATAACTTCATGAAAAGTTGTCAAAAAACCCAGACGTCTCCCCACCCAGGTTTTATTAACAACTTGCATTCAACTTAACTCCTGGTTAACACTCAGGAGAGTTAATCCTGTAGTATTGCTACCAAATATTATTGGCATTTCCTTCAATCCAGTACTAATCCTTCCCGTTGAAACATTACCCCTTATTAACCCTTAAGTTCTGGTATTTAAAAAGCTGCACAGTCACCATGGAGTAATTAAACAAAATAAAGGAATATCAATGCCAGTGCTCTTTCCAGTACACTCATCTTTCTGGATTATACCACACACACCACCACCACAGATAAGTTTAAACTCTTTCTTTTCCCAAACCTGGCTCCAACCAAACCTGCATCCATCTTATGATCTCCAGACTGTACTAAAAGCCTGTTCCTGAAGGGAATAGAAATGCTTGGCCATTAGTCTATGTCATCTATCATTTTATGGTGAGGGTCTACTTTTAATATAACGGTAGACCCAGATCTTTCTTTCTCTCTTAAAACTGCTGCTATCCTCTCTGTTTGGAAACTTTCCACAGAGCCTTGCATGATCCCATCACAACAACCAACATCAGCAGGTTTTATTTTCCATGCTGAGCAAAACATAATGACAAATTTGTCCCTTCTCTCTCCTAACCTTAAATTTACAAGTTTTAAAGCATCAAGGACCACCAGAGACTGTGAAAGGGAAATAGACAATTAGCTCCAGCTGCCCTCAGAACTCATTTTGTCATGCTCTGTAGCTCAAAATACTGACTATTCAGGAGCACCTCACCCCAGACCCTTCCCTTCAATGCACTGCCAACCGTGACTTTGATACTTTCTCTTTACAAAATTCCTCAGATTCTCAGGTCTCCTCCCTAGTCTCTCCAAGAAATAAGTGTGATCCTTTTCCTTTCCTCAGTACTCTAATATTTAAAATTTTTTGCTTCTTCTCCTTCAGAAGCTGTAGCCTAGTGCTAAAAATAAAACTCTCTTTTTGAGAAAATAAAATCTGTGGACCTCAGGAAATAAAAAATAGGTGATTCTTATGAATATCAGCATTTACTACATCCTTAATGGTTTGTCATTAGATGGTGTCCAAAATTTTTCATTCTTTAATAAACCCAGTGTACTCCAAAATGGAGTGATGAGAATGTAGGGTACAGGAAACAAGGAGGAGTGTCTGGAAAGGGTTGAGATATGTGTCACCTGTTGCTTTGACCACAGACCAGACAAAGAAGAAAGAGGAAGGATGGAAGAGAAGAGGATGCAGCGGTTGGGATGACTTCTAAGGATTTTAGGACAGATTGGTTGTTGTGGAATGACGTGTGATAGGCTTGGGGTTAGAGACTGGGGGTTGGAAAGGAAGAAGGACTGAATATTAGGAAAAAAAATATGTTCAAATAATATTCAAATTTTAGCTGGATACCTCCTGTCACCTTCAGACAGCAGTTAGCAGCCAAGGCTCAGTACATTTTAGGAAAATGGTATAAGGGCAAACAAACCAACTCATGTGTCCATACACCCAGAAACCCCATATTTGAGACATCAAATGAGGGGAATGTGACTAGATACACATAAAAATGGAAAAGAGTTAGAGAGATAAATAATATCAACCATGAAGCATTGCATAGAAACTGTCATATATACCAAATATGTTTAAAATTATTGAAGGAATTATGATGATGAAACCCAAGCTATCTTCCCATTCCCACTTTTTTTTTGTTACTCCCTTTCCTTTGACTGGAATGGACTATGGATGGGGGGTTTTGTGTTTAACACTCACTGTGAAAGGGGCTGGAATTTTTTGAGTATCAAGAGACACAAATATTAATGTCATGATTCATTCAGGAGTACGGGTAAAACTGGCAGATGCTCAGGATTTATTCTGCATTTGCTAGGAAGACGCTGATTGGAAGTATATCTATAAAGGGTTTTTACGAAGACTGCATCAGTTTTGGAAAAGCTTCCTAACTAATGCAGCATAGGTAGATATGCTCCAAAAATTCTGTGACTGGACAAGCCCTTGAACCGTGTTGTGCTTGAAAGCTTGAAGACATTTACTTTGGAACCATTGGGAACTGCTTTGAAATTCTGACATCATGTTTAGCAGAGGGGAAATCAAGGAAGAAGGTTTAACAGACTCATAAACTGAATCTTTGCCACCCTTGTTTGCATGGCAGGCCACTAGACGTGAACATACAATAAAGGTTTCCATGGTCTCAGCGTTGAGGTGTGTCATCATGAGACAGTGTATTACTTTCAAGATTGTAAATGTATTCCTGTAGAAAGAAACCATCTATTTCCCCAGACTTGCTGGCAGGATTAGACTGACTTTAGCACCATATATGTATTTTAAAAATCCACTGCAAAATATTCAGGAAGAATGTTCCACAGAGAACACTGCATAGGAGATTTTTCTTAAACATATGGCAGAAAGCATATTAGCATGAATAACTTCTATGACATTTCCCCCTCCTCCCATCCTGGAAATTGATGTGAGGCAAATACAAGATGTAAGTGAAAATCTAGAAGAGATGAAAGAAGTAGGAGTTGCAAATCAGGGCTGGAATTTGAAATCCAAGGATTCCTGAGGACCAGGGCTTTTTTCTTAAAAAGATGGTTACTTTTCAGTAGCTCTTACAATAAATGTTCTTGAAATTCAGAAAGTCCTAAGTCAACTAATGAACCAATGAAGGGATTTTTGGGGGTGTTTGCACATCTGTGTTATTATTCTACTAACAAAATTCTTGTGACTGGGGTTTTTAACTTTCCTATCTCTGCCACAGAACTACTTTGGAAGGTTATATAACTGCTAAGTGCCTCAGCTACCCATATGCAAAATTAGAATAATAGTGTGTCCTTTCTGTTGTCTGTCCAAGTTGTGAGCAATTTGGGGAGGAAACTAGGTCTATCAATGCCAGAGGCTACCCCAGAAATCTGTGTCCACTGCTAACAATAAAAAGCTCCAGATCCTTGCAATCTTGAAACATCTGAGAACAGAGTGTAAGAAGTGTAAGAAACCATTTTTAGTCTCTCCTACTCTAGTCTTTGTGATTCTCCTGGGAGGCCAAATAAGGCTATAAACATAATTATCAAAAGTGAATTCATTAAAAAAAAAAAGGAGATAGCAGATTTCCTGTCCTTCCTCAGTCTCTAGTATCAGCAATGCGATGATCCTGATCTCCAAGTACATTATTACATCCATGCACTGGTCTGCATGTCATTTTATACACTCATGAACATATATTACGGAAAGCATGGTACGGAAATGTAGCGAGTTTTCCTGCACCAAAACCTTGATAACTGAGTTCCAGAAAAAGAGCAATCAGAATCCCAAGAGATTTCATCAACTTTGTTCCTTTGCCTGATTGAGACCTCAGCTGCACCAGTCAGTACTTTTGCTGTCCTGCCTCACTGTCTTTGCCTTTCTTCACCTGAGATAAGAACTCTGTGTGATGCCCCAAATCCATTCTGACTGCATGTGCTCCTGCAGTTTGGAGATTAGAGCAGTCTAAATGGCAGTGAGCAGCTCAAATTTTGTGTCAGATTGATGATAAGTTGTGATTTCATAGAAAAAGTGGCAAGATGATTTTTTAGACAAAAGGCAAACAGCCAATCACATGCCAGGTAGGTTGCACAAGGTTTGAAGTCTTCACTAATAAATGTGCTATGAATGAAAACCTCCTTTATTAAACTGTCAGGAAAACAAACAATAAGTATCAATGTTTATAGTGTACTTTTTTCAACATTACCGTGTTTGTGAAGGCAACTGAAACTACGGAAGCAGTTGTTTAACCACTCTGTTCTGCTTTTCAGTCATGCTATAAGCATGTTGCTAGTTTACCAACTCAGAGAGCTACTAAGATTTATAATTTGGGTTTTTATAGCCAGAACAAAATTGATCTCATTGAAGATGACAGTGGAGACACTAAGCAGATCCTAAGAGTAATTTCAGATGACAAAAAAAGTCAAGCAACATTCAGCTTTAAAAAGTTCATGGTCCTCTGGGCTGAGGTCTTAATACAACAACAAGACAGTCAAATTATCACCTCACCAAGGCCCAGAGAAAGTAACACTTTTGGATAGCATCGTGCAGACTGAATGGTCCAATCCAGGTAAGGAAGAGAAAATGCTGCAGACATAGCAGAGCCTTCTTGATCACCTGTGAAAGGTCCTAGGTGCCATGGTAAGAAGCTAGAACAGATTTCAGAATGTGTTATCACTGCTCAGAGACAACCCAAGGACAGGCACTGTGATGCAGATGAGGAGAGGAGAAACACAGTCAAAAAAATTGCAGAAGGTTGAATTTTCCAGTTTTAAATGATTTTGTAGCACTTCAGTGCACCAGGCTCCTCCCCTGCATTGGTGCTTGGATCCAGCCTTGCCATTAAGTTCATCACTAAGAAATTCGTGGGATTTTGCATTTCTTACCATCCTGACACTTACTGAGCTATTTATCTTTAGTTTCTGTTCTACTGATAGCACCAACAGTACATTTTTCATAAGTATTAGCTATTTAGGTTTTAAGAAAATTTATGTAGCTGTTCTCCATCATGGTATTAAATTGAAGTTCCTTAACAGTCTGTAGCATAAAAGTCAAAATAAAAGTGTATTTAAAATGCTAGTTCCATTGAAATGTTTCTGCAGCCAAGCCCTTGTAAGAAGAGTGTGTCTGTTCAGCAGTGATTCCAGACAGATATCCCTTTCATTTTAAAGAGAATTTCCCTGCAAGTTTTCAAAACAATTGTTTTCCACTATTAAAGGGAGTATGAAAATTTAAAAGCAGAATAACAAGATGGTTTAGAATGAGGATCAAGAGATGGAGTTTCAAGTTGAGAGTGGGCTTTTTAAAATAAAGATAAAAAGGGTTATGCAGTTTTCCTGCTTTTACTTATTCTCAAACTCTTTTATAAAGCATGAAGCTGATGCAGTGACAAAATACGTTTTACCCACAAGACACCAGATTATTCAGTATACATAATACCTTACATAAGCAAATCCAGATCACCACATTTTTCAAGCTCTTCACATGAGTCAGTGAATTGTGGTTTTGTTGCAACCTTCCCTCAAAGAGATCAGACTTCACAGGTCTTGGACTAATTTTCACAGCGGGCAAATCAGAAGGACATCAACAACCGACATAAACACATTAATAAGCCTTAAGTAGTTCACTGGCTGGCAACCAGGAGAACTGTGGCCTCGAGCAGCGAGCACAGAGAAACTGGCTTGGTTTTCTGTGCAGTAATGATAGCAAGGTGGCAGACGTTGTTTACATCCAGTGTGGGAGGATTCCCCTTGAATGCAAGCTCAGATTGGCCTGTGACAGACTGATCTGGCACTGCAGAGCACTGCACTCCTTTTTCTCCTTTTTGGGTAAATTTAACCAAAACCAAATGGATTCACCCCAGTATTAAGAAACAGCTCTAGCCCTAAAGTTATTATGCCTCCATTCAAAGTTGTATAGTCTATGCCTGTGTGTGTAAAGAGATTGACAAGAAAAGCACCCTTCAAAAGTATAATTTTAGTGAATTAATAGCAGCAAGTACTCTTTTGATCTCATCATGTATTTTCCACCATGACTTTCATGTTCTTTTGCAGAGCTCAAAGAAGGCCTGTACACACCTTCTTATTTTGTATAACGTCTGTGACATAAAGCCACTGCCCTGCACACTATTTTTAGAAAGAATTTGGAACATGGAACCTGACCCATATCCTCACTAACTCCCGTGCTTGAAGACTTCCAGGACTTCTAATTAGTCCTTCAAAGAGCTCTTGACTTGCCTATTCTGGACTGTTGCTCTGATGATACCATGGTTCGCATCTCCCAGGGAAGACCTTTCCTGGATGGCGAGTAGTATTTTTATTTTTCCCTTATCTATTAGGAGTAAATTCTGCAGATCGACAAATACCTTATAGTGGTCACACGTCTCCATTTATTCTTTCCATCAGTCTGTGTAGACCAGCTCCTCTGGAGGGCATTTGATAGTAGTGTGTCACAGGCAATTCCAGTCTGTAAAAAGACTTAGAGAACAGCATATTCAGGACTTACTACAACCCACCACACACCATTACACATTTTCCAAATTTCAGGCCTCATTTTCATGCTTTTTTTTTTTCAGCAGAACTGTAACCACCGGATATATATGTAAATCATAGCTGCAGAACCTGCTGCCATATTAATGACATCTGTGTGTCACCAAATTTCACCATGGAAATGGTAACACCTCAATTGAGTAATGCTCCTGGAATGCTCCTCACAAGAGGAAATAAAGATATCTTCTTTGTCTTGAAAATGCAGATTCAGGAAATTTCAGTTGCTCAGAGTTCAGCTACTGAAAATTGCATTTTGGAACCTAAATTCTCCTGAAGTAAGACTTTATTCACACTGAGACTGAGATAATTTGTCATTACTACCCTTTGTCTGATGGGAAGACTTCTTAACTATTTTAAAGAGCTCCACAACAGATGGATGATAATGCTGGATGATCAAAAATGTAGTGTTAAAAAATGATATTTTTACATTTAATTTTTACATAAGATTGGTGCATTTAATATTGTCAAATTAAATGTCATATCTGGTGGATAAAAATGTTTCTCCCCTTAGAAGCAACTCTTAAAGAGAAAAACAGTTAGGATTCTTCTGACTTGTTTATGAATGATATTTCCTGTTTTATTAGAAATGTGAGATTGTTGAACAAGATCTAAGCAAATAAAATATTTTAATGCTTGCATGGTAATACTAATATAATCAAAATCAAATCTAGTAAAAACCAAGTCATCACAGAATGTTTTGAATTCAGCAAAACAGCATTTTCTGATTTTCTGCAGAGAAATTTCTGCAAAAAATTTCTTACAAGTTGCACAAACTGCAGCTTATTAAAAGAAATCTAGCATAAAGGAATCTAGCAAAAAAATTACCTATTTCGTAAATTTTGCAAGAGGTGTTTACATGTTCTGCACATATCCTTTCCTCCAAAGCTTTATTTGATTCTAATACTGATTTTGTTCTTTTCTGTCAGTAGCTCTGATACCCATATAGATGGAGAACAGCTCTTGTGAACCTTCCCAAACTTCACAATTCATCTCCAAACTAGAACAGCAATAGTGCTTGAAAAAGAAAAGAAATCAACCACAATGCCCAAGTATACACTGTGAAATAGTAACAATTCTCCTTCATCCCTTCTTATATATATATTTTTTTAATGTCACCAGTCTACCAGATGTAAAGCTCTATCCTGGTATTTATTTTACTGCTAAAACTGAACATCTCCAAAATCTTGGAAGAGAGCCAATGTTCTACCTTATCTGATTTCTTTGAAAATTGCAGGAGAAAGATCTGAAAGAAAATGCGCTTTTCTAGTGCTTTTAAAATAAGCAGAAGTGTAAAGCTTATTGAAGAGAGGACATATCAGGAGATGGCTTTTGTCAGTAGTTCTAAAAATCATCCAAACTGAAGTTTTCAACTGAAAAACCCTACCCTTGCAACTCCTTTATGACCATCTTAGTCCAAGACCATGTCTTGGACTTCTTTTTCCTTTTCTTCACTGCTCCCAGATTGGGATGACAGAGCCAAGCACCTCATTGCTTTCTACAGATCCTGGCACAAAATTTCAGCAAAGTGTAATCATGTAAACCATGTAATCCCTTGGGCTTCCAGGCATGGCACATCTTCTGCAAGGGGCAGTAGACAAGCACTATTGAGTAGATAAACCATATCTATCTGTTATTTCAAAAACAGCATGTGTAACACTGAAAATGGGCTTAAGATAGAGGGGAACCTTACGGGGAAAAAAAGAGTAAATTGGTAATTTGTCCCATTGACTGCTTTATTCAGCTGATAGGCAAGGTTGAGCAAGTGGAAGATCTTTCCCTGCTTTTACAGAAAATGAGGAGAATGTCAGTATTCTTCAGGTGGGATGACAATGCAAACAAGTATGAGGAAGGTTTCCTCTGTAGCAGGTGTGCACAGACGTGGGCACTGACTGCTTAATGCACATCAGGGATGACAAAACACAGAAGATACAACAACGTTTGCTTCTTCACAGGTAAAAATGTCTATGGTTCCTTCAGTTCCTTCTCTTTGAAAGAAACTAGGGCATCAGTGTGTATCCCGAAGCCAAATGCAGCAAAAGTCTAATATTTGGAATTGTCAGCCTATTCAGCATGACACTGCACAAAACTGAGGGGAAACACAGAAGACAAATTAATTTCTCTGAGAATGTTAGTCCCACATGCCACACAAAATAAGGATGAGAAAGAAACAAGTTAGAGACATCTAATGTAAAATACGGTGTGAGTGGAAAACTGAAGGTGGTGTTCATTTAATTTTTTCTGAAATAAATCTTTATGTGCTGTGGGGAGATGCAATGCCAGGTCACAAACCACCACCACAACCTCTCCAACGAACAAAATACCCCAGGAGCACTTGTCATGAGTAAAGAAATAATAAAAAAATAACAAAGTCTTTTATATTTATACAGTCCCTTTCATCCCAAAGGATTCAGAAACTCTTGACAAATCTAAACATCCACACACCAATTTATATGCAGAAAACCTCTTCCACGGCTGAAACAGGTATGTAAGCAGTATGTAAGCCAAAAAGCAATGAAGGTTACTTAATCTAAATGAATCCACAGAGGAAATCTTATTTCTTTGTTTCTTTTGTCATAGTGTAGAAGGTCTGGCAGAAGAGGAAGGAGTTAGATTCTGGTCTAATTGAATAAGTTCTAGGTTTAATTCATTATTTATTGTGGTTTCCCTCTGAAGAAACCTGGTATTCCAAACCCCTCTGGACATGGTCCTGGGCAGCCTGCTCTAGCTCATGCTGCCTGAGCTGGTGGGTTGGGCCAGTAAATGACCTCCGGATATTCATTTCAATCTAATTAATTACGTGATTTTCCTTTACAGCTGAAGCAAACATTTCTTTTGTTTCACATGGAAACAATCACACAATTTCATCATAAAATACCTATTTGACATTTACTGTTGATCTAAGAGAAGTCCCAAACAAAAGGTTTAAAACTGCTAAGATATCAGATTAAGTACTAAGGAGATATTTTTCCAATAGTGAAATCAAGTACCCAGCCTTAAAGAAAAGAATTTTCTTTGGCACACAGTACTGGGGTTTTCCTCCATGGAAAACTGTGGAAAAGGCCAGCTTCTGGTCTGAGAGTCTGGCCAGCTTGCAATGCAGAGGCTCCAAAATCCTTGATCTGGTGACTAGGATTGCAGAGTATGTCCATCTGCAGCATTTGTGCTTAACCCTGCAGACCTGGAAATCCTATTGTGCAAGAGACCTCAGCAGTCCTTCCAGGAGCACTGTGTCGCCAAAGGCCATCATGGAATGTCTCTGTTGCACAGAAAAACAAAGTTTTCACAAACAGAAATTTATGAAAGCTCTAAGGCAAATGGTCACCCATCCTGACCTAAACTTAAAAAGCTATAATATCTTTGAAGTTATTAGGGAAGCTGGCAAAAAGCTCAGATCAAGTACTCAAGCACGCAGGAGTATTTCATCAACACACAATGTTTAGTGGTGAATACAAAGCAGATGTTTCAGAGACTGAAGTTCCCAATAAAAAATATTTAGCTGATTTTACACATGAGGTAGGTAAAGAGCAAACCCCAGAAAAATTCTTCAGTGAACCTGAAACAATTAAGTGTCCAGCTAATTATCCTGGAATAACTCCTGACAACTAACAGTGAATTGGGCATATTGTAAATAAACTCATCTGAAATCCATAGTGGGAAGAAAATAACAGAGAACTAAAATTTAAATCTTGATAAATAGATACACACACACACACATGCACACACACTGTCCTGACATTTAAAATGCAATGCTTAGCCAGCTGTGTTTCTATTTTCCTTCATGATTCACAAAAGTATGATCCAGGCTAATAATAACACACAGAGAAATGCCTTCTTTCCATATTGCTGTGCTTTATGGAAAGCTTTTCTGAGATAACCACGCCAAATCTCCAGGTGTTGGCCAGGTTGGATTGATGTTGGAACAGAGGAAAACACTCTTCTCCATCATTGCTGAGAAACAAATATCATCCCAGTCTGTCTCAGTATTGAGGTTTACAGAATAACAGAGGCTGTATTTTTCTATTAACAATTGGTTGAGCTACAAAGCCAAACTACAAAATTTTACTTAGCTGAGCAGTGATTTGGGTCTCTGTAAGGGTCAATTGCCCCAGCCAAGAAAAGGTCAACTTTCCAAGTGTTATTGAGGTTTTATACAATGCACTAGCACCTGAAATGTTGGTGAATAAGAAGAAATCTGTAATTACACAATGTGTGAAGTTGCCTGGGGAAACTTCCAGCGAAGGCATCAGCTTACAGCAGGAGTTAAAATGTGTATTTACGACACATATTTGCCAAGTCTCAGTAAAGGTCTACCTAGAGAGAAAAGAAAATAGCATTCCTGAGTTTTAAATCAAATTTTCTCAAACGTTTGGCTGATAACTATTATTCTGTCATTTTTCTATAGATTATTTCACGCATATGACCTTGATATCTCCCTGGATCCGCTCCTATCCACTGTGCCACTCAGAATTCAGTTGTGCTCCAAAGCTTGGTGCAAACCTTGAGGACTACACTTTTTGCAACAGCATGTGAGCATTCAAGGGAGATGCACCACTGGCTGAGGGAAGAGGCATTTGAGTTCAGTTTTTCTTATATTATCAAAAATTACACAGAGCCCAAAGAGAAGGTCTTGTAGTTTCACAGCAGGACTCCCAGAAACCGTTAGATAAGATAACACTGTGAAATGAAGAGCTGAAGCAGTAGGGACCTCATCACAAAGGAAAAGTCTGCATCCTGACTCAGTGAAACATATAATCTTCTTCTGTTTGTTAAAACAAAACAGAGCAAAAACACAATTTTTGGAAATCAGATTTTGTGCAACTCCATGATGGAAGAAACATGGCAATAAACCTGCTGTGAGATGGTGAGTTGCTCAGCCATGTGAAAATGAGCACAGATCCAGACTGTAATATTTGATGATCAGTTTGGTGCTTGTTTATTTTCTTTTTCTTTGTGTTACTGTAATTCCATTATATTCCTCAGACAGATCCGTATTCTTTACACAGAACCATAATGCCTGAGGCTTGTAACTGTATGACCTCTCTCAGTGCAGTCATAAATCTTGCCTTTAGTTGGCTTTTCTCAGCTTTAAGTTGTCTTCTGTGTCACGTAAACTTCACTTTCTCAAACACCTCCTGCAGGTTCTAAAGGGGTTGAGATTCTTCTTAGGTTTGTGGTTTTTTTCCTTCTGGGCACTGTGGTGAGTTCTGGGTTTCTTGATCCTCCTGCTGCTACAAAGAAATCAGACAGATAATTTCCAAGAGCCAACATCTGTTGTTGGTAGAGATGAGTTCTTCATGCTCCTGATGACTCCCTGTCCCTGCGAAGGGGCTTTCCCTTCCTTTGTGGTAAACTCTTGCATTGTGCCAACACCAGGTACTAGAGGGCACCTCTAAAACTACTCACCCACTGCGCTAGGACTCAGAGGAGGAGTTTTCCTTGAGGAACCTAAGGTGTAAATAACTTTTGATGCTGCTCCCTGAAATACCATGGAGCACTCACTGCCTGGCTGGCCTCCTTGTCCTGACCATGCCACAAAGGAGCCTGTGCAGAGACACCTTAATATGTGTGCTACCAGGCTTGGTGAGGGTTGTTCTGAAACTCGTACTCTGCATGACACATCAGCATCTACCACCGCTTCAATTAAACTGCTTGTTTGTTTGTTTCGTTTTTTCATCTAAATCTGACTGTTGGATAATAAACATCATCTGCAATAACCACACAAACTGGGTGCACACAGGTTTTGGAAAGTGAAAATTGCTGTGAGTGAAGAGCAAAAAATTATTATTTGTGTTCTATTATAATTAATTACTTTGCACAGCTGGGAACCATGTTACAAGTCTTAGGTGTCTGCAAGAATGAATGGCCTTGTAAAATGTAGCTGGCAGCTAAATCCACTCTTGTCATCCACGCTTGTTTTTGGTGCTCTCAGTGCTGGATAGATGTGCCTGCCAAAGGCTCTCATCGCCCCATTAGTGTCTGGAGTGGCTATGCTCTTAAACAGACATTTTTATTGCTCCCTGCCCTTTGAGTCATAGTAGTTGCAGACACCTGGGAAATGCATGATACACACAAACAGCTAGGACGAGCCAGATAAACAGGACTTGAACAAAAAACACACATTACATATATTGATAATTACACACCAGAAGTCATCTGTGGAAACAATTATTTTTCAGATCCCTTTCTTAGCCTACTGGTATAATTCAGGACCCCACATGACTGTTCATGTAAAGAAACATTAAATCTCCATTTTGGTTGGTGAAGGAATGATGAAAAGAGAGGTGAACTTAAAATCTCTCCTATTATTTTTCTTGCAGTTGAAGGCATTCAGTCCTGCTAAGTCAGAGCTAGAAACCACCTCTGAGGCTTTGATTAGCTCACGAAGGAATGCCAGTATCAGGGGGGTGATTGTGAAGAACTTGAAAAGGCCACGGTCCCTTCTATGCCTGTAGTTGTAAGATTGGCATGGCCAACAGGTCTGGCAGCCAGCAGGGAGACAGGGACAAAGTAACTCTGGGAAGCAGGTGGGGTGTGAGCATCCACTTACCCACCACTGGTCCCACGGGTGACTCAAGATGTGGAAGATGTTCATCACTGCTGATTCTTTTTGGGACATTTTGGTGTTTTCTGCTACAGTGCAAGATATCTGGGTTTGATTCTTAGGCCAAGGACTATAAACATAAAAACAGCACAGTTACCAAGCTCCTGGTAAGGAATTGCAGAAACCGCTGTCACAGAATTTATGTTTACTTGAAAAAATATTGCATTATGTTGTCATTCAAATGTAGGATATATTTTCTTCCATGATGACTGCTGTCTCCTTCTAGGGATCCTGTCTAAGCAAAGTTTTAAGGGAAGCATTTAAGAGAGAGACAAGGCAAATACACAAAGGAACTGGAAGTCATTCATCTCTTTCAAAAATATAACTGATTTTACACAATGATGATTAATAACTGATGTAGGTTTGCTGTTCAAAATAAAATGCAGCAGGACACTAACAGTTAATTTATCTGGGAGTGAACTCTAATTTAGTCTATTATTTCCTCCCCAGAGACAGACTGCTGTCTCATGACCAGCTGAAAGGTCTATCAGGATACAGAAGCAAGGCTTAACCAACCAAGAAAACAACATTAAACCTATGTTTATATTTCAGTTGTCAGAAAACTTCATGCAGACCTTTAAAATTAAAGGCCATCAAAAGGCATAATTCATGTTCAAATAGAGACACAAATGATAGCTTTCGACAGGCCATATATGCAGTGTGGGAAGATATTTTGTGTGCAGTTTGAAGTATGAGTAACTGGGAAAATAAACATATAGGCTAGTGAAAAAGAAGCATTATCAAAGAAATTCCACTGTGGAAAATGAAGGTAGTGGAAGCAGTCAGTGTCATGAAGACTTGAGTGCCTTTGTACATGAGAGGAGAAAGATCAACTAGGGACTACAATACTTTCGAATACATTAAAGAAATATTATGAACATGCACGATACAAAGTGGAGGTGGACAAATGTCTCTGATGGCTAAAGACTGACTCAAACTTGCTGTCAGTCAAGTGGAAGAAAAGAACTAGTTTCTCCTAGATTTTGATCCAAATTAAATACAAAAAGTCCCTTGGTGTGATCATTCTTAAGAATGCCTGGCTGAAGAATAAAGATTAATTTATTTAAAATTAATATTAGTATTTAAAATTAATATTTAAAGAAGAAAAACCGAAGGTCAGATGTGATAGGATTTGCTGATCCTCTTCACTGAACTTTCGGGTCATAAAGGCAAGCATATTGTACTATTGAGTAGTACTGTTTTACAGGAAAGTTCACCACTGAGATATTATTGTCACTGATTTCATGGTATGAGGTTTAAATACATATATGGACACATTGACCTCAAGAAGTCTTGACAACACTGGTGTCAAGTGCTCCAAGTAGGAGAAATTATTAATTTGGCAAAAGTAATCCTATCAAGAAAGAACTTTCTTGTTGGCCACACCCCTCAGCATCCTTAACCCTTTGCTGCTCTGTGATTTCTCTACAGGGTGCACTGAAGTACCTCTCACTTGCTCATGGCTGTCCATTGATGGGGTAAGAAGGCGTAAGGGTTCAACCTACATTTCAGCCTCTGTTTGTTTGTTGTGTTGAATCCAGAGATCACGAGGGGAAAAGACTGTTATACCTGGAGTCAGTACTGGAAGCAAGAGATAGAAAGAAGCTGCCAAATATGTTGGTCTTGATACCTTCACAAAAATAATTTTTCTGGGGAAAACATTGCTGCTCCATGGAAAAAAATATGACACTAAAGTAGGGATTAGATTCAGTTCATCCAAGTTTAGGTAGCTGCTCTGCAGATGCTGCCTGAGTTATCCGGGCTCCTGCACAGTGGTCTTGGGGTGTAACTCATCTGCTAAAAATGGAATGTGGGGGTTTTTTAGGACAAGGTAGATTCCTTCCTGAATTATGAGCATACTAGATTTGGAAACACTAGTTTCTACAAATTGAACCCAAGATCTGGTTTTTCCGCTAGAATGAAAGGGAGAAATACAATTATTCCAGCTAATACAGTGATATTTCAGTCAATATAGACAATAATTTTTTGAGACTTGAGCAACATTGTTTCCATGCATAAGAAACTGAATGATGGGGCTGCCCCGCCTTCCTCCACAGCCTTAGTCAGTGCAGTCAGCTAAGGATTTGAGCAGAAGGTGCTGTGTAAGGATTACATGCCATAAACACACTTGTCAGTGCATGCTATAGATTTTTTCTCTTTCGAGTAATTATCAGGCATAAACCTGTCCTGAAGATTGCAGAGGTTCAGAGAAGCACCCCTAGTGCTCTACAGAATTAGTAGTTGTTACGAGTAAAACTAATCAGATTAGCATAATTTAATTGAGATAAAATCTTGTTTAGAGGGTCTGTGGGAAGACAGTGCCTTTCAGTTTCATCCACAAACCTAAAGCGTGGTGCTACCAACACCAAGGTGGCAGGTTTGATCCCCATATGGGCCATTCACTTAAGAGTTGGACTTGATGTTCCTTCTGGGTCCCTTCCAAGACAGACTATGCTGTGATTCTCTAAGTTCATGGAGGGTGCACCACACCCAGACAAACCCAGAGTCTATGGAAGGTGAATGAATATATTGGCTGCAGAGGGGTGTGAAAACAGGGATGGGCAGTTAGTTCCCAACATTTGTACAGAGAGCCATCATAACCTCTGGGAAGGGCCTCTCTGGCACATGGCCCAAGACAGATTAGACCAAAACTTCTGCACAAGCCCTATCCCTCTAGGATATGGGACTTCACAGATGTGTATTGTCCTGAGTGCCTACTTGAAGCCTTATGTGAGTAAAACTCAACCCATTAATATTTTCTATTACAGATAAAGAAACATCTGAACAACATAATGAAATCTAGCAATCAGAGGACTGGGGGGGGGGAAATGGAAAAAATAATCCTGGTAAGCTGGTGCTGCTGTTAAATATAGTCTGTAGAGCTATGAAACATCTCTTTATATGCTGCAAGGAGCAAATAGTCCTAAATGACAGTTTGTAGGCCTTTTCACAGAAGAAATCCCTCTCACATGCCTCTACAGGTTGTGTTACCAGCACCCAATCTGCTCTGCCCCAACAGTTAAGTCTTTCAGGGCAATTTCTTCATATGTTCAGACACATTAGTGATGAGCCTGCATATAAAAGTTGCCCTTTTCTTGGGAGGAGGAAGATATCAGAGAAGATATGTAATGTTAGCAGCTGCTGTGCCAAAAGCTTTACAAAATCTGACTGGGAGACCATTTGGGCTGTAAGGGATGGTCATGCCTGAGCACTGCCTGACTGTCCTTGGGTACTGCAGCAACCAGTTTGATACCCAATATGTTGTGTCTCTGGAGCTCCCAAAACAGGGAAAACTAGAAGAGAATAAGTGGAGACAGAGAACATCCCGAAGAACATTTAGAGCAGCAAAGGTTTGTGCAGTCAAGAGAAGGTTATGGCAAAGGGAATTATAGAAACACAAACACATCTTTTACCTTCTTCCTGCCAGCTGCTGATCCCTGCACTGGGTCAGCTCCAGTTGGACCAACCACGCTCTATGGTCCTGCCCCACTCTGCTTTAGGTAAGAAAAACTATGCTTCAGCTCAAACAAAACAGGGAAGAGAAGAGCAGGAAAGGAAAACAAAGCCTGTTCTTGACGTTCAATGTAGGAAGATAAGAAAAAGGAGAAGAAGAAGGAAATATCAAATGAAGAATCAAAGAAATCAGCTGGGGGAAAGAATCTTCAAACAACCACTGGATATCTGGATTCTGCCAGAAAGGACCTCAGCAGCAGCTGCTTTATTTCTTATTTTGTTTCTGAAAGGGCTGAAAGAGCCTGCCAAGGATGCAGATGAAGATTCACTGTAACAACTTGAAGCTGAGGGAAGTCTGGCATTTTCCTATGAGTGACAGGTTAAAGTTATGACAGAAGAGAGCTTTTATTTTCCTTGTATGTTCTGCATTTCAGTCTGACTTGATTGCCCCAGGCTAGTATTTTGCACATAGACACTGATAAATCTGAGCTCCAAATGCAATATTATGTACTACTCAGACATGCAGCACACATGCAGCTGCTTAGCTGACTGTTACCTGTAAAACCTAATTAAAATCAATAAAGACTTGTAGCTGGAGGTCCATGTTTTATCAGAGCATGAAAATGAGACAAAACTCCCAATAACAGTGCTTTGTTTTTCCATTTATCTTTGCAGATATCTTACGGTAGCCTGTGAATAACCTTCACTTCAGGGTTTTTACGTTATACCTGACCAAAGTTTATCTGTCAGCCCTGTAGGAATACTGGCATAGTTAACATTTTCTTCAACTCTAAATCTGCCATGGGATTAATCCTTTGCTCTTTAGTGACAAGAAGGAAAGTAGTTTTAGGCTAACATCACTGTAAAACTCTGCAATAAGCTTTCTGATGGAATGGCTCTGAGACCCAGCAGCTTGATTTTCATCCAGAAACTTTTAGCTTAAAAAATCAATTGTCTTTCCCCAGAAAAAGTCCTAAACAATGCCTTTAAAGTGGTGGAAAGGAAGAAAGGCCAGAATCTGAAATAGGATCTGTCGACCTGCTTCTTCACAGCCAACATTTCTGTCAGGCATTTCTCAAGTTGTGAAAGATCCAGGGTCCAAATCCATGGTTTCAGATCATGCATATTGCTGGTACTTCTGTATTTCTCTTTCTTTAAAATATCAAACTTTGATCAAATACAGAATTCTTAGGATACCACTGATAGCTATCACACTAGTGTTCACTAGACTCGAATTCCTGTTTTACCAAGAAAATGGCACAAAACAAAAAAACATCGGAAGTCAGTTTGTCTCACTGAGTTTGTCAGTGAGTCTTTTTACCCAGTTCATGTACAAGGCTTCTGAGCATCATGGAAGACTTTTAAAAGAGAGATAAAAGCAATGGTGTCCTACAATGTCTCTGAAGTTTTTCCGCGTAGCTTTGTACATGATAAATCCCACAACAGCAACGGATTAGCTTTTGTTTTTTACTTTCTCAACTGTAGGCAGCCTTCTCCATCACCAAGAAAGAGCAACCAGCTTGCAGAGGCTCTGAGTCCATGTCCCTACAAAATCAGCTAGAGATTTCCTTGCCAATGAAGAGGATTTAACATAAACAGGCTCATGTAGCTCCAGTCCTGCTTCCAGTAACCAGTATTGGGTGTCATAAGCACATACATCTTGGGGATAAATCTGGAAATCTCCCTCTGCCCCTTTAGATATAGTAGGAAATCCACTCATCTATTTTGTAAGAACATCAGACTGCTGGATTTATGAATTCTGCAACAAATTAAAGGCAAAACAATCCAGTATTGCCTGTGTGCTATTAAGAGAACCATTCAGTTCTCCTAATTTTTCCTTCAGCAACTCACTGCCTACTAATGGTGTACTTCTCAAGTAACGACATAAAATCAAAATGAAAGTATCATCCCACTAATGATGTCATCAATATTTTGATTTTGATTTCTTAATTTTAAACACAGAAGTTGTGACCAAGTATTCGCTGATTCTTTTTGATTCTTTTGTGATGATATCTTTTTTATTTCTGCATTACAGATGCAAAATTTTTAAGATCTGTATGTTATACTATTTTGAGTTTGGGCTATTGCTTGCACCAGAATTAAGTCCAGGGCTCTGTGTGACTTTTAAGCTCAGAATGATTTGATATGGAAGCAAAGAGTCAAATGAGTTTCCAGTCTCCCAGCCCTGTGTCCAGAATATTCAGTCACTGCTATGCACCCTGCATTTAGATAGTAAAACCACCAGATCTACAACAGATCTACAACTTGGCATTTAGCACTGCTTTAAATTTTGAAAGTGGAAGGGCAAAAAGCCCCAAACCTGAAGCTTTTACTCTGAGCACAATTTTGGATATATTTCTAAAACTGTGGCAATAGAATCACTTTGCTGTTAAGGGTGTGCAATCATACTGACAGATAAAGATTGCTTTTGGCTTTGATTCATTATTCTGACAAGGATTTAGCCATGTCAACCAATTAAAAATTATGTGAGTTGAAACACATTAATTTTTTTACCAATTACTGTGGTACCAAATCCTTGAGAGAATAGTGATTTCTGGGCAATGCCAGTTGTTCGTGTTTTCTTCCTTTTTCCAGCTGTTTATTTTATCTTCCTCTGGTGGTTTTTTGAGCTATAACACCATCCCTTTATTTATCAGAATTCTATGCCTGTTTTTGATATGTAGAGATACCCACAGGCTCCCCTAACCTTGTCTCATGTTGCTGTGTTGTATGAATTATTCAGAAAGTTTAGCTTTTGAAGTGGTCAGTAATTACATAACTTAACATCAAGATAAAAGACAGAGAAAGAACATGAAGAGACATCACAGAACAGATTTTCTATCCTTCAAGTACAGCCTTACTGTATAAATTTTAGAGACAATGTGTAATTAAACAAGTATCTTTAATGTACTCAGTAGCATTTTACATTTTCAGAGCTCAAGGTTTCCCCTCTGCTGCCTAAGGAGCACTTCACTTCTCATTTGCCTTATCCACATGCCTACCTTTTGAACTGTTCTTCTTGTGGTTAGCAAATCTTTAAAACACTGGATTACAAGAACTAAGAATGTAAGAAATGCCAATCATACATGTTTAGGTCAATACCAGATCTGTCTATGACACTGTAGAAAGAGGTACAGTTTCAGGAGAAGACAAAAGCCTGGCTTCTCTCCATGAATTCTTTCAGCACTTAAAATGGTTCTCCTGGCATGTTAGGGTAGGGGTCTATCTTCATCTTCTTCATTTAGTATTTGTTTTGTATCTGTAGTCCATGAATTTGCATTCTTTTAATATTCTGGTATGGTTTGCCTCCAAAACCTCCTGTGGCAGCGAGTCACAGAAATACTTTTTTTTAAATCTTTTTTAAGTCAATCTTCTGCTAGTTTCAGCAAGTACTCTCTGGTTCTAGTGCTGCAGGATTTGGGGAGAAGCAGTTCTAAGTTTTCCTCTGCCTGTGTGATTTTTTTTTAGAGTTCAGCACTATGGGTGCTCTGTTTAGACTCTTTTTCTTAGGTTACATTGACTTTGTCTACACCAACACTCATCTCTCACCTTTTTTACCACTTTTTGAACAACTGATGTAATCCCTTGCTACTGATGCAGCTTCTGGTTACCCAGAAGATGTTAATGCCATCCTCACAATTCAAGATACCACATTTCCCTTTTCAGTCATTGACAAAATAATGAATAAAACTGGTCTCAACACTTATCTGAAGTAGGAGCCGCTGCTGAGTCTCATCCCGCCTGAAAACCGCTAAGTCCTACTCTACTCTTCTTGACCTTTAATCAACTTTAAATTCATAGAAGGACTTTCCTGACAAACTCATAACCTTAATAAAATTTTGCTGCAGAAACTTGTCAAAGGTCTTTTTAAACCCCACATTTCTCAGGTTCACTGAGTCTCCAGTTATACACTTGCTGAAACCATGGTAGAGCAGCAGCAGAATGGTGCGGCAAGATTCCCCATTCCAAGGGCATTTCTCACCTCATCCCAGCAGGCTGTGTACTACATAATCTTCTTTCCTTCCAACTTTTACAGCTTACTGGCAAGAGAAGTCCTCCCTGTAAATAAGACTCATGTTGGAAATCTTCACATAGCTTTTTGGTCTAATACTTCATGTATATTTACCTAAAATAAGTGTAGCTCCTCTGACTGGTCTGCTAGAGAATACATTGAGTACAGGAACTTCCACAGCATCTTTCACAACAAAGAATTTATAGAACTTCTCTGCCCAAGCCTTATCACTTCTCAGTGCTCGTCTGACATCACAGTCAACAAGCAAGCCCACCAATTTTCTAGCTTGTTTCCTTTGTTTAAATAAAAAATTGATCTCAGATGAAGCATAATTTGCAAGGTGCTCTTCAGATTTTTTTTAGCTCTCTTGGTTTCCTGCTTACTTTTGACCTGCCGTGACTTTTCATGCAGTTACATTTACCATTTTGAAATACCAGCCTTTTCCATGGGACAATACCCTTGTATTTCATTGAATCATAGAACCATAGAATAATTTAGGGTGGAAAGGGCGTATAAAGGCCATTTAGTTGAACCCCCTGCAATGAACAGTAATGTCTTCAACTAGATAGGGTCACTCAAAAGCCCTTTCAGCCAGACCTTGAATGTTTCCAGGGATGAGAGGTCATCGGAAAACTTGAGGGTTCACTTGATCTCACTGTCTGTGCCGGTGATGAAGATGCCACTCGTCACTCATCTCCATCTGATCACTGAGCCATTGCTTTCTTCTCACTGGATGCAACCGTTCAGCCAATTCCTTATCCAAACTCAAGGTCCTGACTTTACTCTTTGCCTGACCGTATCCCAGAGGAATACAAACTCCACCTGTGTGCAATCACTGCAGTCCAGACTGCCTCCAGCCTTGTCACTGATTAGTTCATTTGTGGTGATTTGTTTCCTGTGAAGCTGTTCAGCACTTTTATGAGATTGCTTTGTTTTCAAATTTGTAGCGGAGAAATTTGTACTTGTGCTTCAATAGTGTTTTTGAGCAGGCATCAGATTGCTTGGAGGCTTATGACTTGGTAGATTTTGTTTTTATTATTGTTTTTATTCTAATTGTCTCATTTTTATATAGTTCCACAGGTGGTGTATTTGACTTTCTTCCTCTCTTCTGTGGTGTATCTAATCCTATTATGCTCACTCTTACAGACTGACTTTCCTTTTCTATGCCTTAGATTTGGTCCTCCAAAACCAAATTCAGAATGGCAACCGATCTTAAGTGCACAGAGACCAGTTGTTCTAGGAAGCAATGATTTACTGCATCCAAAAACTTTTATCATATTCATAAGATATTGATCCAGTCTATATGCAGATCCTAGAGAACTCCTATTACAGTTTTCTTTTAATCTGGCAAAGTCAATTTTGCCTGTCAAGGATAAGGACTCATCTCATGCATTGAGAGCAGATCAAGAACACATATTTCTCACACTTTTACCAGCGTCCCCCAGTGAGTTCTTTCTGATTTTGAGTTTGAGAGTCTTCAAGCAGTTGCAAGAGCACACAAAAAAAAAAAAAAAATCAGATGAGTAACTTGATTTTCAACACTGGGGAAAGAGTTAAAAATAGCAAGTCCAGGACTCTCTGTTTTAAAAATTGTGCATGGTACACCCTCAGTAAATGATTTTCAGTGTCTTCCTTATTTCCAACAGCATATAGCTGCATGCTAGACATTATAGCTACTCTGCTTCACAAAAGCACTTATTTGGGCAGCAAGTCTTTAGAAACATCACTTTTGGAACTACTTCACTTCTTATTGAACAAACATTTCGCAGCTGTTCACCCATTAGCTAGATCTGCGCAGTTACTTTAATCAGCATTCTCATTTTCAATTAAATAGTTTTTATGATCCATTGACAACATCACTTAGTCACAGATCACATTGAAATATAAGTTCTGGCACAATATTAAAGAGGAGATCTGTTTTGCCTCGTCAGCTGTATTGTAAACTACCAATCGGAGAAAATAACTCTTCATCTCTGACTGTACCTGGAACAGTTCAAAGGAGTCTTCATGTTACATTCATGCCCTTAGGAAAAACGTCATTATGAATGTAAGAATATTGTAGAGGATCAGTGACTTTCAGAAGGTCAGACAAACCTTTTTCTGTTCTTTTTGCAAAAATTAAAAAGTGAATGAATATTTTCATGTGTTAAATCTTGGTGTGTTATGGAAAAAGGTTATGTTTTATCTGCTGAAGTTAGTTTAGTCATACACAGAACCCCACTCCTGAAGCCACCAAAATTCCCTTTTTTTTCGTCTGCAGCTATAATATTAGCAAAACTCTCCATATTTATCATAGAATAGACTCACAGAATATGCTGAGTTGGAAGAGACCCACCAGGACAATTGAGTTCTCACCCTGTGCAGGATACCCCAAGAGTCACACCATGTGCCTGAGAGCTTTGTCCAAAAGCTTTTTGAACTGTCAGACTTGGTGCTGTCACCACTTCCCTGGGAATTCTGTTCCAGCGCACAGCCACCCTCTGGGTGGAAAACTTTTTCCTGATAGCCAGCTTAAACCTTCCCTGACTCAGCTTCGTGCTCCGATCCGGTCACTGGTTGTTCGAGTGAAGAAATCAGTACCTGCCCCTCTGCTTCCTCTCACAAGGGAGTTGTATCCTGCAATGAGATCTCTCTCAGTCTCCTCTTGTCCAGGACCAAACAGAACACGTGATGCCAGCTGCTCCTCACATGGCTTCACCTCCAAACCCTTCACCATCTCAATAGCCCTCCTTTGGATGCTTTCTAAAAGCTTAATGTCTTTTTCCTATTGTGAGGCCCAAAACTGCACACAGGATATGAGGAGAGGCTGCCCCAGCGCAGAGCAGAGCAGGACAATCCCCTCCCCTGACTGGCTGGTGATGCTGTGCTTAATGCATCTCTAAATTCTCCTTTGCTGTTTGCATCAATTTATATGACACTTCCTTGAAAATATTAGGGTTGCTTTTCTGTCAGGATGGGAGATCTCTTCATCATGTTGCAGGATGGTTTCTCAGGACCCTATTAATTTTTGTTTTCTGGAAATTATGCTTCAGCATCAGCAACTTCATCTTGTCTGTGTTTACCAGGACTATGTCTATGTTAAGCTGGTAATCAGAGACTTAGCTTCTTTAAAAGAGAATTATTTTTTAAAACTACCCAGTAATAATGGATTCATATGGATTGTGCCCACTTTTTCTTCTAGCAGGTAGAATATCTTTCTCTACAAACCACAGAGAGCTCATGAAGTAGCTATGTGTGGGAAGATATGGTGGGAGGCAGGCAGTGAATGATGTTCATATTATTCCTCTCAAATTCCCATTCTTGGCTAGATTCATCTCACTATGCTTTTACTGCTTAACAGAGATGCTAGGATGCAGTTCCTCACACCTCTGTCTCAGATGCAGATGTCAATGACTGAGCCATCCAGCCCCTATTGGACTGCACGGGAATATCATCAATGCAGTCAGTGGGTGAGATTTATCTGACCAAAGACAGCCATCTACTCTGAGTTGAGAGGGATCATAACCTAGACTGCACTGGCAATCCCTGATGGCTGTTCATGCACTGTGAAGGGGAGCCCAGCCTGGCTTGCTGGGCTGTGCACCTGCATTGCTCACAGCCATAATGCCTCAGATGAATTTTCCCCACGCATACACTACATGTGCCGTCCACCCAAGTCACCAAACAGGGTTGAAAGCCATATCCAGAAAACGATTCATATGCAGGCAATTCACATTCACAGTTCCATTGCGACAGATTCAGAGGAATGATTAAACCCTGTCCCAAACCTCAGCTGAATCCAAAGGGCACAAACACACCCTGTGTGACCCGAAAGATTTGGGGTTATGATGCACAAACAAGTTACTTTAGGCTCAAAGGTAGCTGTAAATTAGTTGCTGGCAGTATTTGTCCTGCTATGTGTTCATCCTCAGTGGCACCCCACAGTAAACACAGGAAAATCTAAGGAATTTTAGCCCCTGCAGTAAAAGGGGCTCAGCTGCCTTGTGCTTTTTAACGAGAACCACGTGAAAAAGGCAAGTGGAGGACAGCAGCTGAGTGGCTGACATAATGGATGAGAGTCATCTGATCAAATGTAAGCATCTTTTACCTGTGTTTAGGTATATGGTACTCAGCCAGGGCTTGCTTGCTCAGGTCTTCTTACCCTAAAGTAGATCTCAAGACTATGTGAGATGAGTTCTTCCCTAAATTTACATATTCTTTCTCATGGCTGTAAAAGGACTAGGTCACTTAGAGATAGAAATGCACACAGATAGATAGGATATGCCCCTTTTTGTTCTGCAGCAGTTTACACACACCTAATGCTATCCCAAAGTGATATGTGCACATGCCCATGACTTTTCATGAGCTGGGCCAGAGATTAAATTTTTTCTCCTGTTGGCGAGTATCTTGCCCAGAGAAAGCTGATGGGGCAATGCTGCAATAATGTTTTTTCTATGAGCGTTTTTGTGGTGAAAATCTTTTATTCCAAATCTTTTAGGAGAATAACATTTTTACATTAATTAGCACTTGTATTTGTGTATTTATGGAAGCACTTCACAAATTTCACTTTTATTTATGAAAACATTTCACGCTGCTATCAACACTATCCCTAGAAACTTGGATTGTTTGCATTAAAAATAATAATAAACAAGCAGGAGTTCATTTGAAAATCACAAGGTCTCTGAGCAATTTCATTGTTTGGAAAGAGGGTCACTGCTGAAAGCATTTTCATTGAGGCTGATTAGATAGAGCATGGGGGTTTTTGCTGCAAATATTTTTATTCCAGCAGCAATGACATTAACCATTTAAAGTCTGATGTACAATGTGGAGGCAGAATAATAATGACCAAATCACTCACTGGGTGCCTCTTTAACCTGCCCAGCACTTTTCTATGAACTCTCATGTTTGGACAATGCTCTCAGGCACATGGTATGATTCTTGGGGTGTCCTGCACAGGACCAGGAGTTGGACTCCATGATCCTGAGGGTCCCTTCCAACTCAGCTATTCTATGATCCTGTCATTCTGTGATCCTGTCCACTCTGCTCATGATCACACAAAACACCAGAAACAGTTTTTAGGTGGGAAAACTGTACAGGTGCTGTAGGGCAAGTTTTTTAAGTATAAGATTGTCTCCCAAATTCTCCATGCTATATGGATATAGTTCCAGGGCTGAAAGAAGAGCCATGACAAATTAGGAACTCTAACATTCAGGCTGTATGTGTGACTAAACCTTTCTATCCTGCCTATTAACCTCTATTTGAGGCAGATCAAGTGAAGCCCGGCTCAACAGCAGCTGCCACCACCCACACACTCAGCAGCAAGTCTCTTACAAAGTGAAATTTATGATTGTGCTGAAACACACCAATTTCAGTCATGTACTCAGTCTGCAGCCCATCACTGTGGATCTCCCTGAAGAATGTAAAGTGAAGCAGCTCTTGCAGACAGCCCTGACAGCCCCCATTGCTTTACTTTGGTAGTACAGATGGCTCTGGCTAACTTGAAAATCAGAGAGAAGAGGTCAGGAGATGAAGGCATACCCAGGCTAGCTTTAAACTTGCTCAGCTCAGCTTGGGCTGACCCCTTCAGTGTGTTCCCAGGTGATGACTTGTAGAGACTGTGCTGCCACAGCCCCTCTCCTGCTGATGTCAGTTAGTGCAAGTGTATCTACATGTATTCTGGGCATACTTTGGATTACTTCAGGTACAGGATTGCCTGGAGTTTGGCAGAGGCCTGAGCAAGGCTGGGAATAAGTCAGGGCATATTCACAAGTGCAGACAGAAGCTGTGGCACCAGGGAGGTGCTTTGGAAAGACAGAGAAGGAAGCTTGGTTACTAGTTTTGCACTTGGCAAACAGGGCACAGCTTTGTTCTGCAGATCTTCCTGAGTCACTGTGCACTGTTGACCCTTGCCTTGGGTCCCCACCTGCACTGTGGTGTGTGGTGAAGGCAAGCTGACACATCTCACAGATGCCAAGGCCCCACAGTGACAAGTACAGGATGGGTGGTGGGCAGGTTGTAGAATTGGGTAACTGAGATGTAGCTCTCCAAATGGTTGCAAGAGCCTTCTCAAAACTCTAACATTTCCTGGTTCCCCTCTTGTGTAGCAGAAACCTCTGGAAAATGTTCTTTAAGGAAACCACAGTCTGACTGACAGGCCAAGTCACCACAGAGGACTGTTGTGAAATCAAATGGAACAAGGAAATGTCTGAACTCTTGGTTACAGTCATTCTTTGGCAGATGGTTAGAAAGGGTTAACATAAGCAGAGAGGTAAGGGTGGAGAGTCCTATAGATATGTGACTGTTTTGGTAAAGAACCACTGGTGGTAGCATAAAAATCCTGTCATCTGGAGCTGGAAAAATTGGCAGAGAGCACAGAAGTACTTCCTTTCTATCCACCATGCCCAGCATTCCTTGGAACTGGCAGATTATACCTATGGTCAAGTATCTAGTGGGTGCGACAGGACTGTATTCTTCAATAATTATTTATTGCAGCGTGCTCACTATGGCCATAGTGAACAGCTCAGAAAATCTGGGGGAGAGATAGAAGGACAGCATATCCACTGGCATCTGCGAGTGAGCAAGCTCCTCTGCTGCTTTAAACAGTTATTTAATTTAAACTTGTCTAATTTAATTCTTTTCCTCTCAAGCTGTCAGCTCCTGTCTCTGCAATGCCAAAAAGGCCAGCCTTCACTGCCCATTAATCCAATTTATGCTACAGCACCACTGCCTTCCTCCCAGGCTGCCCATCATCCAGAGAGGAGCTCCCTGTAAACTCTGCAAAGCTTTAGTGTGTTCATCTTGCAAATGGCTCTGCAGCCTGGCTGCTCGTAAAGCAGCCCAGCCAGAGATAAGGACACCAGTCTGTTCTCTCTGCTGCCTCCCACTTTGAACATGATGGTTTGTCTTTTCCACTGTGCCTGTATTGCAAACCCAATACATCCATTCTTGATCTCTCTTTCTCTGCTGTAGTCAAACTATTCACAATATAGAGTAAGTACATCCTAGTGAGCAGATGTGACAGCAAATTCCTGGGCTGAGGGGACTATTTTTCTGTTCTTTGACCAGCATCATAAGGTCTTGATCTCTCATAAGGACCTCTGGGCCTTCAGAGACATTACTATCTATAATAATATCACAAATTATTTGACCTGTGGCTGTCACTTTCAACATAAGTGAGGGTATTGCTCTCAGTGCCTGTGGTTTGCTGCAGTTTTTCACTTGTCTTACAAGATCATGTCCTAGTACATTTAGAAGAACGAAAGACATTAAAGCAAACCATGGCTTTTTCTCCACTCACTCCCTGGTCTTTAACCATTGAAGTACCAGATAGATTAGCACAGTTACTCTTAAATTATCCTTAAATAGTCTTAAGTCAAGAGGAGAATTGGATGTTAAATGTCAGTTCACCACACGACTGGAGCACAGGTTGGCTATAAACATAATGGATTTCAGTAGAGTTACCTCAAATACACAAAAGCATAGCCAAGAGCTTAATTTGATCTTAAAGTAGCACTTCAAAAGACTCATCAGAGCAGTGGCTGGGTTTTCAATAGCAGCACTTAACCACATTTCAGCCATGCACTGTCATTAGTGTTCAGTGGAAATGCTCAGATGCAATTTGTCTCACTGCTTTCAAGTAAGCAAAGTGAAGCCAATAATTCTATTAATGAAAGCTGGGGCTGTGTTTGCCACACTGGCAGAAATACAGCCCTGTGTCTATATATTAGAATGGAAATTAATCAATGGAAAAACATGGAATAGAATGTGCTATTCTAAAAATAACAACAAGAAACTGCACCAATAATTATCTTTTACACCGAGGCAGCTATTTTGTTAACTGCAGTGTATATGTAAGGCATGAATAAGCCTGCAGTTCTCTTGACAGAAAGACAGCAATCAAATCATGCAACATGTTCTTCTGCTGTCATGTTCAATACATGAAAACATGCTGAACAGGCATCAGCAGAAGGCCTGCAGGACTTGGGAAGAGCCATTGCACCACCAAGAGAAAGCATTACAAGTTAGTTAGCAACTTATGCAAGAGATAATAGCATCTTTATTACTGGACATGGGGGATAGCCAGAGAACTAATAATCCAGACTAGGACACAAGTATTATCACAGTTTAAGGAGCTTTCTTAGTGGAATTTTGATTTCAAACTTGGGCATGCTTGGGACAACGGACTACAAACTTTGTTCACATTTATCTGTTCATTATTTAGTCAAAATGTTTACTGGCTGAAGCAGTACTAATTTCAACAGCTCACTATTCTGTGCAAAAATATTCACCTTATAATTTCTCTTATTGTTCAATTTAAACATTATGTCTAAGGGAAGGAAAGGAAAATTGTGTGTGCATTTTTATAGCATACCATATGAAGATTCTGAGAAAACTGAAGAAATATTAGTGTTAATCATACTTTAATTATATCATTCGGTATAACCATCTGTTGTAAGAAAATGACCTGACAGCAAAGCAAGCAGAGCTGACAGGCCCGACTGCATATAGAAAATAAATCATTTGACAAATACAATCTGCTTTCATTCCTTTGTGCTAACTAATCTGTGTAACAGCTCTACTGAGTTATTGGATCTTACAAAGATATTACTGGCTCCCAAAAAGCACACATGGCCACTAATGCAGTGAGAGAAAGGTTACGTTTTACCTAAGGGCAAACTAAATCCAGCTTTATTCACATGCACTGGTAGATGCTCTGGAGATCAGTGGGAAATTAAAGACACAGAACTGTTAAAGGAACATCAACAAACCTTAAGTATCTGAAATACATTCCTTTTCCCTGTTGATTGCTGTTATGATTTTACAGTCATAAAGAGTAGACAAGATACTTGTAGCTAAAATAATTAATACTTTTTATATCAATAGACTAACAGACTAGGGGAGAATGAAATTAAATGCTAGGACTGTGATAGAAGTTTAAAAGTACATGAAAAGCAAAGGTCACAACAATGACAGTGGCCATGGCTGAGGATTTCCCTACAGGTGCCAGACTTGTAAGCTCACAGAGGGGCAATACAACAGGACCAGGGCTAATGGCAGCTGCATCCACAGTCTGAAGGTGGTCAAATGAGCTTGTGCCTGAATTTTACTCAGTAAGCTAAACCACTGGTCTGCTTGGTGTCAAACTCCAGATCATTTCACTTCTTCATTCTACAAGCTTAATTAAAGAACTAAGAGTGACTCTGATACCACCTTTCCCTCTGCTAGAGAGGAGCAGTACCAGCTGTGCTGGGACCAGGGCTGACAAGTGGTGGCTGTCCTGATGTGAGCCAGGCATGTGTTCACACCCTGGGCTGCCTCTGATGCTCCAGGCTGTGCCTCTCCACCCATTGGGCTTCGATGGATCTCATCATGCACATTTCTCATTGTCTTGGACTCACTGTCAATGCATCATTTACTTTTAGCATCCACTGCCCACTTTTTGGGCTTTGAGTCCACACTGGAGCTATCAGGCGCTTCACCAGCAGCTTTTGCCACCAGCCTCGCTCTGCTGAGGCTACTTTAAGTGGTACTATGCTCATCCAAGAGGACTGAGACCTGTTGCTGAATGCAGCCCACTGTGATATTCTCAGTTCTTCTGGCCATCCCCCACACACATTACCATATTGAATTGCTGTTTTCCCTAAATATTGGTCTTGCATTTTCTCTGCCTAAGATTAGTATGGTCCAATAATCCTATCCTGCTGAACTAAAATGAGTCAGGGAGTGATCCTGATGTCAAGAGGTGTGGACCTGTTTATGTCTGCATTATTTAGAACTAGGTGGGACATGGGATTTCTTTGTTCAAAACATCTGAAGTACTGTGAGGTCAGTGATGAGATTATCTGCATAAAAGTCACAGGGCACAAAGCACAGTACGTATTGCAGTTCTCATGGAATCATTCAGGTTGGAAAAGGCATCCTAGGTCAAGTCCAGCTGTTAACCCAGCACCACCACGGTGCCTCCGAGGGCACAGCAGGCTGACTGAGGGTGCCAAGCCTGCTACAACACCACCACAATATTTGTGTAATGGAAGAACCCAAACCTGACCTTGATTAATAAAATTTTCTCTAGTCACTTAGGATAGATCTCACCCGGTCCAGCTCAAAGCTATAAGGGCACTGATTGTGGTGCTGATGAGCCTCTCAGCTAAAACAAGGCAGAGATACAGAAAACTGTAGATAGAATGAATCGTAGTTTGCCCACTGCTGAAAACCAAATGCCGTAATACAGAAGAATTGTAATGAAACTGAGAAGTGGTGAAGGGTGGGGAACTGTCGTATGTGATCATTTAGTCTCATGGATCAAGCAATTATCTCTTTTCATTTATATTCCTCAAGATAAATCCAGTTTTATTCATTATGCAGCATTACAACAAAATGTTACCTTGTAAAAATTACAGATCCGTGAGGCAGCCTGTCTCCTCTCATAATCATCTAACAGAAGAAGAAAAGTCCCTGTGTTCCTGGAAAATCCACCCTCAGAGTATGTGCTATACTGATATGATTGTTTGTTGAAGTGTGGAATGCAAATACTTCTTTCACATTTTCCCTCACTCGCTAAACTGCTAAACATGTTTGCCATGGCTGGGTTTTTTTATATCACATGTTAAATGGCACTAATCCTTCTCTCATTATTTCTTAAATTAGGCTTTAGAACAATTACTTTGTAAGTTTTAAACTATTGCCATGCTAGATACTGACAGTAGTGTAAAGTAGAGCAATAATTAACAAATGGTCATCACTTTGACTACAATAATTAATATAATATAATTATCTTGACCACTGCACTTTAATGACTACAGGTGACAAGTTCTGCCTCTACCCCTCTGTTCCTCCAGGTCAACCATTTCATTGTCATCCAGGCTGACCCAGAGCTGGTGCCTGTGACAGGGCACAACCTGTTTCACCAGGATTTAAGGCAGACATTAGAGAAAACAGATTCATTTGTGTTTCCATGTACATCCATTACCTGATACCCTGCAGCTTGAAGATAAATCACTTCCTATCTTCTGTGGACAGTAGGGTCAGTCTCCATTGGGTATGCTGGCACCTTAGGCACCTACAGGTAGATATCTCAGTACAGGTGTCTTATCTGGATGCAATTTCCGCCCTAAGAGCTTTCCTGCTTCAAAGCAGACAGAGCAAAGATCAGGGTATAAATAATTCTCAGATGTTTTACAGTGCAATTGGAGATAGGTGGGCTTGGCTTTTCCCATGGGCCAGAAAAGTCCAGGCCCGTCATGCCAGAAGAGAGACCACATCTAAAGGTCTACAACAGAGAAGGAGTCTGCAAGGTCACAGACAGAGACATCCCACTCCTTAGCTCGGCCACCTCCCTGGTTTCTGTTTTCCCCTCAGGATTATGTAGGCGGCTCCTCCCTCCAGCGGTTGTGAACGACCCCTCCCTAGGGAACAAAGGCTGGGGCATCTCACTTCTATCCTCAAGACATTTGTGTTCTGTAATGCATTGTTCTGTGCCTGGGCCAACTCACAAAAGGAAACAAAAGCTTTTTTTTGTGGGACATGTCACAGTATCTAGGTATTTAAAAAACTATAATCCAAAATGTCACCTCCTGAAGCCCTTTGCCTCAATTTCTCCATTTCCTCACAGGACCATTCACTAGAAAAGGGTTCTTCAATATATAATTAAGCTTGTCTCTTCCACATTCCACAGCTTCTCTCATGACAGAGATTCACAAATTTTGAGTGACTTATTGGAAGTTCCTCTCCAGATACTTCTTTTTGTACATATTCATAACTTCCATGTATGTGATGCTGACTCCCTGATCAGGGAATATTAAAAGTACCTTTAGATGATTTTTCCATAAAGATACAATTTTGCTACAAGGACAGCAGCAATCAATTGCACATAAAACTGAAATCTAGGAAAATAACCCAATATTCATATAGGAATGGTTCACAGCAAAGTGCAAATATGGTCTTATTCATTTCATCTCATACTCCTGCTCAACATAGGTAAAGATAGACAGCTTCTGCTCTCTCAGAACTCTGATTAAAACTTTGCAATAAATGCAAAATGAGCATCTACCTCAGAGAAATTTTTATCTATCAGAAATACCTGATGACACCATAAGAATATCCGGCAGCTCACAACACCCTGGTGTCTGATAGAGCTGATATCTGTCATTTAATTTTAAAGGACCCATAAGCATCACAAAATGGCATTGGTAGTGCAAAATTTTTCAAAATTTCCTCTCTGTTCTCCATGGAACCTTAAGAAAATTGTAGGGGAAAAAGGATCTTCACAATTAGCACTTTACTTTCTATATGTCCCTTGGACAGCCTTGCGTGAATATTGTTAGGATTTCATGCAACAAGCTGCAGAAGGCAGAAATTCTGTAAACAGGAGGTGGAGGGAGTCCCTCCTCACTACTCTCAACAAGTCTAGGTAGATACATTTTTTCTCAGTGCTGTTTAAAAGAGCAGTTCAGCCACCTCTGATTCTACTGCAAGAGTTTCATTTAGAGCATCCTAAACTCTTAGTTACGTTACATAAATCTGAATTTAGAAAAGCCTTTGCTATTACCCTACTTTATGTTTTCAGGGTAGAACAGTTATTCCTTTGAAATTTTTTAGAAGAACTTCTCCAAGATAACTTAGAGAATACCTGAGGCTGTGTTAACCTTGCCCCATACCACCAGGTCAATGAATAATTCAAGAAACCCAGCTTTTGAAGAAAGCTCTAATTAGACAGTTTAACTTCCATCTACAAGGAGTCCAGAAGAAAAATGGGACTCTTTTCTTCTGCTTGACTTGAAAAATTGAGGAGACGATATTGTATGAGGTGAAAATAGGACCAGAGGTGGAGTGCAACCACCAGTGGCCTAATACAATATGAGCCTGGGTTTGATTTTTGTTTTTTCCTCAGTGTCCTTTTGTGTATTTCATGGAACACCCCAAGACATGGCTTTGACATAGACCTGAAATTGAGAAGTGGCAGATTTCCCTCTAGTTTTCGTGTAAGAGTGCACATTATGAGAAAATGCACAGGAGAAACAGGTTGCCATACTCACTTGAACCCTGAGATTATCTTGCAGCCACTTGTCAGCCCAAGATTCCCACTCTTGTGCTTTCTGTTAATCCACTGCTAGAATGCTATTTTGCTCCCTGGAAGAAAACAAGCGTGGTTACGAGGATGATACTCTTTATGAAGCACTGTACTTTATGTCTCCAAAATCAAAGGGCTACCCAGAACTGGAGCTGAAACCAATCTTTTCAAACTGGGTTTTTTATTTTCCTTTTATGTTGTGCCAGGCCAAAATCCCACATCCTAATAAAAATCCTTTTAAACCTTGGAGGTGGAATATGAATTTTGTGCCTTGGATTTATCACTAAATTTTATGTCTTAAAAAGCATGTAGTTTTATGCTAGCATTCAGCAACTGTTTGCTCTCCAGAAATATTAGCTATTTCAGGGTTCTGCTGCTGGATGGTACCTCTTATTTATAGATCATGCCAGCATGCAGATTTTTATTAATTAGAAACTCTGCACTGCACTGGAAACAAGGCCATCTATATACAAGATGTAGGTCTAGATAGATAAAATTATTGTACAGCATTTCAGTAACAACAGGGTAAATTCAATTAGCCCTAATAGTCTCTCTGCTATTAAGATGTAGATGACACTGCATCATGGAATCTAAACTGCTCATTCATCTTTGCAGCAAAGCAAATGGAAATTTGCCACTTGCTCCATATGCACTTCCATATTCCAGGTGCTTTTGCTTCCCTGCTGAACTCTGCGTAATTCCTGGATCCCGATTGCTGGGACACAGTTGAAACTTGCTGATGGCCCTCTTTGGGAGAAAGGGTGAGTACTTTGTTCCCAAGGGACATTTCAAGCCGGACCATGGAAGACACACATCCATTACTGCAGTCTGGCAGTGAAGTCTGTAAAGGGCTCGGTGCCCCCCAACACCCACGCCTCTGACACAGGGCCTCTTTTGGGCAGCCCTGAATTAAGGACACAGGGTCTTCCTACAGCATGGGAATGCAGGGACCTGACATGGAGACTGACAGGGATACAGGTAAGGAGAGACCTCAAACAGATAATGGAAATGATAAGAAGAGGGACACCCCTCTAAGGTACTCATTCCCCCTTCCCAATATGCTGCTTAGTGGATCTTCTCCAATGGATGCTGAAGATCATGTATTTCCCATCTCCCAAATTATATACTGAGGAGGGTATACTGGGATCCTCTCTTTGAGTCTTAGCACCCTGCCTTAAAATAAAATGTAGCTCTGCAAATTCAAGGCATTTTGCAGTTGCTGGTGTTAGCTGTGTATTTTGAGCAGCAAAGATATTTCTTATGCTCCTTGATGGAAACAAATCACCACTTATTTCTTTAACATAACTATTTTTTTTCATGGCTAAATTAAAGACTGAATTATTTGCAAATTACCACTACTACTATATCATTAGTTCTTCATTACTGTTTAATCATTAGAGTTTCTCAGTGATGCAAGAATTATAGATTTTTGTTTCAGCTATTAAAAAACAAGCGGGTGATAATTTTAAGTAGCTTTATATGCACAGAGCTGAGTAAATATCCATAAAAAAGTAAAACAATCTGACAAATGCTTAGCAGAAGAGACAACCAAAATCCAATTCAAATTTCACAGAAAACTTCACATAAAACATTTTTGTTTCAAAATGTACCGTGACTATAATTTTCCAGAAATAAATTAAATTCTATGTCTTAAAATTAACTCACTTCCAACAGGATGAAATTGTAATTAAACTAAAAGGTTTACATTTATCCTTTGTTGAAAATAATACAGAAAAAATTTGAGATTTCCCATGCAAACACCTCCATTTTTCTTAAAGATATTTTTCTTTACTCCTTCTACAATAAAAGTATCAGGTGGCTATGCATTTGCACCAGATTTTATGCAACTTCAGCACCATAACTGAGGCAGAACTGGAGAGTTGGAAACCCGCTGTTTTGGAGAGGTGCACTTTAAGTGGTCACGCAGTCTGCATGCTGTATATATACCACTTAAAAAACATCATGAAGTATTGCTTTGTGTTGCTTGCATAGATACTGTTTCTAGAAATAAAAAGCCTTAGGAGACCATAACCCTTGTGATCTTTCCTTTTTTCTCTGTGTGTGAAATGCCGTGAAGGCTGAGCTGCCACGCAGCTGGGTACCATTTTCATGTCATGCAGCTGAGGACATGGCAGTGTGACAGTGTTAGGGCATATGGAAGTGTGTTGAGGATGCAAAGCCCTGGTAGGATAAAACTAGAAGACTGTACAGCAGAGAGGGAGCCAGACCTAGTGCCACCTTGCCCCAACTGTCTTTTGGGATTCCTGCTGGCATGGGCTGTTCCCCAAACTGTGCACAGGTACTGTCTGGAACCACCAGCTGTTACAAGTCAAAGTCATGGTGTCAGGCTACTGGTTATTCAGCCAACTGGGATTGGCAGAGTCTGTGCTCAAAGTGGCATTCCAACCCTGTTTTCTTAACTAATATTGAGTGCTTCCAGGATTGGAGCTGGCAGTGCAGGTGTGGGGATCAGACTGGACGAGAAGAACACTGCTGTGCATTTCATCAAAATGGCATCCAAACATTATATAGATTCCAGGACAGGGAAACTCCCTGTATTCAGGAAGAAGGCTTAATCACGTTGCTAACTATAGCCAAGTGCTCAAAGCCCTGTTGAAATCCCTGGCACCAAAGCACGTGCTGTAAGCCCTTTCCCTGAGTCACGGCTTCCGTGGCTGCCGGGTAATTCCTGCGGGTGAGCAGCATTTGCATCACCTGTTCACAGAGGCCAAAATGGGGCAGAGGAGCTGCAAGCAGATCTGTGTCAAAATAGTCACATCCATCAACCACCATCTTCAGGGGAGATGTTGTAAGCTGTTTTCCACTGTTTCTGGATCTTAATGTGGGACTTGGTACATGTGTAATGCAGTGGGAAAACAATGGGCTTTTTAAAAATTTTGTTCCAGGGCACTATTTCCTCACAAAGATCATTAAGAAATTATCTGCTAGGCATCCAAAAGCTTCCTCCTACTCTTTTATTGCCTGCTTTTTAGGTAATGTTACACATCATGCTATTGGTGTTAAAAAATATTTTAAATTTTCTCCTCTATCATGTAGGGAACAGCATGAAAAAAATTCTCTCTGGATTCATACAGCAACACAATGGTCTACTACTCTGCATTTTGTTGTTCAAACAAGATCAAGTCCATTATCTGACACTGTATAAACACATTAAAAAACAATCCCATACCAAATGGGTTTTTAGTTTAAATAGAGCAAGCAGTCAGGCAAAGGATGCTTTTCTATCTCATATCTGTTCTACTGACAAGGAACTGAGGCACAGAGAAGTGATAAGACCAAGAAAAGTCACACATGAATTTTATCAGACACCCTGGGATCAAGCTCAGGTTCTCAGAATATCAGTTCCATGTCTTAATGTCAAATCAGGCGTCTGTATGATGGGTGCATTCAAAATGCTTCGAGTCGAGAGACGTGCCAAAAACAAACACATTCTGCCAACAGTGTAAACTAATTGCATTTTAATAATTACTTCCGTTTCAGTCATTTGAACTGTTATTAACAGCTCAAACAGGGAATGTGTGGGCTGTACTTTCAAATTAGGTTATTTAATCTTGTATTATTTCTTTTCACATTGGACAGAAGTGACTTTATTTTGCCATATTATCCCTGGTGTGCGATTAAAACTCAGGTGCTGGCCTGTGAAGCACCACAGCAATTGAAATACAGTTGAATTTTCAAGGCAGAGAATGGTGACTGGCAGAGATACTTGATAGAATCATATTGAGCTAATAAATACAACAAATGAACTTCAGCCTTGTTAACTGCATCCAGAGAGGAACGGAAACAGAAACAGATTGTGCTCTTTGACTGGAATGAGGCAGCATTTGATGCTGCTCCATCTTGGTGAACCGGGAAGTTTCCTCAGCCCAGTAGAGTTCTGAATTCCTTTGAGCAATCTGTATTATTTGACCTGTTTTCAGGATTTTTACCAGGCCAACTTTTTTTGCCTCTGCTGTATTACTTTTATCAGATGCAGCATTTCAGGTTCAAAACTGGCTCATTAAGTCACTGCTGACTTTCCATGCTTGAGCTGTGGTGATTTGTTTACATAAACGAAAGCAAATGGTAGGATGGTTCATAATGAATGAAGGGGCTGAGTAAATTCTTGTGCAACACCAAAGCTGAAATGCTGTTAAAGAGAAACAGTCATAGTTCATGCAGAAGGAAGGAAGTAAGAGCAACACAAAGGCTTCCCAGTCTGTAAAGAGGAGATCCAAAAGTCGAAGTCATGGATGTCTCATCACTGGAAGTTTTCAAGGCCAGGCTAGATGGGGCTTTGAGCAACCTGGTCTAGTGGAAGGTAGCCCAGTCCCTGGCAGAGGGGTTGGAACTAGAGGATCTTTAAGGTCTCTCCCAACCCTAAACCACTTTATGATTCTATGAAAACATGCCAGGAGCTGGGGAAACAGTAAAATAGCCCAGCTTGCTGGTCAGCGGATCCTTTAATTTGTGCTTGGCAGACAGTCATAGAGAGGGAAGGAGACCAACGGGTTGTGCTACAGCTGCATTTGCACCAGGCAGCCAGGACTCCTGGAAGAATGCTCACCATGTGCAGCCTAAATCATCTTTCAGATGTTTTCCTTTTGAAGTTACAACATTATTTTATTTCCTTCAGTAAAATTAATTTTAAAAGAACAGAAAAACAAATAATATAAAACACCAACAAAAAAGAAGCCCAGTCTGGCCTGAGAGCTTGGTTACCTAGGACTAGTACAAACACCACCAGCCAAAGCACAACTTTGCCAACTCCCTCCTAATCTCCAGCTGATTTTGCATTCCTATACATGCAGCAGCTTTTTCTCCTGTGTTTTAGCAGTGGTATCTTCAAGTGTTTGACACTTCACTGTTACTTTTCCCCCTTCCTGTCAGAGGCATCACTCTGGTTTCTCTCTTCCTAACATATGCAAGGTTCCAGCACAGGCAGTTTTTGGTTCAAGGTGAAATAGACTTGAGGCTGTCAGAAGAGTCCTGCAGGCACCAGACGTAGTGCCAGAGCCCTCCCATTCTGCCTCTGGATCCAGACCATGAGAATTTCACCTTTGCAATAACTCCTCACATGTTTTCCTACACCTTATATGTTCAGCCTGGTAATTTCTCACCCTCAGCATCTTCCAGAGACCAGTTTTGAAAGCCTGCAATGTGGTTTTTTTTCCAAGGGCAAGCCACCACCACACTCCTTCAGCCTTCAAAGCGTGAAGTGCAGGAACAAAGAACCTTCATCACTCTCAGCTTTTTTCACACTGCATGTGGGCATAGACGTATTCTAAAAGACCCCCGTGAATGTGCTCCGTTGGACACTACTACGTTTGTAGAGAACACCAGTGTATCTGTCCTGACTGTATCGGCTCCAAAGATGAAGGTGCTGTTGAGGACAGCAGATTGCGCAGGTGACAGAAGGAAATAAGAGCCACCTTCACACAACCTAGCAGAGGTGCCTTGCTGATGTATCGCAGTTTCTTTCTTTCATGACGGTAGGAACCACAGCCTGGCAGCTCTAAGGAGCAAGAGTGTGAATTTCATCAGTCTTTCAAGCTCAGAGTGGATTATACATACAATTCAAATCTCTACAACCACAGCTCCACCCTCTACATAGACTCACATCACCACAACACATCGAAGATCTGTATGAGCACAATATAGTGTGACAGACTTATGGCCAGGCTCAGTCAAAAAGGTTTTCAGAGGGTTGTGATCTGTTGCCAGTTTCTGTGTGCTCCCACTGAAGCGTGTCCCTGTGGTGGTGGAAGGTTCTTGCCCCAGGACAATTAAACAGAGTGGAGTATGTAATTTGTTATGCTACATCTGAACTGTGAAATCTGTGGTACTTTAAAAGTTTTCCAGTGAATCCATTCAAAGTTTTCCAGTCAAATCCATTTGTAATCACAAAATAATTCTAGAGGTCCTGCCAATAACCCAGACAGATTTTGTTGCACCAGTCAGGAGTTCCTATTCCTAGATTCCTTACACCATGAATTCCAGCTGTGCTGTGTGAATCTTATTAAAAGGTTTTTCCCCTTGCACTGGAATTTCTGCTGATTTTGCTATATTAATGGTCACAGCTGGGATAATAAGATCTTAGTTTATCTCAAGGGGAGCCATACTGAAATTTTTCAAGCCAAAATGGCATTGTCTCAACTCAGATTACCACTTGATTCCAAGTGGTTTGGTTATTCTATCAAAATACAGCCTGCATGCCTTTCTACCTGCAGATTTCTGGCAGCACATGGGTGGGGCTATGTCCTGCTGGCTTTTGAACCTTCTGAATTCCCCTTTTTAGCCATCCATTTCATGCAGGTCAGCAACATGAGGTACTTAAAATGACTCCAAGAATTTGGCCTAGAGGGCATACCTCTGAGGCTTTGTACAGTGCAAGACCCAGTTCATACACCAGATGTGATAACAGTGCGGTGCAGTGATCCAACCAAGCTCATCAGCTGGGCTAATTAACTCAGGCCTAGTTTTACACCAAGGTCACTTCCAGTTTGTCCACTGCTAATTCACAGCACAGACCAGCCCTGCCCTGCAGAAACACATCCTCACTTCCAAGAGGATGGAGGCTTGAGAAGACTCACGGCTTATCTGAATCCCCTGGAAGCAACAGAGCTCATGTCCAAGTGGGTCCCAATCATCCCTTTCCACACGAGTGCTTGTACTCTTTTTGGGGGACCCAGCTTGATGAGTGAGTTCATGGTATTGAAGTTGATCTTTTTGCACTCCAGGATTGGCATGTACTTTCCCCTTCTGAAAGCATTCTGAAAATCCAGGGCTGAATTATACTATGGTGTGGGGAACATATCCCAGGCTCATCACTGGTGGTAATAGCAGTCCCTCTGGTCTCATGTACTGCAATTCAACAACCCATTTTTAACAGTTGGTGCTGGTGATCTAGCCCATCTGATTCTTCACTTCTGAATGCAGCTAATTAGTTGTGACAATTAGCAGAATTACAGCTCTCCATTCCCCACTTGGGAGTACAATAGCCACAATCTTATAACCACCTACTTTACTTTCCATCTTGGCTTTCTGAGAAACAGAGTCCAACACCTTGATTAGAATTTGAGTCTAATGGGTATAAAAGCAGAATAAATTCAGCAAGGCAGACTGTTAACACCATTTCAGTCCTTTCTCCTCCTTACAGATACAATGCTCTGTACCAAGCATAGGGCCCACACAGACCCCAGTTCTGCAGGCTCTGTGGCAGCATTTGAAGGGTCTGGTTCTAAGACAATAACCACTTCCAGCGAAAATCAAGTTCTGAAACACTGCCAACACTAAGTGAGCCAGAATCAGCTCCTCTCAGAGGCAAGAAAGGACAGCAAATCTTTAAACTTGCTTTTAGTGGTTTTTGCTTAGCAGACACACCCTGCCAAGGTGTGTCCTCTAAGATTAAGGTTTCAATGTCACTCCTCAAATTTGTTAAATATGGGTTTTGACAGTGCCAGCCCTCTCACAGGCCTCTCCATATGGCAGCTTTCATATCACATACAGTGGTGGGCCCCTTTTCCAGGAAACCCCACTTCCAGTGCTGTTTTCTGCTTTAAATCTCTCTCCCTACCAAAGCAGACGCTGTGCTTTACCGCAAAAATCTTTTCACATTATTATACACAAAGAGAACCTACTCAGAACAACAAACACCTTGCATCATCTGGGGACTGTTTTGACCAGTGCCAAGGATATTCCTCAGATATCCAAACCCACTCTTCCAAATCTATCGTGTGTGTAGGAGGTGAGTGAACTTTCCAGCTGCCTAACTTTACATCCCACTGATGTCTCTCATAAAACTTGAAAAATGATGTTTAACAACAATGTATTCTTTGTGTCCAAAATTTCCTGAATTCTTTCCCTCTCCAAGGACATGTGAATGACAAGCAATATTTTTTGAGCCTCTCTAGTTTATTTTTCCCTGCATCTTTGTCTCTTGCTTGATGGCAGGCTGTCTACCTCTACTGGGACACAGTTATTCCCCACTACAATCAATTCTAATATCATTGAGTATTATTATAAATTGAGATGGAAACTGGGGAATAGGAGAAAATAAGCATGCACAACAGAGGAAAAGGCAAGTTCTGCAACTCTTAAGCCCCAGCAAACTCTTGTGAACTTACACATAAGAGGAAGGCCTAAGAACTCAAGTCCTGGTTATGCTTTCAAAGCCTTGTAGAGAAAGTGTATATTTGCTTCCTCCAAAAGGACAGTCAGCCTTCTCTGCTCTGTGACCTCTTTAGTGGAGGAGTTAAGGACCTCCGCAAACTGCAATGTGTAACATCCAAGTGTGGAAGGTCCTGGGAAGCAGAGGAATACACCAAACCCACAGAAATTATCAGGAAAGTTAATACAGGTTTTGCTGGGAATTCCTGACTGCAGTCTTACCTGCAATTGACTCCTAATGGGTGTCTTTTGGGACAGACATCATATAGGTCAGTACAGATGCTCATGTGAGCTTGAATGAAAGATCAAACTGAGGTGAGAGTGCCCACTGCCAGCATTAGGGCAAGTGAAGACCTTCATGCTGACATCTGGTGTCAGAGAGCCTGGGGAGTGGGAAATGAGACTGATTAAGGACAATGGGATTTGGTCATTGTCTCCCAGTGGTTCAGATTTCCTCAGACTGAGAAGGTAGAGCTGTAATTTAAGTTCAACAATACAGTGTGCATTCCTAGAAATGCCTGTCAAGCCGCAGACACTCAGCAGGCTTGTAGGATTCAAATAAAAATAGCTATTCCCCAGTTCTCTGAAACAGAATCACCATAAATGGTAACAAATGACACTGCCCATGAAGCTGCAAAATGTGTTATGTTATTTAACATCGACTGCTCCACATAATTAAGGGAGCACAATTACTTAAACAGGCTTGTGATGTAAACAACCATGCAAATTGCATTTCTAACTACTATGACTGTACCCACAGGGTAATTAGAAGTAGCAATTTATTACTCAGTGTAATAATTAGAAGTAATTACCTACAAGAAGCAATTAGAAATAGTAATTCATTTCTTAATGCAATGAGCTCCTTTTGTAGCATGTGTGTGTGTGTGCATGTATGTTCACGTGGATAATTATCTTAGAATTATAGAATATTTTGAGTTGGAAAGAACTTTTAAAGGTCATTTAGTCCAACTTCTCTGCAATGAGCGAGGACATCTTCAACTATCTTAGTCTGCTGATCTAGGCCAACCTGACCTTGAATGTTTCCAGGGATGGGGCACCTACTCCATCCCTGGGCAACCTTTTTCAGTGTTTCACCTTGCTGCACACTTAGTGCGTTGCTTAAAAAAATGCATTTGATCAGGGCTTCTGATTCTGTCTTGTATGGAAATTACCTAATGTAAGATTGATTATAACCCTATACTAAGTATCTCCAGACATCATTTGTCAAGAAGCAAATATCCTCCAGCCTTTTTCTAAGGTCAAATAGTGGATGGACAGCCTCAGTGAAAAAATCTATAACAATAACCAGATCCAAGACAATTTTCATCTTTTCATTTGCTCACAGCTCCTCATGGAATAGCAGGTACAGATGAAGCACTGGAATAGAACCTAAAGTTCATTAACAGTGACACATTATGATATTAGAGAAATCATAGATTATCTGTACCCTGGTATTGTGCTAAGTACTATTGTGTACTTATTAGAATTTTAAAATGCTCCCTGGCCTAAATTAATAGGTAACAGGAAAATAGGAAAGCTGCCCAGGCAGTCTAGTGAAAATGTGTTTTGCACTTCGTATACATTCAAAGGCTGAGCAAGCTGGGGGTGTTTAGCCTGGTGGAAAGGAGAGTCAGAGGGGACCATATTGCTATCTACAACTCTCTGAAAGGAGATTGTAGCTGGCTGAGGGTTCTCTTCTGCCAAGTAACAGGCAATAGGACAAGAGAAAATGGCCTCAAGTTGTGCCAGGAGAGGTTAATCCTAATTAAGATTAGAAAAAATTTCTTCATGGAAAGGGTTGTCAAGCATTGGAACAGGCTGTCCAGGGAAGTGGTGGGGTAATATCCCTGGAGGTATTTAAGTGATGTGTAGATATGGCACTTGAGGTCATGGCTCAGTGGTGGACTTGTCAGTGCTGGGTTAATGGTTGGACTCAATGATCTTTGAGGTCTTTTCCAACCTCAGGGATTCTATGATTTTATGATAAGCTCTTTACATCAAGCACCTCGCTTCCTACCTCCAGGAGGTTGCAAACCTTAGGGGAATACAGCAAGAACAAGTCAGATTTCCAGGAGGCAAACAAGGTTTGCCTCAGGAGATATAAACAACCTATGGTTGTTTATAGGGAAACCAGATGATAGACAAACATCATGTCAAAAGCAGAAACCACTGGGCCGGTCTCAATACAAGGGACAGTGAGACTAGAAATGAACATTGATGTTTGTCATATCTATTACTATTTTAGTATACTGTCTCCCTGGAAATCTTACGGTCTCAATAAGTGACACTTCAAAAAAAAAAAAAGTCCTCTCTGTTGTCCAGAGTGGTCTGGGTTAAAAACATGCTTTCAAAACCTCTCCTCTCTCTCCTCCTTCTTTTGGTGTAGGAATGCTAACTGCAATGGGCCTGGCCTGGAAATGCTGCAGGAATCTGCAGTCATGGGCAGGCAGTGGAGACTTCCTAGGATCTCTATAGTCTATTTACAAATTACACAACTGCCACCTAACCCAAAGCCCTCCCATTCTTCACCTAGCTGCTGGTGAATGTTCATACTTTGTCAAATATTCATCAGCTATCTTTTTTCTTGAACAAGTTAACCCACAATCCAAATGTTACCAGAAGCGTCCAAAGCCTCAGCTATTGTCTTGTCTGTTGTTCCAGCTCCATTTTTCACCCAACAAATGTTCTCTTCTCAGCTTTCAAACACATTTTCTAAAGCAGATTACATACAGAATCACACAGAATCAAGTAGGTTGGAAATTACCTCTGAGATCATCAAGTCCAATATGTGACTTAACACCACCTTGTCAACTAGACCACGTCAGTGAGTGCCACATCCAGCCTTTCCTTAAACATATCCAAGGATAGTGGCTCCGCCATGTCCCTGGGCAGCCTGTTCCAATGCCTAATCACCCTTTCCATAAAGAAATTCTTCCTAATGTCCAACCTATACCTCCCCTGGTGCAGTTTTAGACTATGTCCTGTCATCCTGCCACTGGTTTCCTGGGAGAACAGGTTGATTCCCACTTGGCTAAAACCTCTTTTCAGAGAGTTGTAGAGAAAGAGAAGGTCTCTGAGCCTCCTTTTCTCCCGGCTAAACAACCCCAGCTCCCTCAACCACTCCTCATCAGACTTGTGCTGCAGACCCTTCACTAGCTCCATTGGCCTTCTTTGGACTCATTCTAGCACCTCAATGTCCTTCCTGAACTGAGGCCCAGAACTGGACACAGGACTCCAGGTGTGGCCTCACTTGTGCCAAGTGCAAGGGAAGAATCACTTCCCTGATCCCACTGGCCACACTTTCTGATATAAACCAGGGTGCCATTCTTGGTCACCTGGGCACACACTGGCTCAAGTTCAGCTGTCTCTCAATCAGCAGTCCCAGGTGCTTCTCCCCCTTCATTTCTCGCTGGCCAGAGCTGGGTGACATTATTGAAGATAAGGCTGAAAAAAGAAAAAAAACATTCCATTGACCCTAATTTTCCACAGAAAATGCACCCAAGGCAGGTGATTATAACTTTCCCCTAGAGCTTCACAGCTTTGAAACCATGCAAAATCTATAAATGTTCACAGGTATAAATCTGGAAGGTTCTGCAAAATGATGAGGAAGTGTTTAACTGCATGATTGTAGCTGCTTGGGCTATCAATAGCTTTAAGCTAAAGGGTTCCTGAGAGGAGAATTCACTGTCATTCTTTTGTTAAAATCACTCTCCTCCTCATCTCTTTGTGATGCAGCATTTTCCCCAATAATTAATTCCTAAAGTTTCACCCCCAATGCAAACATTTTAACATGATTTGGCATTCATTCCACCACATCAGTGAATCCACTGAGTTGGGAAGTTAGGGAATCAGACATTAGGTAAATTACAACTGTGAAAGTCAAAGAGGAAATCTACCAAATTAAGAAGAAAAGCAAAAACAAATCACCTTTACATTTAAAATACAAATTAAAATTACCATAGCAGACTTGGAGATCTATTTCCTGATGGTTAAGGCATTGCCTTCAGTCCAATGTTTAGGCACTTGTGCTGAAACAATCTTCTTGAGCGGAATTCCCTGGAGAAGAAGAAAAAGCAGTCAGAAGATACTTTTTCACCATATCCCTTCTCTTGTTTAATTATAACCATGTATTGCTGAGGTGTGGTTAAGCACAAGAAAAGTGAAAGGAGACTCCAGTTTTGTTCACTGATTTTGTTATCATCATTATTCTTTATTTCATTTCAGCTATTTTATTTTCACTGTAATCCATAACTGGAGAAAATCAACAGCTCTGACAAAGATGTCCTGGATCAGGGAACTATCCCAGACAGAGAAAGAGCCGGGATATTCACTGAAAGGTCATCCTGATCTGAAGCTGTGGTATGGCTGCCACTAAAATGAAAAGCTGCAGTCTGTTGCCAGTGTCCCTGCCCATGTCAGAGGCATTGGAACTAGATGATTTCTAACGCCACTTCCAACTCAGACCATTCTGTTTCTATGATAACAGGTTTATAACTGTAGAAAAGAGTCATTGCTCACGTCCTGGTGAACACTGACTGTTTCCAACAAGGATCAAGCACCATTTCCCTAAAAGCACTATTAATGGATAATTCTTAATTCCCTACATACAGAAACTCCATGGCAGGGGAGTTGGAACTAGATGATCTGTAAGGTCCCTCTCAGCTCAAATCATTCTATGGTTCTGTGTTTCTATGAACTTGCCAGAGTTGCCTTGTGGAGAATTTTTCCTTCTCCTAAGATACATTTATTCCAGTCCCAGGGTTGTAAGGGCACTCTAAAAACAGTCTCAGCCAGATTTCAACTTGTAGGCCTCTTATGTGCTTTAATAAAAGCAAGAGAGAAATTTCGTCCTTAGCTCAACAGTTTCTAGTCCTCAGGCTACAGGTGATATAGCAAGAGGAATGGAGGGTAGAACAGCAGTTAATCATTGCCCTCACCTTCACACATAAATACGAATCCAAAATTTCAACAAGGGCTTTAGTTTATGTCAGTGAGGCTGTCAGTTCCACAGATAGGATTTATCTTTTGTTTCTGGAAGAGTGAGGTCAAGAGAAGACGAACTTTGGCCAAAGGCTTTAGTCAGCATGAGTTGTGAAATTGCCTTTTATGCAGTAAGCATGACACACTACAGTCACGCTGAGAAAGAGATGGTTTACCCCACTTGTTATCTTAGAGGCAAAGTGTAAGAAAGTTCAAAGAACAACTAAAGTCTGCACTTTCTTTGAGTCTCACTGGTACTATTCAAGCAAAGAACAAGCAGTGTTTCTGTCTGAAAGGGTTTTCAAGTACTCAGGACACTGGATTCCCACAGCCAGATAGAAAGAGCTGGGCAAATCTCATTTGTGCACTTGAATCATAGAATGGCCTGGGTTGAAGGGACCTGAAAGACCATCATGTTCCACCTCCCTGCCATGGGCAGGAACACCTTCTACTGGACCAGGTTGTTCAAAACCCAATTCAGCCTGGCCTTGAACACTTACAGGGATGGGGTCTCCACAACTTATGGGAGCATCTGTCCTTGCCATGGTGGAGGTGTCAACCCAGACAGAGGTTGTGAACAGAGCCCTGGAAGGGCTACAGGAAGCTCAGGAATAACTGGGAAAGAGGGTGTTTCCTGTGAGGGAGTGATGGATACAGCTGACAAGTAAAGGACCTGGGGTGATAATGAAAAAAAGAGAAAACAAAAATCAACAAAGAAGACTTAAGCAAGAGTATCTCAAACATTTGCAAGTAAGCAAGGAAGAGCCTGCAAGGCATGATTATGGGAAAAACCCCAGAGCCTTTGGGGGGAAAAGGGAGTTCCCCTCTGCATACCAGCAAACACTTTTGTACTGTGAGTGTGACCAAGAACTCTAAAATGTTGCCCACAGAGGTAGTAAAGCGTCCCTGCTTGAAGATATTCAAAATCCACCTGGATATAGCCTTGAGCAACCAGCTCTGTGAGGTCCTGCTTGAGCAGGAAAGGTTAGGCCCAGTGACCTCCAGAGGTCCTTTCTGACCTCAACTGCTCTATAGTTGTGTGAGTCATAATATAATCAGTTTTGAAAGCTGTGAACTACTTTCAGTGTTTGAATACAAAATATTATTCAGACTGAGTTATTTATCTCTAATGAATAACAAAGAGTACTTAACCAGATGGTTTCACTGTCATCTAAAAGCGAAAGCCTTCAGACCTGTTCAGCTTTCATTTAGCAAACACTCATATTCTGTTCCTGATGACACCAAACTCAGTGGTAAGATTATCAAGATTACCATCCATGTCAGACATGACCCTCCATATAAGCCAAGTAGAACAACCTTGGTGTCAAAGTCACACCAGAACAAGCAGATGAATGAAGACAAACACCATGGTTTAATCATAAATCAAAGCCAGGAGGAGAAGAAGGCACACTGTGTTTAGCCAGCTTTCCTATAGCATGGAAAATTAAGAAACCTGCTGTACAAATTCCACCATGCTTGGATAAGTGATAGACTCCTCACTGGTATTTACGTTCCTACAAGGTTTAAAAAGCAAGACACCTCAATAGAAACAGGTGGAATCTTCACAGATTCGCACCAGTAATTCTTAAGCTCCTCAGCCAATTTCTGTGATCAAATGCAATCTGCTGCGCATCAACAACAAAACAGTCCTAGAAGTCATGGTCATAGGGGATCAAATTAAAAGGTGAAGACAGATGCAAAGATTACAAGCAGATGTTAGTGTGAGTCAGTTACTAGGTCACTCATCATCAAATCTATTCCAAGATCAGGCTCCATTAATCTACTGCTCACAAATTATTGTTTACAGATTTTTATTTTTGCCTTATTGTAAACAAGGTCATGAGCTTAATTGGATGTTTACATTCATGTTTTACCTGAGTGAAATGGGCCCTTGGCTTTTAACTAATCAGAAGTATTTTATTGCTGTCACTTTTACGAAAGCAATATAGAGTCATCATATTTACTGAGTGAGAAACAGTTAAGTGACTGTCAGTAGAAACCTGGCATTAAAAAGGACTGCTCCTGCTTGGGTGGACACTGAGTCCCACAGGGACTTAGGCATAACCTTCCATGGGGCTTGCATGAACCTGAACAGACGTATCAAAGTGTGAGTTTTGTGAACATTTTAATTTGAATCAGAAGGTAGTTCATGCATTGATTCTCCAGACCAGTCTCATTTCTCTGCTTTCTCTCCAATGTAGAGTTTTTACAGAGCGTATAGACGGAGTTCCTGATGAAACAAAAGCAGCTTTAAGAGTGCACCCACCTAATGCACTCCAACCTCCAATGGACATTCAGCCCATGGAAACAAGTGGGAGTGAATCCAGAATAGCCTGTCCACCCTGAAGAACATAGAGGGTGAATAGCAGGTCTTTGGCATTCAGTGTTTCATTCTACAGATCTGCTCCAAATGCACCTACATGCATTCTACACTGCTCGCAAATGTAAGTATAACTTCTGTGACTGCAAGACTGGGACCTAAGATGAGACATGTCTGTAAATAGGGCCTGAAAATGAATATTTACCTTGTATATGCCATTGGATTCTATATGAACGGGATATGACTAGTGCACCTAGCGAGTTCTGGGTCTCTCTCTAGAACTGAGTTTTACACTTACTGCTTACATACAAGAAGACTCAACTCAGAGATTCCTCAAATTTCAAAAGCTTTAATTTTGGAAAGTGCTCTCTCTTTGTCACACACCCACAATCACATGGATGTTCACATAAACACACTCAAATATTTATACGGAGTGACATTTAAGGAGTCATTACTGTTGTTGGCTAGATCTTCTACTTCAGATTTTAAATAGCTCACTATATCACATACACCACTTTCACATTTAATATTTCATTTATGAAAATGTTTTTCTAATAACACAATTGGTTTATTTTCTCTTTCATAAATGAGCAAAGAGAACTCTTTTGTTTTGTCTTTTGTTAACACCAGGTTAAGATGAAAACAGCAATGGCAGCATTGCTGTTCTGAATAAACACAATTTAGCTACATGAAACAAAAACTCCTTCCTAATGAGGATTTTATTTCTGCTTCTTCAAGCAAAGAATAGTTTTGTTAACAATCTGCCAAGACCACTGTTTTGATATTAAAAAGTCTAAAACCCATTATCTGGCTAGAAAACTAAAGGACACCAAATCCTGCACTGATTTTACAATCTCAGAATTTTTTTAATCACATTTTTATTATTTCATCTGATAATCTGGGAGGAAAGGTATCTGGAATGTTTTCATGAAAATCTTGATAAAAAGTGCCCTCATTGTCACCTTGTTTGAACTAATTGGCTTAGTGGGCTGTGTGAGTGTTTTACTCCTACTTGTGCCTATTGCTGGGAGCTCATTACACTCTAGTTAAAGGTGGCTCCTGGGGAAAAAAATCACAGCAAAATTTTAGAGCATCGAAGCTTTCAGTTCTATTCCTGTTAGGTACAGCACACACAACTGTTCTGTCTTGGTTGTCATGTCACTGTAACTCCCCTGAAGTCACAAGTGTTAAGTCCCGAATCAAGCACATCTTCACTGGCCAGACCTTGGGGACTTGCAAGGGGTTGCAGTCCCACCCCCACCCCTCTCCCCTCTACCCAGAACAGCCTCATCACCTGAACACACAGCAGGAGACAGGCAGTGCAGCATCCCTGCCTCCTCCATGTTGTCATAGGAGCTATCAAATGCTCCAGGCACAGTAGGATTGGCAATATAGACGCAGCTCCATCACACAGCCTGTGCATGCAGAGGACATGGAGAGAGCGAAAGTGACAAGCCTCCACCCAGCCTTCCTCTTCCTTCTTCACACTCTCCATAAATGCATAACTGATAGTTGTTAGACTACAAAGTGGATGCAGAGTTGCTACTGCACTTTTTGTTGAAATTATACTAGTTTTTAAATTAAAATATACCCATTTTTTTCATTTATGTGTCCAGGATTTTATCAAAACCCACTCTTTTGCTGAAAGCCAAAACACCAGACGTTCTCTGTTGTCAACCACAGCAAAAGCAGGGGAAAGTGCTTTTTGTCTCAGTGGCACTGGATTTTGCTGGAAAAAACATATGCATGTAGATTTAAACCGGCCCAGTTTATGGCTCACTCTAGCAGGATGGGGTTTTTTCCGTTAAAAGTAGAATCCAGCCTACCTGCAAGCATTTGTAGCAGATGAGGGAAATATTCAACCAAAAAGCAAATGAAACATCAAGGGAGCCAGTAGAGCTAAAGAAATCCCTAATGCTTTCCTCCACTAACACTTCTCAGAAATCACTGATCTAGGGCCTAACAGGATCTTAACCACGGGAGCCAGATAAGCTCAATATTATCATGTCAATTTGTACACTAGCTAAGGATTAAGTGAGGTCTCAAGCTCTATGGAAGCTTTTCTCATTCAGCCCCTGGAACTGTTGCTTTGTACAGCTGACCAGCTTTTTCACAAGCTCTGACCACTAAAGCAAACTTCAGGATTACTTGGCAGAGACTAATGTGGAGATACAGCAGGAGTAAGTACCACACAAAATAGGCACCATTGCCTTTGGGAGAAGTCATTTATTTTGTTGGAAGCCTGATTTTGTTTGCTATCCTTTAGAAAAATTGATAGAACACAAAGTTCTAGTACCTCCAGCCCTCAATCATTATTTTCTTGCAACCCATGGCGTTGTAAGGGTGCCTAGTTCCATCCCTTCATTGGAACTGCTATGTGGGGATTACTTGCAATCTAAATATTAGCAACACATAAATTACATACCTGCTGCTCTATGAAAAGAAGCCTCAGGAGGAAAGCTTAGCAACCAAAATTTCTTCTGCACGTGCATCACTTGCCTGTGAGCTGTTATTCTTGTTATTAAGCAGGAATGCCATTTACCAAGCTTGACTATCAGAAAGAGCTAGAAGTTATCCATCAGTCAACGTCAAATCAATGTCCATTAGTCAGCACTTTGCCTGGCACCTTTATGCTGACTGTGAAATGAATGAATGTAAATTGAGAGGCCTTTACTGGCTGTTAATGACAAGGGGAAGACAGGGAGGGCTAACAGTGCACCTTGGACATAGTACACATTAGGTAAGTGCAAGGTACCTGATGAATTCTCTCACACGGTTTTAATAGGTCACAGGACTTTTTGCCTTTCTGCTCTTTGTTCTTGTGCTGCGCACAATTCAGCAGCAGCTGGGCTTGACCCCAGCAACATCAGGGTTTCAGAGAAGAGTAAGGAAGAGCATGTGTTGTCAGTGAAACCTAAGATTTCCAATAACTTATTCATAGAATGGGTTGAGTTGGAAGAGAGTTTCAAGATCATCTAGTTCTAAGCCCCTTGCCATGGACAGGGCTGCCACCACCATCAGGTAGCATTTCTTAGAGAAAGTACAGTCAGCTTTCATCCATCTCAACTTCTGCAAAGAATTACGAATTAAATTTGTGAAGATAGAGATCATCACAGGAGACCACCCTTGAAGGTAAGGACCTAGAAAAGTTGAAACCGTGGTAATTAAAAGCAGGAGTATAAAGCTGGAGGAAGGCATTCCACAAAAGCAGAGTTCTTCAGGAATAAATCCATGCCACCAGTTATAAAGGATGAAAAGAGGAGCTGTCAACAACACAAAAGTGGAGGAGACTGTCAGCAAGGCAAGTGGAAAACCTTGAAAACCAGTTAAAAGATTAAATGATCATAAAAGGTAGACAAACAATGTACAGGAAGACACATTACCAATGAGTTATAAACTGTTTTAAAAGCGGATGCTGCCAAAGAAGTCATGGTGCCCTCTAAAGAGAACAAAAGCAGTCATAGGATGCATTAACTGAAGTATTTCCCATGGATCTGCACAAACATTAACAGCATTGTATGGGATTTTAGAAAGATCTCATTAGGAGGAATATGTGCTCTATTGGTAATCCAGTCTCAGATCAATTAATTCAGACTGAATCAGTGAAGGATGATGAGGGGACTGAGAAGCTTGTATTAGGAGAGAAGACTGGGAGACCTCGGTTTGTTTAATTCCCAGATGAAAGCTGAGGTGGATTGGTTTGCTTCCTACAGACATTTCTAGGAAATAAGTACCAGAAGAGGTATTTAAACCATAGCAAAAAAAAAAAAAAAAAAAAAGGCAGCAGAACAAAAGGATTTAAACAGGCCATGAATAAATTTAAGCTACAAATTAGGAGTTTTCTAAAAAATGGAAAGCAGAGATTCTGGAACAGTCTTGCCACAACAAGACCAACAGCACGAAAACATTAATTGATTTTAAAATAAGAAGATATTTTTCTAAAAAGGGTAGATATGTCTGCATGCAGTAACAGAGGCCAATGGTCAGAGGCTCCTGCACTTCCTTCCGGTCCTGTGTTCTCATGAATCCTCAGTTAGCAATATCTATGTAATTTGTACTGTGGCTGGGGACCCATCAAAAGCCTATGTTCTCCAGGCTGTGTAAACTGCTGATGAAAAATAGGAAGTCACAGTTGCTCTTCCCTGATTTCCCATTTCCCTCATGCCGGTGCTACGACCCAAAAAGAGTTCTGCCTCCAAGTTCATACTTCAAGGAAAAAATTGTGGCAGGCAAAAATACATAGAATCACATGATTGTAAAATAGTTAAGGCTGGAAGGGACCTTAGGGGGTCCAACTTTTAGCTCAAATCAGGCTTAGCTTTAAGATCAGACAATGTTGTCAGCTTTGTGTCCAGTTGGGTCTTGAAAACCCACAAGAAGAGAAGCTGTAGAATATCTTTGGATAATCTGTTTCACTGCTTGACTAGCCTAATGGGGAAAAAGTTTGTCCCTTGTGAACAGGTACCTCTTCTGTGCCAATTCACACCTCTCGGCTCTCGCTTTCACACCATGCATCGCCATGAAGAGCCTGGATCCATCTTCTCAATAACTCCCCATAGGTACCAGTGGACTTCTTTCAGGTCCCTCAAAGCCTTCACCTCCTCAGAGTGAATGAGACCAGCTCCCTCAGCTTCTCCACATATAGCATGTGCTCCAACTCCCAATCATCCTGATGGCCCTTCTTCTGCCATTTTATTATTATAAGGTCTCAAGAACAACATGCACACGATGGCCACTCTCTAGAAGAATTTCTTACACAGACAGCCAAGAGTAGAAACTCTAACTGCACTTTTACACCAGCCAAATATTTCTCATGCATAAAAGAGGGAAGGACCTGCTGCATGTCCCATCCTTCCAAACATTGTCCTGTAACTCCTATTCCCAGTGTCCAAGAGTTTTTCCTCAAAATCCAGCATTTCAACATTACCCTTCATTACAAGAAAGGAGAATGTATTGTACAGCACAGCCCTTATTACTTGTGTTTTCCTGCAAAACAAAAAGCAAGCATGGAATTCCAGCTGAAGTCTTTGAGCAGAGAACAAAGCCAAGGAGACAAGCTTATGGGAATTGGAGGAGATTCACATTTTAGGCATTCTTCAGTCAAGAGCCTAATTACCCTTGAAAAGAAAAATTCCAATACAGAATTCAAGAGAAACAAAAATTACATTTCTAGATCAAATCACGTAATCCAAAATGCCTACGTGTTCAGAAGCAGTCAGCTCCAGTGATCACATGGCTAGAGATGCCACTGCCTTTTGTCAGAAGACAAAAAATACAAAGGTTTTAGAGGTATAAGATAGGGAACCTTCAAACTAAAAGCATGTATATTTTCTTACCTCTGTAATTAAATCTGATAAACCTCCACATTCACTTAAGTACGTAAGATAGGAGAAGAAATAAAGAACTCAAAACATTCCGTCACAGCAGGTGCTGACTACACTACACAGTCCTGCCTTAGTTCTTTTCATTAAAGTTCAGCAACTTCTGGTTTAAATATTTCAGCTGTTCCTTTGCTCTTGCCTGTTACACCTACAGAAACACTGCAAGCCTTGAAGCACAGTGTGAAACATTAGACATAGTTTATGAGGACAGCAACTGGTAATTTGGAACCCAGAAGTGAGACCAGCTTGAGCTGTTCCCTTTCTCCCCTCTCTAAAGGCTACAGCTGCTTCTGCCAGGCATAGCGGGGCTTTGGTGAACATTGCAGCTGTGGCACAGATACTGCCATCTGCACAACCACAGGTGGCTGCACAATTAGCTGAGCACATTTCCAGTGTTACACAGAACCACCTCACCACTGCCTCCTTTTCCAATGTACATCTGCTTACTGCTACAATTAAATACAAACAAATCTGTTCCTTAGCTAACTATGTCAGTTTACTTGCACCTGTCCCATCATGCAAATACTTGTAGGATATTACCAATGGTGATGCCTCACAAATCCTGAATTACAAGCCAGTATTACTTCGGAACAGTCCTTCCTTCTGAGGGTTGAAGTCTAGGAAGTATTTCTGTTAGTAATCCTTACTATCAATGGTTTGCAATGGAAAGATTTAAAAACTGACATAAAAAAAGGCCAAAATATTAACCAACATGCAAAATAGTCCAGATCAGAGCTTTTCTATCCTGAAGATCAATGCAGTCACTTTCACTAGATGTTTCTTGAGTTTTCTAAAACATTGGACTTAGGAGAAAAGCAAAAGCCACATAGCCAAATCACTCTGTAGCAGCAAAATTTTCTGCCGTCCCAGCATTCCTGACATCTGATCCCACTCCAGTTAAAAGAACAGATGAAAGCAAGAGAGTGAAAACAGACCTTTTTGTTTATCCTACTTTTTTCCTCTGAGTCTCCTTCAAAGCAAAAGAGGTGAAATTACCTTACAAGATGTAGAAATAACAAATTGTCTTGGCACGGCATTGTATTTGAAGGAATAGAATTGGTTATCAGGATTAAAGCAGCAGTGTTCTCAAGTAAATCATGTTCTTCATACAGAGATTTAGTATGAACTATGCTTTCAGGTAGATATAAAGAAAAAAAAAGTCATGTAATACAGTCATGTAACAGAGGATGTCACAGAGAGGCTGAAGGCTCCAGACCTACAGGGACATAGTCTGTTCTGGGAAAGACACACTTTCAGATAAATTTAGTTGTAGGAAATATCAAAATAACTGAAATGCTACTTCAGTGGGATTCTGGGGAAAAGAAAAAAAAAAAATCACCAAAGAACCAATAGACCAAACAAAAAAAACAACCAACCCAGACCAGTAATGAGTATGTCAATGTGGAGGTTCAAAAAACCAGTTACGATTCCATCCAAGCCCCAAGGCCAACCCTGGTCTCCATTCTCCTCCCTATAGCTGCAGTAACTGCACCTCTTAGATCAGTCCATCATGTGGACACAGGGGAGAATGGAGCCCTAGGCTCAGCCATGGTCTCCTCTTCTGCTTCTTCAGTGGGACACCTCAGCTTCTCCTGTTTCCAGGGACCTACCTCTGAGAGTTATGCAGTTGTACTTACCTTATGTGTAGGGAAAGCTTGTAAGAATACACTTGTGAAGGACTGGAAGTATTCCATTCCTCTAAAAACCAGCATGCAAGCCATGGAGACAGGAGGGTAGAACAAAAGCACAAAGGGAATTCCACTTCCTTGTTCTGCCATATCAAGAGGCCAATCTCACAGTGGTAGGGAGGAAGTTACGAAGCTCTCAGCCCATCTTTTACAATATGTCCATAAATCCCTCAAACTGTGCAGAGCCATCCACGGAGTTCTGAGAAGGAGGCTGAGATCTCTGAGGCTGCAGAAAGCGAGACTGCATTTGAGCTCTCTCTGCATGCAGGTCTCATAAGCATGATAAAACACCTCCTTTGATATGAGAGGACCAACTGCTTCAGAAGAAATCAAAACTTACTTGCAATGCTGCTGTTCTTGCTGTGTTCTACCCATACTTGGCCTGAAGACGTGTTGGTTTTTTTAATGTAAACTTGTTGCTCAAAAAACTTGTTTACTGTGCAGTTCAGTTGTCAAGAAATGAAGCAAGACAGAGGTAACTTTAAAGAACATGTGTTCAAATATTTACAATTACATTAGATAGAGCTCCGACTGACAATGCAATATTCTTCTGCTTCATTTACAGTGCTCAGTAGTCTACTGTATAACAGTAGCATCTGACTGTGTTGAGAGCCTTTTCTGAGACCTCAGAGATGAAAACTCACTCAGACAATAAAACAAATATCCCACATTGCAAGCTCAGCTGCTAAAAGCAAGTCTAAACCCAAGCATATTACTAACAGTGAAAAGCATTCTTCCAGACCCTAGGACAAATTGCAGAACAGCAGTGTCTTTCATGGTGTGCTATTTAACTATGAAGGCTCTGCAGATCTCTCCTTCCTCTGCCCCATAAAAGTCACACTGGCTCCATCAGTGCACCTGCAGATGAGAAATGACAAAGGCAAAGGAGGAGGCAAAGCTGCACTTAGCATCTGCCATCCCTCTCAAACTGGAAATATGGAAACCAGAGGGGGTGAATATTCCCAAAGGAGTAGGTGGAGCCTGTCTTGTCTTTTTTCCTCCTAGTTGCAGCATGCAGTATTTTGTGAACTAAATCAGAGGAAATGCTTCTCACCATTACAGCTTCTTCCAGGGAAATTAGTAGCCCTGGGAGTGTCATTCTACAAGCAGCATGAAGGCCAAAAATATGAGGACAACATTGTTGCAGCCTCAAAAGCGTGCTGCTCTTACTGGCTCCCCCAGAAAACACTGTCTGCCCACACTTACTGGCTAGTCCTGGTCAGACCAAGAGGAATTAAATACATGGTTAGATGGACAGAGCACTTCCAAGGCAGTACCTGAACTGATCAGATTAGTGAACCAACGAAAAGCTTAGATCAATTCTCAGTTTTCCCATAATGATGGGAGACAAATAGCAACAATTAAAAAACATTTTGTAAATAAAGACAAGGAAAAGCAGTACTTAGCCAAAAATCTAAATAATGAATTTACTGACAGAGAAATTATCCTTATTCCTGATAGGGAAGGAAGGGAAGGAAACAAGGCCGGGTATGTGCACTGCCATGTAGAATCAGCTGTTTGAGTTAATACAGGACAGACCCACATCTTCTGCAGTGTCTGATGAAGGTTACATGGAAATTCACTGTGTTTGGAAAATGGGCATCTCTGTTCTTGAAAGAAGTTTGCAACCTGCTTGATGCTGCAATTTCCTGCATTTGAAGGGAGAAGTTTGTTGTTTTTTTCTTGGTAGCTTTTGAAAATATCCCTGGCATCCTTGTTGTGAGGGGAGGAAATAATTAAACTAAAGAATAGAAGAATAACTACATTATTCCACAGAGAGAAATGTCAATGAGGGATGCAGAGATTAACAAGTCCTTAGAACTCCTGGGAAAAAAAAAACCTAACTGCCTGGCCCAGGTGCAGAGACAGAAACACCCTGCCAGCCCTGACATCTGCCTAGAAAAAGGGATGAATACCAGGAGCAAGGAGTGTTAAACACCTTGCAAGAAGTGAGAGACTCCTGCCTCTATCACTGTTCAGCTGCTGAAAAACAAAAAAACCCATGGCAGATGTGGCTGCACCAGCTGAACCCACCTCTGCACCAAAGCTGGAACTGCCTTTTGAGTGAGGGCAGGGCAAGAAAAGCATTGGGGGCTTTCATGACAGCTCATCCTAGCACCAGATCAGATTTCTTTGGCGCAAGCTCCACCACAAAAAAGATGCTCTCGGGCGTAGTTTCTCCAGCATGAACTCTCACTTGAGTGACAAAGACAGCATACTGTGTGTTACCCCATACCATTCTGCTGGTGACAAACCTACCCTAGAATTTCATCCTGAATGCTGAATGGTGGCTTTGCTGTGGAGTCTGAGTGATTCCATTTCACACCTTGTGCCTCCTCCTTCTGCTGATGTTTGCCTGAACTACAAAAACACATATAGCAGTACCATGTGTACAAAGTAATTCCTCTGGCAACTTACTAGCAGCCAATCTATGACTATTCAGCCAAGAACTGCCTTTGTTTAACTCTCACAGCTTTCAGAGTCTTGGAGCATGGTTGGATCCAACTTCCTGGGAAAAAATTGCTCTCTGGTAATAAATATAGCTCACAGGCTGCTGGGCCTCCAAGGGAGGGGAAATGACCCCACTGGACACCTTTGCTCAGGTGTAGCTGGCTGCGATCACACAGGAACTGCCAGCCCACATCTGTGAACAAGAGATACAAATAGTAGAGAGTAAAAAAAATCTGCTCTCACCCCAATTGTGGCTATTTGAAACCCTTTCCATGGGCCTTCTGAGGCTTCCTCTAAAACTGGGTATGAGGTGCTGTAAAACCAGAATCTCCAGTGTCAAATAAGAAATGGTGAAAGAAATCACTGAGCCAAAGAGCAAGTGGCTATTCCTTACTCTTACATGTGGCATTTCCTCTTCTTAAACACCCCCCACCCCCCAAAAAAAAAGAAAAACAAACCTACAGCTGTTTAAACTGCTGTTTGCTTTCAACTAGGCATCACAAGTTGACTGGGTCTTCTCAGTGAACCCTGTTTTCCAGGGTGTTTTGCCAGGGGTGGGTCACACCAGTGTCCCCCACTATGGCAGTAGCCTATGTGAGTAAACCCAACCAGAACCAGCCCTGGCTCACACTTGCTCTGCACCATTGCAAAATACCCACTCACCTGTGAACAGACACAGCAGCAGATTGAGCAGATGCTCAGTCAGAGCCCTCACATTTCTAAATAAATGCTTTTTTGTCTGCAATGTTCTTTCAGAAGCAGTACAAATAAACATTCAATGATGATAGCTAAACATCCTTTCCTCAGGTTCCACTTAGCACTTGTTCTAAACTGAATTTTATGTGTTTGTGTTATACAAAATTGGGGCAGGGGAAAAAAAAGGAAGCCATTCAGCAGAAAAATCTTTCTTAACTAAATTCTACTCTTTTTTTCTATCTGTAAGTGAAGCCATTCACTTCTGTGAAACACTGACAACAGTTGCTTTGCACCAGTTCACGAGCAGAATGAAACCTCATGAACTGAAGAACAATATGAAAAAAAATGTTACTTACCAGTGTAATCAAATTCTTGATTAAATCAAAGCCAAGTGTGAAGTGAAAGTGACTGCAATGGAGCTGTGTCACAGCCATTAGGTTTAGGAAACTCATCCTGTGTTCCTCAGCAGAACACTGAGTAAGTGGAGGCTTAGTGACTGCGGCAAAAGGTGGACTTCAAAGAGATGGGAGGGGTTGACAATTCACAGCCTGTGACACACAAGGTCATGCTAGATAATCAGAAAGGACTCTCTAGCATGGGAATATATTAATTTATGATAACATTGCTCTTCAATTAGCCACAAGGCCCATCAGGTCATGGAATATGCTGATAAACTTGACAAGTAATCAGAATATATGATTATTGGAAAATTATCATAGTTGTTAGAAATGAACCAAAGGTGTTCATACATGGTTATTGAAGACTTGGCTTTATGACACCAGATAATTAAAGAATTACCCATTTAGCCTTTATGGCCAGTATATTGCCATTTATTTTTCAAATGCTTCAAGCTACTAAATATGATGAGGAATTAATAAAAAAAATAAATAAAGCAGTAAGATAATTCTACTGAGCCAAGTTTCACATATATAATTGATGTTCATTCCATTACCAGAGGCCAAACATTCCTTGTTTCACTGACATGAATAGCCCCATTGATATAGTGCAAGTACAAAATAGGGTCCAGCCTCCAATGAGATGCTTATGTGGTATTCCAAGCTTGAACAATATTGTACTATTTTAAATGGATGATAAATTCTCAGGGATTCAAAAATATTGATGTGGCCCTGTTACTTTATAGAATTAAAAAATTACACATGGTCCAATATTTTGAGTGCAGGCACTTTAAAGCAACAGCCATTACTAGAAATCTTTACCAACGTTTCTTAAAGAGTTTGTTAAAAACACAGATAATTCTCATTTTTCTTTGGCTGAAAGGAAGCGTTATAAAGTAAGACCACTCCTGGAAGCTTTTAAATGACACTAAGTATGGTAACCAGTGCCCTTTTTTCAGAGCAGAGTAAAGGTCTGCAGCTGTTGTTGCTTTTGTTAAAATCTGATTTAGTTTCCTTGAAGATAAAACTAGACAAACTACAAAAAAGCAAGGAAAAAAGATTGATGCAGCATCTGTCTCTTATAATGGCTCTTTCTTGTAGCTCACTTCTTTTTTTTCCTTAGTTTGAGCACAGCACTCAGTTTTACAGGCCAATCTGAGACATTGCAGAATTGTTGAATCAGGCTTGACAGAGTGTTGCTTGTCCAGACTCAGAGTGATGGTCCTGGCTCGCAGATTCAGGCTTAAAAAAAAATAGAAGGAATTAACAGAAGTGATGAAAGAACATGAGCAAGAAGGTGACAAGGGGAAATTCAAATTCTGTGTTCTGGATGATACATGATAACAGAAGCTTAAAGTCTGCAAACACAGCATATGAGGCTCAAACTGAGCATCCTGGTGAATGCCAAGATTGTGTGATCCCCACTGCTGTACAAAAATTTCCCAAGGGAACACATTAACTGCATACTGAAAAGGAGAACTGAGATCAAATCAACCATCCAGGGTCACACCACAGAGACATTCTTCTTCTCTAAATTTACTGAAGAGCATGAGATTATGAGTTACTTCATCCATCTGTATCTTGCAATACCCTGTATTTCAAACCATGTATCCCAGATCAGTGGAAAGCTAGCCTGAAGAACGATTCATGTATCTTATGGCACCATTCTGAAAAATTTAATAATTGCCTTATCCTAAGGGTGGTCTCTGAAGCTGCAAATAGCAGTGACTGAAAGAAACTGTAGTGTTCAGGCTTGCAGGCACCTTCCAGAAGTATCACAAGCCATGTTTTTACCTCTGATTAAGAAGAAATCTTCTCGTGCTTCTTTCCCAGTTCTAGTAGTAGAATCCAAATGCGCTATTCAAATAGGCAGCCCTTATACTTGAAAAGGGATGCAGAAAAGCAGAAGTCTTAGACGTCCTGCATGTAGGTGAACTGAGGAAAATTTACATTTTCGGTGCTGGTTCTTTTTAACACCTAAACTATGTGTAAAAATCAGCCTGGATTCAGAAATTCTGAGTTCTCACCACTATCCCTACATTTCAGTGGTAGCTTTCAAGATGAAGATCTGATTTTAAAAAGAAAAATCAAAGCCTAATTCTGTGGTATCTGCACACGTTGTGGCTGTTCTCAATGCCAGGAGCAGGCAGGGCTCAGCCAGCTCTTTAATAGCCAGAGCTTTCCACTCTTAGTCACAGATTCATATTTATCCTGAACACCGTAACCATATCCCCAGAATTCTTGGTGCTAAATTCTGAGTTTAAATGGGAATAGATGATTTTCCTGCTGAGCACAGAAGTAAATCAAAATGAAGCTATAAAATGAAAGCTTTGTTGCTGTCTAGCAAAGCTATTTTGCATTAAGAATTTAGTATACAAAACTGTAGTCATGTTGTGCAAAACGTTTGGTATACTTTGATAAGAAGCCAGTGGTAATGGCTTTCTTAGACAATTTAATTTATTTTATACCAATTGCAGGACCTAACAGAATCACAAATTCTTGGCTTTGTATGCATAAAAGAGAACATAATGAAAACTGCAAAATGCCCTGTGCACAAAAAATCCAGCAACAGAATGAAGGAAAATATGAGTAGCCATAAGGAAGCCAAGTATGTGGGTAGCAACAACATTGAAACTTGTCTAAACTTTACATTTGCACAGGAAGAACTGCCACTTGCAGCACTTCTTTAAGAAATTTAAGAAACAGTTTTGTCTTGCTGATGGGATATACTCTTTCTATAATGATAAACAAGGTAATGAACTTATAGCAATGAGTCTATATGACCTCCCCACCTTTTCCAAAAGACGATAAACTACAACTGTCAGGCGAAGAACCCAAAGCATGGCATCTCAGTAGAACTTTTATTACACTGGAACCAAATAATAACAATTAGAAGCCAAAGCAAGAAGGAATTCTTGCCCCAGAGGGCTCACAGCCCAAGGTCTCAGTTCTGCAAAAATTCATGTAAAAATAATTCTTTGGGTTTTTTAAAAAGCAACATTGGCTTGCATGAGCCGAACCTGATGTCAGGTGTTTAAGTAGGGTTTTCTACCTCAAATTTCTCTCTCTCTTCAACAGATAGCAACTTTGACACTGCCACACACACAGAGGTTGCTTTCTCTAGCAGCAGATCCAAGGGTGCAGATGACCTGTCATCTAAACTGAAGTTCTGGGATTTCTACATTTCTATGCACATTTTTTAAAAAAACTCCACTGCTGAGATTTTCTGCAGGAAGAGTCAAGAGACCTGCAGCAGGTTTGATCTACTTTTTATTTATATAAAAGTTATATTTATACACTCATAAATCAGGAGTAACAGCACAGAAACAGTTGAGCACTCAGGAGGGACTGGGATCAGTCTATGGCCATCAGGTTTCCTTCGGGACTTTCCATTTTATTTGTTATATTTATCTCTGTCATTTTGACATCACAAAACACAAAGAGGAATAATCTGAAGTAGCAAGGGACTTTTGTCTCCATGATTTGAGGGATATATCAGTTAGAAAGGGACTCTTATCCCTTTGATTTATAAACACAGCAGCCAGAGTAGTTTAGGAAGCTGAAACACCCTGTTGTAGATGTGTCCTTCACTCTGAAATCTGACAGAGCACAGCTACTCAGATCTTCAGACTTGCCCATCAGGAAAGGCCTCATGGCCCTCATGAACCCATGGACTAAATCACCTAAATTCTGATGTCATTATATTTTCAGAGATTTAACTCAAGTCTCCAGATAAGTCTTCCCTCACTTTCCTACAGGCCCAGTCTCCCAGTTACATTTAAAGCAGACCTACCTTTGGAAACATGTAGCACACAAAGCCTACTCCATTTTCCCTGGTAGCTTAGAGCCCTGAACTACAGCAATGAGACACCCATAAACAAGTCTTTGCCATGCCCCAGGTGGAGCAAAACATTGGACCCAAAGGGGTCTCTTATCACCAGTCTATTAAGCATTCCCAGTTAAGGATTTCTAAAGCTCTGCTGAAGCTGTTAAAATTCACCAGAAAATTACTCTCTGAGCCAGAGAGGAAGGAAAACTAAATGGTTGAGAAAGGATGATTCAAGACCGTGCTCCAAGGGGTAATGAATTCTTTACGAGAAGTAAAACAGCTTCACAAGCGAAATTTGTCATTTCTCCTCCAAGAGCAGCAAGATCCAGCGTTGAGTTTCTGAGCACAGTCTCAGACCTGAGTCTCTTAAAACCCTTCAGGCCTGTACAGCCAAACACTTAACAGTCCATCCTCCAAAGGCCTTGCGTTTGTTCCTGATAACTTTAGATGTAAAGATTAATCTAACAACAACTAAATCAGGCTACAGAAGACCACAGAGGAGAGAAACAAAGGAGACAGCTGATCAGAAAGACCAAAGGGGCCATAGCTGGGTGACTTTGGATACCCCCAATGAGACTGTGGATGTCTTGGGATCTTCAAGCCCAGTTTGTAACTGCAGGAGTTTTGAGACTCTTAACAATAGCAAAGCATTCAATTTAAGTACTCAAAATGGCTTTTAAGATTCTAATGTCATTTATTATTCAAACCCAAAGAATTTTTGCTGAAATCCTGCTGCTCCTGCACCTTCCAGACCTCTCTCCTCTGCTTCCCAACCAGAAGCGACCTGTTAGAAGGAATGGACCAAAAATCTGACGCTACAAATACAGTCCAAACAAAAACCACCCTATGAATTCAGAATGTGCTTATTCAGATGACTTATCGGACTATACCTAGGCCTACTTTTGATTGCTAAATGTTAATGAAAACCATTGTATCACTCTTTTAGAAACAGAATTTTTATAGCAGTTAAAGGACATTTTTAATAACTGGACTAAATGGGATAAACTGTTCTCTGAGAGTTCAGCTACCAGTGGCAAGGAGCAGCCTAAAGTGAGTCAATTGCTAGGGGACAGACAGGGACATAGTTCTGCATGTCAGAACATCCAAACTCCGCTTCTCTCTCCTCAAGCAGAAGCTAACCCAGAAATTGTTAAATCTATGTACGAAGCTGCCATGGAGCTTCCACTCTCCTTCCCTCTCTTTCCCTCTCCCACAGGTGTGGAATTAGCAGCATACCTGGCTTCTGATTCCACCCTCTGCAGAGAAAATCTTTTAAAATGCAGTATCTCTGCTCCTCCCCTTCTGGGGAAAAAGTCATATCAGCTGCATACCGTGATGTCTCCAGCTTCTAAAAGAAAGGGAAGCAGGTTCAGGTCTCATTAATTGTCTGATAATGTTCCTATTTGTCTCAAAAAATGTGGACAGTAAAACTGCTATAAATAGAAATTCAGAGCAGAAATCCTTCAGCTTCACTATAGAGACATCTAAACCACAACTCAGAAAGTCTTAAAAGGGAGACCAAAACCTAGACGCAGGTATACTCTTTGGGGCCAACAGGCTTCTAAGAACTCCAGGCAGTATCCCCCAGCACACTGGGATCCATAATGTCTGAGTTCAGTTCACACCTACAAGAGCTGTCCACTTCCCCTTAGGGAGGCCCTGAGCTTTAAGCAGACAATTAGGATGAAGAAAGCAACAAAGAGACCAAGGTATTGATGCCTTTTCTTGGTCTTAAAATCAAGAATCAAACACAATTAGAAGGGAAAAAAGGGATTTTACCTCTGTATTTATTTTAAGGATCCTTAGGTGCACCACATCCAGATGGAATGCCTCAAAATGTGCACCACAATACCCACACACAATAGATCGAGTATAACATTATAGGTCTTACTAATTAGCATATCTATCAAAGATTCCCCAATGAGAGGCTCGAGTGAGCCTCCCTCCCCAAGGAACCTTCCCCTCGATGGTTCTATCTTAGTTTACAAAATGTGTTGTGGAAAGGACCTTGGTGTCTGGGGCATTCTGATCCCTAACTACGAGGCTTCTAAGATGTTTAGTCTCTGTCTTGGGGCCTGAGCCAACCCAGCTCCAAAGAGGAGAAAGCCACACCCACAAAGGACTCTGGAAATTTACCAGGTTCTCTCCACAGCAAGAGGTTTTATTACTGAGCATTGTTCTTTTCCCATTGTGCATTGTGTCTGTCAAATAAATAGGTTTTTTTCTTTCACTTTCCTCCGAGGAATTTTTTCCCGAACCTGGAGGAGGAGTGGCGGCTGTAACCTGCCTTCTATCAGAGGACGTTCATTTCGGATATTCCTCCAAATTTGTCTCAAACTGGGACAGTGTTGCTACAAATCTTCAAATTACAGATAAGAAAACCACAATCCACCTTTCCCACGGAGCCTGAAATTTCTGACTTATCTACAGGTATTTTCACCAAAAGCCAAATTCCATGCTGAGGGAGCCTATTTCCCTTTCCTCTTTGCTTGCATAAAACCCAGACCATACAAATTCAGTTCAAGTTCTCTTTATGTTGGACATTAGTGTCAGTCCCATTTTCTCCAAGTTTGTGCAAAACTGAGAGGCCGGTTTGACCTATGGGAGGTCCCATGCAGCTCTGCATGAGCATATGCTTCAAGGGATTGTCTGAAAACATGTTTTCAGTGACCACTCTGCCAGAACTTTGGAAGATAATGCTAGAAAGGTTCAGTTCTCTCTTGAACCCAACCCCAATGTATGTTGAAAGAGACTACATAGCCTTCTACGAAAACATCACCCAGTTTATTGTTAGAGGTTCATATTAAAAATGTCAAATCATGCAAGAGCAATTTAGGTAGTCTGTTGAGGGTTTTTTCCATTTTTCAAGATTTCCATGATCACTTTCCACATATCTTATCTGAAAAACATGCAAGATGCTGAGTTCTGTGTTTGCAGTCATTAAGGAACTAAAAGTCACCTCCAAAAGCATTAGCTGGGCTACCAGAAAAAGGCAAGATACTGGTCCTGGTAGCAGACATTCTCTGCTGAGCACTTCCTTCTTGCTCACACAGATGCTGGGAAGTCCAGTGGAGGCAAGTACAACTTTCTCACAAAGTCATATTTAACAAATCCAGTTTCAATAAAAAAAATAATGTTGCATTAAGTGGAACTCGAAACAGAAATAAAAAGTCATCTTTGCCTTTTATTAAGTGTTGATTGTTAACAAGTGAGACCAAGGCCCTCCTAGTTCTGTCTCTTCTTGCCTGTGAATCCTGCATCACTCCAGACACACATTTGTTTCAACACTGACATTCAGTCTAGAGGGTCTAATTCTGCTCACAAGGATTTTTGCAGAAAGGCAAAGCTGCACTTGTATCCAGAATATAAGTCTTCAGCCCCCTCATCAAAGAATTCAATATTTCAGTTGTATTTTTCATTTCTGAAAACCATTTCCCTAGTTCTGAGGGATTTCCACTGAGAAAAAAAAAAACAAAACATCCATATTTCAATGTGTTTATCTTTTAAGGAACCTTCATTTAGAAATAGCTTAAAGGATCCTTAAAATTTTCTACTACTATGAGTGAAAGACATTTGGGCAAAGGAGTTGGAGCAGAAAACTGTCCTCAAAGCAGCTGTTCCAAGACAGACACTCTTGTGTTTTTTGAGAGAGTGTGGGGCCAGCTGGTTTCCACAGATTATCCTCCACTTTGCCACCACTGCACTTAATGGGTTAAGCCTGAATCCCTGGAGGAATCTGAATTATGTAGTGTAGGCTGCCAGGGTGAAGAATCAGGAACAGGTTTAAAAAAACACCGAAAAACATATTCAAATAGAAATCTAGCACCCAGTTGCAAAAGATGGCTTTTAGTTCATTGCTGAAAAATAATTGATGAAAAATCCCTAGATAAATGCTGAAATGCCAGACTCATCTGCTGCTGTCATTGGGCTAATTATAGTGGTTTCTGAACTTCTGCAGTTAAGCAAATGACAGGGTTTCTATTATAAACCTAATTTTTAAAATTCATCAGTGAAAAAAGAGCCCTGCTTTGAACTGAAACTTACAAGTTAAAAAAAAGAACATGATTTTGCAGACATAGAAAGCTTGTTTTATAGCAGAAGAAGTAAAAATGTAGCTAATAATTTTGATTAGTAACTAGTTTCAAAATATCTCCTGCACTGGATTTACCTCTAGTATTTTTATGATATATTTTGCTGTATAACCAAAATATTTATATTTCAGTGAGTAGGACTGAATACATTTTAAATGGTTTGAATATAATAACTGGAGAAAAGAAAAGAAAAAACAAACAATGCACAATTCATTCTAGTAGAAATAAAGAGGTCATATTTCAAATAAATGTTTAAGCTTACACTATGGACATCGAAGGCATCCACTGTTATTTTTCAGATTTTCCATTCAGACCATTCAAAAATATCTCCCTAAGTATTATTCCCAGCATATTTACAAGTATTTTTCACAAGGTAATAAAGATATAATAAATAGTCCTATCTGGCCATGCCTTTCAATATTGGTGTAATCTTCTGAAGTCAATGAGTGCCAGTCTAAAACATCATTATCTAAACATATGCTGATGGCAGGGCCCTCTCAACAGCAAGGCCCAGGCTCAGAGAAATGCAGTGAGCCACAAAACCACCTCCTCTAAAAAGAGATTTTCTGCCTAATGATCCCTAACTGAACTTAGCCCTTTTCCTGTGCTGTGAGCAACCAACAAGCAACATATTTAGGATCATCTCTTACTGATCCCTTGCTCCATCTTGAGCTGAAATTCACATTTCATGGTGGTGGGCACTAAATCAGTGCACACAATAATTTCTGCAAAAGCATCAAGCACAAACATATTTCTGACCAGCAGTTCAAGAAAACCACACAGGACTACTTTTTAGTAAGAGTGTACCTTTTAGTAAGAGTGTATCTTTGAAGGACCTCGACTGCGCAGTCAACATTCACTGGTGTACAACTTCTGACCACCCTAATAATACAAAGAGTAAAAATAGATCTTTATTTACTTGCTGTCCTTTGGTTGTACTTTACACTGAACTTTTCATTCTTTGTGAGAAAACCTCAAAGTGACTCCTCCAAAGAATACTCCTTTGCGCCATCAATCCGCCTGTTCCTGAAATTCAAACATCTCTAAGTCCCGGTAATGACATGACCCCAAAACATTCCTCTAGCAGCATTCCTCCACCCGATGAGCTGGTGGCCCTTGCAAAGAGACCAGCACTCTTAAAAGAGGCTACTAAAGTCTCCATAAGCTAAAATAACATTTTAAGTATCAGGAATTCACCTGAATACAAATGTATTTTTTCATTTTTAAAGATTTATCTGTACATTTATCAAAATTATTTTGTGAAGGGAGATACACTAAGCCTGGGGAGACTTCAATGATTTTACTTTATATACCTCTACAAATCTATGGTTATAAGTTCCAATAATATGATGTTGGTGTTAATTTTTTCAAAATAACTGCATGAAGACAAAACAGGACAAAAATAAGGCACTGGACTAACAGGTCATTCATCACAAAATTAGATATTCTGAAAATCAGGGTCTACTTTTAATTGCAACACCGGCCTAGTATGCTTATGAGTGTTATTTTTGCACTAAATTATTTAGTAATTATGCAAAAAAGCCCTGAAATTTTGCAAGTTCAAAGCTATTTCTCTTTAACCTTTGTCCAGTATGTAAAGTCTCTTTCTCCAGCCAACAACTGACAGAACGAGAGGACACAGTCTGAAGCTGCACCAAGGGAAATTTAGGTTGGATATTAGGAAGAAGTTTTTTACAGAAAGAGTGATAAATACTGGAATGGTCTACCCGGGGAGGTGGTGGAGTCACCATCCCTGGATGTGTTTAAAAAGAGTTTAGCATTCGGTGCCCTGGTTTAGTTGAGGTGGTGTTAGGGCATGGACTCGGTGATCTTGAAGGTCTCTTCCAACCTAGTGATTCTGTGATTCTGTGATTCTGTGATTCTGTGAAAGTAAGAAGAAGACTTGTCTTTGTGCACTTTTCCATATTCTCTGAAGACTGTAAGTTCACTTTTTCATGCTGAAATTAAAGTACCAAACATGAACAGATGTTATAAATAGCCTATACTCCTGTAATAAGTAAGGTACTTGCCTTTTCTTGATGCCCAGTTGCCACTGGTTGTTCCTTTCTCTTGTTTGTTTTTTTTTCTTTAATTGAGTACTCTAAGGATCTGATCTCCATCATAGGCTGAGGAACCAAATCCTGAGTGACAGGTGGTCTGTCCCACACTGAAGCAGATTGTGAGGGGATAGAAAGGTTTCTGCTTTTTTTTAAGTTGTACTGAAAAAATCTGTTTTGTTTGAACTATTTTCTCTTTGACAAGCTCTCTGTTCATGTCCTCAGGTTCTTTGAGATTTGCCGGAGCAGGGATGTTTCAGTCAACAGTAGGTCCATTTACAAGACCCGCAGAGCAACCAGGGACCTTAGAGGTCCTCTGACTGGTCAAAGGTCCTCTGCACAAAGCTCTCTGGTCAAAGCTCACTGCATAACTCAGCTCAGGGAAGTTTCTGATCAGATATAAATTTTTGGGGGTTGGTGCAACTCATCCTCAAGCCAAGCTGAAATACAAACCACATGGATAAATGTGGTAAACGTATTAATGGCTAGGAGGCAATAGCAGGGGTGGAAAAAAACTACACCTTTCTGAGACAGTTCATTGCTGTCATCCTTGCATTTGGTGGTGATAACACACTCCTGTTTAACCCCACAAACAGGGCAGCAAGTCTGCATGAGACATGCTGGAGAAAAGTCAGAGTTAAAACTTAACACAGAAGGTTAAAGCTTTCCCCAGAGGACAGTCTTGTACTGAAATATCCCATTTTTTATAGTTCTGAGCTTTCAGTGTGGAAATCCTGATTTCTGTAAAAACCTTGTTATGAGAAAGTAAAATAAACCAGCAAAACCTCAAACTAAAATACTTACACTTAACTCAATACTTACATTTAACTCTATTTTTTTCTTGAGATCTTTGTGAAATACATCCACTACCAACATTCAAGTAAGAATTAAAAGGTATTTATCTTGTTAAAACACAGTTCCTCAAAAAATCCAGCATTAAATATGTATAAAATTTCAACACCACTTGAAATTTCAGATTTGCTAGTTTTGCAGCACTTTGTACCAAGTTTTGAAATCCTTTCCCACAATACAGGAATTCCCATTTTTGCTCTGATCTACAATCTCTTACTTGACATAAATAATACACACACACCCCTTTCATACAACTAATGAACATGGCTGGAATGTCAAAATGAATACATTATTTTATAGGTGCCATCATTGTGTTCAATGTTGCCACTCAAGACATCTGAAGAGCACACAAGCATTTGAACAGCATGCAATTGGCATGGTGGAGCACAGACCGGTACCCAGCTGGTCACGGTCCAGTTCTATTTGCTAGGATGGTGACAGGCAATGAGAAAATATCTAATCCTGACTTGAAGCATGAAGAGACTAGCAACAGCCAAGTAACAACTGGAAGAGGGATCCCCCAGTATGGCACAGCCCTACCTTCAATGAGCCACAGGCCCAAAGGGTCTCTAGGACTCTTTCTGTGCTTTGTTATTTCAAATTCTTTGACAATGATATAGCCGAATATGAAGATATAGCCAAATATACTGGAGCTAAATATGAGGATCTGTCTCATGGGGACCATTGCATAGACATAAAACGGATCCTCTTTCCTCTTCAGTGGTGGTTACATTCTTGCTTACCAAATACATTAATTAGAAACCACAGATCTTGACTCATTTTAAGTTATGTGACTGACTAACAGATTGAACACAAGATGGGTGATGCCAATTCTAGCACATGAATATTTGCCACCTGGATTCAGTCCATTTCTGATTTAAGATTTTTCAGTGATAAGAAATGAAGCTGCAACTTCTGTATCTTTGACTCTGTAACCACGGAAACCAGCATTAATTATATGTATCACTAAGTTTTAAATGTATTCAGATTTAACACATAACTCTGAAAATATTGAGGCTGTTTTTCTTTTTCTCTCTCACCTTAATATGTTACAGTTTGCCTTCTGGCTTATTTGGCTTATAAGCAGTTTCACTCATAAAAAGATAAAAGTATGTAGGCGAAAATTACACTCATTTTCTTTTATGTAACCAAGAGGTAGAGCCATGTAAATGTTTGATCACTCACTTCCTACCACTGCTGTAATCACATGTGTGGGGTTACATTTCATGTTAAGGAGCTGCCATTCCCAACAGTGAGAAAGCAGCAAAGTTCTGCCACTGACTTTATGAAATAGCAACATCTCCATGGAGGACCACAATGATGACTCATGGAAACAGGAATATGAAGGAAAGGAAACAAGGAGGAAAGAACCCCACAATTTTCTCATTCTTCCTGCTGCTGTACCATAACCCTATAATAAATGCTAGAGGAAAAGTTGAAATAAACCTCTGAGGAAATCTGCATTCCCAGACTTACAACTGACATTTTGGTTTAGTGAAGTGCCAAATTCCTAATCATGTTTCTTCTGTTTTATCAAATTCTGTGATTGATGCCTGAAGGATCCTGAACCTGCACATTCATCATTTAGGCCATGAAATTATCAGAGACACATTCAACCACTTCGTACTCTTTTCCGCAGCTAAATGGGCATCTGCTGTAGTCAAAATATGATGTGGAAGTGCCAGAGAACTGACAGGCTAAGGCTTTTAGATCACAAGCCTTTCAGTTGTCGTCCCTTTTATAATCCATACCAATAGCTGAGTATGGAAATGCAACTCAAGTGCCAGAACTCAGGTGAATGACAATGATCCAGGCTTGGACCAGAACTTCTGGGTATGACCACACAAATGAGTGGAGAAGTATCTGGGACTAAGCCCTGGAAGCAGAATTCAATCATAATAGTGATAAATTGTGAGGCCCATCCTCTGGATCGTTCTGGCCAGAACCAGCTAACAGTTTCCAAACAATTCCCAGACACAGCTCAAGAGCTGTCACAGATTCAGGACTTTTTGCAATGCGTAGTTTGGGTGTGGCTACTCTATTTTGGAGACCAAATGCATCTGTTAGCATGGACACAGCCCATAAGTGCCAAAAAACAGACCCAAATATGATATATTAGTATGAAAGGGACCACTGAGGTAGAAGTTTCATGTGAAGTTCACATGTGCTCAGTCATGCGGAGCAACAGGTTCAGTTCTCCATGACCATCTGGCTGCTGGTCTCCATCTACATTTCACAAAATTTTCTCACATTGATATCAATCAAACTAAACTGAAGGGACTGCACAGGAGCTTGAGAAGGCTACAACATCCTCCATGGCTCTGTTTTCTCTGACCAATTTAGTGTTCATAACCAGCCTGCTCAGGAAAATAAAACTACCCATCCCTGGAGTCAACAAGGGACAAGAGTTGTTTGGGTATTTAGGGAAAGGTCACTAGTTTTCCTAGGCTCCTTATCTACTCAATGCAGAGACAGATCCCTCCAGAAGGTGATTCAAATGAATTGTTGAAATTCAGCTGCAGTAGAGGAGAATTCAGAGCCATGAGCCTCCTAGGACAGGCTAACTTCAGGTGCCTCCCACCACACTTGAATTCCTCAGAATATTTTAAGATAATCTTTGATCATTTATTAACCTAAACCAAATACTTTGCATTTCATAATCAAACTTCAACAAGCAACTGCTGCTTTAGAATGTCATCTCTAGTAGATAAGACAGAGAAAAAAGAGGAATGCCAAGTGAAAGTCTCCTGTTAAATGGCCACAGGCAAATCAGCTTTAAGAAAATCTGATATCCATAGAGAGTTTGATTCTCCATGTTTAATAACACCCAAGAAATCCAGGAAGGAAGAAATACCTGAGGCTATCAACTGAAAAGAAAATAAAACAAGCTAATACTGAAAGGGTTGCCTCACTTTATCCTGTCCTGTTTCACAGAAGAGACTTTAGATCCAGGTGCCGTTTTCTACCTGGTCTTATTGTGCCAATGTTGTAAATCAAAGATCATGTTTATCCAACAACAAAATACCAAAATGATCACTTCTTATTTCAGGAAAATAACAAATTTGAGAAGAAGAAGTAGATATCCCTGAACCAAACACACTAGCTAAAATATATACCTTTTCCTTCTTATACTATTGATTTGCTCACTGGTGTTGAGATGCAACATTTATCTTTGGTTTACTTACTTTTAATGGTAGCTTTCAAGACACTAAAATGTGGACACTATAATGAATCTCCTGAAGCCTATGGGAGCAATTTAATAACCTCCGGGAATGACACATTAGGACTGCACAGGCCTTCTTATTTATATTGTAATAGTTCCTGTTACTAGTGGACATTTTGGAGACAATCTGGTTCAGCCCCTGTGCCAGGCTGGGCCAGCGATGATTTGTCTTTGCTGAGAGTCAGAGCACTGCACTGGTATGTCAATAGGCTAATTAATTCCTGAAAACACAAGCTGCCCTAATTAAAAAGCTGTAAAAACACAACATGTTTTGAAATAACCTGAGTTCCACATGAGATAGCAGTAATTGACACCACTGAATTTTCTCCTGATTTTGAGGGGCCAAATGAAGTTAATGGCCGGATGGTTTCTTCTCAGTAGCCACAGAACCTGATTTGCTTTCAGTATGTATCTCCATGCAAAAATCAATTCAACTCAGATTCTTCAGCTTAAGAAAAAAATCATCTGGAAAGAAAGTAGAATACACATCTATACTGTCACAGTAGGTATGAGGGAGAGAAACAAGGAATGACTACCGACTGTTTCTTATTATACAAAATTTAGAATCAACTAATGAAGTTATCAGGCAATAAGATGAGAATAAGTGAAAAGAAGTTGCCTACCCCCAAGAAACACACACAAAGCAATAATTAAATTACACAATTCATCACCACAGGATACAGTTGTTTATAATCAAGTTCAAATAGGGATGAGATCAATTCAGAGAGAATCAAACACAGATGACCCAGATCCTACGTGTTCTCCTTGAACACAGTTTTACTTATATACTTGTGTAAGCGTCTGTTACCAGCCAATGACCAAGACAGGAAGCATGACTTGTACCTGAGGAGCTGTGCCTATGGTTCTCTTAGCTTGTCTTGGTCACATCATCAGGGCTTAAGAATGAGAACTAATTGTACTTAGTACTGACACCAAGGGGATTGCAAGGCAGTTTTGGAGACATGTTTCCCTCACCCAGTGGATCAAGGGTCTGATTACGCAAACCGATTCCTAAAATATTCCCAGATGACCACACATCCTCTGGCATACCCACTGCAAATGGCTGTTATGTTGTATCACCATGCAAAGCTTGCTTATTGCACTTAAAAATTAAAAAATCTCCATTGGTGGTTATTTTTTGCTATGTTTATTAAACATTTTCCTTCACATTACTAAATCATTGAAGTCCTAAACTCACCCCCTTATTATTTTTCAAAAGATAAAGAGCTGAGGGGAGAGGGGGCAGGGAAAGGGGAGACAGTGCAGAATAATGGAGTTTGCCTCCTCTTTACTTAATCAAGAGAGCTATATCTTTAAAAACCAACCTCCTACAAGCTGCTCTGTACACAAAGTCACTGCTCTATTGCTCCTGGCAAATAACACTGTCCTTTCATGAACTCTTCTAAGGCCCAGGGTTTTCCTAATCTTTTCAGATTTTTAGATTTTTAACAAATAAAATACCTTATATTCAGCTATACTTTTAAAGAAAAATTACTCCAATGAGAGATTTAGTGAGACTAAATGATAATGGTTTCTGAAACTGAGGTTGCTGAGAAGGCTAGCTCAGAAGGGTTTACCTTCTGAGTTCCAGTTCAATTATTTCCTATTCAGTGCAGCTTGGACTGGCTGCCAAGACTCACTGATATTAACCCAACTTCTGAACTCACCCCTAATTATCTCCAGAATATCCGACAGCCAACTGAATGCAAAACTCATTGGTATTTCATCCTATTACAGGAGAAAGAATTGGGCCCATTGAACTGGCTTCTTTGTCTAAGCACAGCACTAAGCATCTGCATGAATTCCTATTCCCTTCCGCACAAAGAAAACACTGCTTTTGCAGCAAGAGGGTAGCAGCTCTATTCGGCAGTGCAGCTCAGTACTTCATGACACTGTCTGCAATACATCCTCCTATAAAAGCAAACTCGAGCCCACCCATGCCTGAAACTCAATTTAAATTGTGGAATCTTAACAATCCATCCAAAAAACTGTCAGAATCCATTGTAATACAAGACTGTTTCAAGGAGGATTTACAGGTAGCAGGTCTTCGGTAGATGGTGGTGTTACACATCTGCGAATTCCCATTGCTGTGCATAATTAGGGAGTATTTACATATGCTACTGCTTTTCACTGTTCTGAGGCACTCAGAGGATGCCAAGCTACTGTATCATAAATCGCGTTGTTGAAGCAGATGGAGCTCCTTGCTCAGTTAAAACTCAGAGCTAGGCTTAATTAGAAAAGCCTGTGCAGAATATTCTTTATGTCTTTAACAACTTATCGAGTTCTTTATATTGCAAAGCAATTCAGATGAGAGGTCTTTTGAAATGTGTTGCTAATAAGCATTTTTACAGTCTCTTGTAGACGGCTCAATCACTGCACACTGAATGATTATTTCCCACCCTTGTCCAGGCACAGTTACACTGCAATTTTCCTCTCTCTTTCCCTCTTCCAGAAAAATTACACAACTGGCTGCTTCTCTAGTATTGCCCACGTAAGGATCTCAGAACACTGCCCCTGTGAATTATCACAGCACTTCTTCAGGATACTAATCTCATAAACTTTTGAAGACATTGAGGGCAAAGAGATTAACATGAAGATTCTTTAAAAGTTGCTGATGGTTTGGTTGCTTTTCCTTTTTAGCTCACACTGGCCTCACTTTCAGAAGCCCAGGTCAGCCACAAACCTGAGCAATGAAAACTGAATGCTTCAAATCTTAGTTAATTTTTCTGAGCTCAAATTGGATCTGTGTTGGTACCCTGGCTAAGCTGGTGTTGCAATTCAAACCTGTAGAACATCATTTTGCAATTTTTGGTCAAGGAGTGGGCTGGAGAATCCTACATAGTAGGAGATTTGGCTTTTATTTTTAAATAATTTAGGCAATTTAGTAAGGTCCCCACATTGGTTCAGTTTTGCAAGGCTTCATCACTTGGTCCTGTGGTTGTGTTTGAGAAGTTAGAGCCTCTCCACAGCCAATCCCATGCTCAGCTGGGTGGGCCATGGTGCAGGCTAGCCCAAAAAATCACTCCTTGTTTGTAGCAGCAGCACACAGCAACCAGGAGGCTCTCCAAGCCATGTGCTGGGGAGCAGCTGCAGAGACAGCTTCTGGGGGAAATCACCTCAGATCATGCACAGCTAGTGATTATAAAATTCAGCTAAAATCAGCATTAAATGCAGTGGCCCTGGCTGCACTTGTGTTCTACAAATATGATGCTGAGAGACCTAAACGGGATCCAAAGGGATTTGTTTATTAGTCTTGGCGATGTGTTGGAGGCTGAGTTAGATAAACAAACAGCATTTCTGCATGCTGAAGCGATGCACCTCAGCTGAGTAGCCCTGCCAGATCCAAGCAAACTCTTCCTTTGTGGCACTGATAATCTGCTGGGTGCAGGGCATGGGCAACTGCCAGCCAGTGCAGAGTGTTGGTGCTGCACATAAAGCCTTCTCCCTCCTCGCATCTCTTCACCACATCTGGATGAGGACCCTGCCCTCCAAACTGGGATCTTGTGGTCAAACTGTCTCTCCCTCTCAGGCTTCTCTGCAATTTAACACACTTCCCTCTCAGCAGTCTGGAGATGCAATCTCCTCAGAAGCACAAAGCTGATAGGAGTGAGTAGCAATGTCCTCCTTCCCCCACCCAATAACATCAAACATGACATTTTGAAACAAAATTGGGTCAGTGTTAGGAGCAAGATTATAGGATACAGGTTGCTTCTCATTCCATGTAAACAAATAGGGGACTCTGTACAGGGATTCTGAGCATGTAGTTGCACTTTCCTTGGCAGAACGAGTATTTTGAGGCTTCTGCCCTATTCAGCCCTTGAGGACACATTTACATTCAAGACCAAATTTCTTTTCTCCATTTCATGCTTCTGTATATCTGTATGTGGCTGCAGCAAGGCCAGCATCCCCTTAGGGGTATTAGACCAAGCCAAAAGCAAAAGAACAGTAAGAACAGTAAGAAGGTAAAGCCCAGCCAAGCAATCAAAATGGACTTTGCACTCTGGTAATTCCCAACTTGTACTCTACCCAAAAAAACCAGCAAGCTATGTAAAATATGTTAAGAACTGCTGGGAAAAGCTAGCAGGTGAAACGTGCAAGTGCACACAAGCTATCACCACAACCCATCATAATCATGCTGTTCTCATGTTCCTGTTGTGACCACCTGCAACCTGTTAGCTAGTCTCCTGGCATGGGAGAAATGCCGGTTTCTATCCTCCCACCTTTGCTGCTTCTGATGTAACTTAGTCAGGAAATTTTGTCACATACTACCATAGCCTTAAAATGTACATACTGTATCTGACTCACCACTCCTGACCCTCCCAAAAAAAGGGTTATGGCTTTCAATTTTGGGATCTGCTTAGCAGCAAAATCAGCTGCTGACAGAACACAATGCATTCAACAGTCCTGAAGCCTAAGAGAACAAAACAAAGGTAAGTGGCCAGGCAAAGCCCACAGAGGTAATAAAAGAACAAAATTATTTACACTGAAAGAAACTATAGCAGCTTCTCAAAAACAGATCTGTGAACACATTAACTTCTCTTTAATCACAGTAAGGAGACTGAGAGGTCATATACCAGTCACTAACTACTTTGAATGTCACCCTTTTGTAATTCACTCAAGCCACAGACAGCCTGTGTTCCAGAATCTCCAGAGACTCACACCATGGACATAGCACCACCAGCTGTGAAAATCAAATTATCTGCCTTTCCAGTTCATTTCCTGAGCAATGGTTCTTCCACATTCAGAGATTGTGTATAGCAACATCTTTCTTCCATCAACCTGTTATCTTCCAAAGATCCTCATTGCTCCTCTTCACAGCAAAATGTCTGTGAAGAGATCTATGCTGTGAGCTCTCAGCACCCTGGTCCCTCTAATATTGTTAGTGACTATTGTCTTTTCATCTTTATAGTCTTTTCTTGCTATGGCACGTTCAGAGGCCTTGTCACAGCCTGGTTTCTCTCCCTGGTTATATTCTTCCTCTTCCAGTTCTCAAAAGCTAACTACAAAGACTTCCCACGTCACCCTTCTTTTTTGGTAAAATATCTTTCCTTCCCATTGCACAGGAGATGTGTACTTTGTTCTCTCCACCTGCTCAGAACATCTTCCTTCCCTTCACACTGTGCAATTATCGTTCACAAGCTGCTTTAAGCTCTGCAGCAGCCCCAAATGCTAAAAATCCCAGCAAACATCACTGAACAACTGCTTCCTCCAGTGTGAAAAGCTCATAAATGCCAGATATGCCACTATGTGCAGTGTTATCTGCACATCTCCCTCCAGTCTCCACCTCCGAAATAATCCCCCCACCTCTGGAACAGGAGAAGATGCTTAACTTCTAGAGTCAGAAGCTGCTTGCCACAAGTGTCAAATTAGCAGTAGAGACTGAATCCTGCTGAGTTTTTACAACTTTCAAAAGCTGTGTCCCACTGTATCTTCTGGCTTTTGAAATGAAATCTCACCATTCACCCCACTGTCCTACCTCATCAACTCTTTTTAATCAGTTAAAGCTGTTCTTGCTTCTTCTTTATTCCCTCACAGCAAAGCTCCTTGCCTGAAAAACTACGGGCACATTTGCTCCTTATATGTTATGATTTCAAGGTCTTTACAAGGGCAGTTTTAAATTTTCCTTGTTCTCTACAGCACCAAAAACAGCAGGTCCTAACTTTGTGCATCACTAAGCACTACACAGTGTACGCCAAATAATGAATAGAGCTGTCAATATTTAACTTGCTGAGCATTTCCCTGGGGCCCTCAACACACCTCTCGGAAACTCCTGCTTAGAGGTCCTTTCACAATGAAGAAAACCCATCCATTTGTTCAACTCATTTTTTTGACTTTTCTGTGGTGTGACCTGCAAAACACCAAAACAATACTTCCATATCAGGTTCATCATCTCTGAACACAAGACCCTCTGCCTTTTCTCTCCCTCTCAGATCAAGGCAGCTCATTGAAGTGTGAGACTCCCTAATCTAGTATCTTCAGCCTTTTCTCACCACACATTTCAAGTTCAATTAGTGAGAGTGGAGAGGGGACAGGCCTGACATGCAGGAGAGGCTTGAACAGGCTTTTTCCCTTTTTCCCCTGTTGTGGTTTAACCCCAGCCAGGAACCAAGCCCCCGGCAGCCACTTGCTTACTCCTCCACCAGTGAGATCAGGGAGAGAATCGAAAGGGTAAAAGCCTGAAAACTCATGGGTTGAGATAAAGACAGTTTACTAGGGAAAAAAAAAGCCGTGCACAAAAGCAAAGCAAAACAAGGAATTAATTCAGCACTTCCTATGGGCAGGCAGGTGTCCAGTCATCTCCAGGACAGCAGGGCCCCATCACACATGACAGTGGCTTGGGAAAACAAACACCATCACTCCAAATGTCCTCCCCTTCCTCCTTCTTCCTTCCATTTTATATACTAAGCATGATGTCATATAGTTTGGAATATCCCTTTGGTCAGTTGGGTCACCTGTGCCACTGTGAAGCGAATTAACTCTACTCCAGCTGAAACCACCACACCCCACAGAATCTGTCCTCAATAAAAAGTAGGCAAGACAGAAACTTTAATGAAGAGGTCCCTTTTTCATATTATGATCAAATCTGTCTACTCCTTAAGGAGCTCTGAACATTCCAAGGACATCCAGACTAGTCCAATGGGCAGGAGAAACTACCTGGCAGCTGGCTGATTCAGAAAGATGTATTCTTTTCCCAGAAAAATGGAAATTTCTTCAAGCTAGAACAGTAGTTGGATTTAAAAAAGCATACCTCATGAGCAGCACAAGGCACAGGAAAATAAAAAACAAGGGGAGAGAGAAACTGTCTTAAGAGTGTGTTTAGCAACTATGCTTCAAGGTCTTGCTGAGCAGTGTATAAAACGTAACACAACAGGACTTTTCAGCTTGAGGTAACAGGGAAGGCAGGGAGGGCTGATTCTGGAGGTCCTACTGCTCACTGATGCTGTGCCAACATTCAAACAGGGAAAAAAACATGAAAATAATCTCCCTTCAGCTTGGGGCTTAAAAGTCCATATATGAGGCAACTTCAAAATATATTAAAGCTTCCCACATAATTTCCAACATAAAGAAAATTAAGGAAGTCAGGCTTTGTCTTAAAGAATCACTTTTTTCAAATTGAGGAAGTGCTTAAAGTTGAAAGAGTTGTGAGTTAGATTCACAGTGGATACAGACAAAACCAGAACTTTTGAAGAGAATTACATTGCCTTTCCTCTGATGAACATCTGCCTCTATTGTCCTGGTTGCAAAATCACCCGTTTCAAAGACAGATCAACTTTTTGGTACCCAAAAAGGCATTCATCTTTATATGTTCTTTGTTGTAGCTTCAAAGTAGGATTACATAGTCACTGATAAATACAGGAACTTATTTTGCCATGTCTGGATGTCTGATCTTGCATAAATAGATTTTTGTTCAACAAACAATGTTTCCTGTTGCTTTGTTACTCGGGTTAATTTTGGCATTGCCACATGCTAAGGGATATATTGCTTTGAGTCAGAAAACAGCAGGGATGCTGTTTGTCTGGAATGCAAAGAGAATGGAGCCAATCACTACAGAAAATAAACACTGGGCCCTATGCTTTGCCACTGCTCTGATTCTGAAGGTGGCACTTGGTCTGCCTGAACACAAAAAACACTGACATTTTTAATACTGTGACTCAGCCCACATGTGTTCGCTGCAGAGTGATACACCACTGTAAAACATTGAAGCATGATATCCAAAGGGAGGTTCTGTCCCACTGGATGGAACAATTAGGGATATTTTGCAAGCACAGCTCTATCCTGAAAGAAGTCCAGCTCACCAGGATACCATGGAAAACTCTCACTGGGTTAGAAAAGACTTCAACCAATAAGACTCAATGGATGCTCCCAACTGCCCATGCAGAGGGTGAGACCATCAAGAATTAGGGCACGAACAAGACAAGCAAAAAGGCACATATTGGTTGCAAAGGAAATTCTAAGACTAGCTCCATGACTCGAGACCTGCTGGTGGATTTGGTCTGGCAGCCTTCCAGGTCGTTGCACAACAGCCTGGTTCAGGTTGCCAGAGACAAACAGATCTGATCATGTCCACTTGTCTCATCTCTGTGTACCATGAGGTGGCTCTTAAGAGATCCCAACACCTGTTGCACTTTAACAGGAGAGAGGTGCAGAGCAGGGGTGTAACAATAAGAAAAGGAAAGCTCATCCTCTGCCCTCATATTTATCCAGACAAAGAGATTGCAGAGACAGTTCTTTGGAGAAAAAACAGGAGTCCATCATTTCTGTAGTAGGTGGCAACATACTCTGCTTAGTACAAGGGCAAAGTGGCATCAGAGTACTTGGAAAGGCCACATAAAAAGAGGAATATTAAGATCTCCAGGGCGTGGCCCTCCAGATTTTGTTTTCTGACGAACAGATTGGAGGTTTTGTGGCACTGCCTTTGTAAAAAGGTGTGAGATGGGACCAGGTGACCTCACCATTTAGGGAAGAATGGTTTTGTCCTTCAATTAACAGCTTCTTTAGCCAACAGTCAGTTTGGTTGCAGTGGGGAAGGAGAAGTGGCCCACTGAAGAATGCCCCACATAAGGAATCCAGAGAAGATCAGTCTAAGGCTGCATCTCCCCCGGCTCATGCCAGGCTAGAAGCCCTGTAGGTATCAGACAATCCTGCTGCCATCAGCCATGCCCACAGAAGAGCAGCCTTCCTTTGGGACAAAGGGGCAGGAAGGTTCCAGCGTCACCCACATTCCAGCACATGATGGAGAAAAGGGGAGGGTTTACCCACCATCTCCCTTCTCTGCCTCGAGTACTACATGGAGGTGAACCCTGTCTCACACAACTCTGACCAGGGCCTTGGATCCCTGTTCATAAGAGAAGCAGGGAGGACGGTGGAGGCAGTCTCTGAAAGCTCCATGTCTCACTTTGTCCCAAGGAGAGGGCAAGGAATGGGTTCAAATACTTCCAGGGTCCTTCTTTGTCATTTCCCCTCTTCCCATTAAACCCCTGTAGCTTACACCTACAGAAACGAGCCTGAGAGACTGTCCTACTTTCTTGCTTCATGCAGATTTCCATCCTTCCTTTGTCAGAAGCCCTTAGACTCTTCCTGTTTGAAAACAGCTTTCAGGCTTTCCGGACTTCCTCGCAAAATGCAATCCAAATAAAAAAAGTCCTATTTCCCCATCCTAGATTTCTGCCCAGGCTGGCTTTGAGTCTACGCTAGCAATGTTAGCATAGACAGAGACTGCAGGAATCCTCTCAGTTCATGCAAGAGCAGCCAAGCTAGAAATCCTTTAGGATTTTCCTCCAGAACACGCGGAGTCTTAGCCTTGAACATTTAAGCCAAAAGTCTGGTTCTCAAGAACATAAAGAGGAAAGAATCAAAGAGGTGGTGCTAGTTCCCTTCTTTTGTCTTTTGGGGCAGGGAACAAGTATATGGAGAATGAAAGGACAAGGACAGGACAAAGAATCTCTTTGCCTGAGTGACTCTAAAATGGGAGAATATGGCTGTACTGGCCCCCTGTAAGTCTTGAGAAGTTAGGTAGATTTTGGACTATGCAGGCAGTCAGACCTCCGGAGACAGGAAGGTGTCCACAACAGAGCCCAGAGCTTGGCTGGGCTGGGCATGGTGTATTTATTAACAGCTTAGATTCACAATAGCCTCCAGGCTCATCCCTCCTTCCAGTCTGCGTGCTTTTTCTCAGGTGATTGTAGAGCCTTGCTCCTTGGCCCAAACTACAGCATGTAGCCCACCAATTCCTCATGTTCTGTACTGACTAACACTGTCTGGAGTGTGAGATCAAGAAAGAGGAGCGAGGTCTCCATATTTGACCACAGTGAGGTTCCTGCCACCCACAATTGCCCAGCTCCAGCTCTAGTTCCATTCCTATTCCCCAGCACAAGTGCAGTGACAAAAGTTTCATGCTTTGGGTCATGGCCAAGCATGGGCTCTTCTGACTGCCCTGACTCACAGTCTCACCCCGTGCAAAATGCACCCATTGAAGGACCCACACCTTCAAGGCCGTGGAACCATGTCCCCACCTGCCTGCTCTCTCTGTTATCTTGACACAAGGCATTCCCAAGCAATGTGCAAATCCATACTGCCCCCACTCACTTTTCATTACCCAGCAGTTTTCTTGTGAGAAATATCCACCAAATCAGTGCCACATATCCAAGAGCACTTCTGCATCTTCCTTCCCCTCTCCTGTCTATCCCTATAATTCCGAAGCACCCTCACAACCCCATCCGAAGCAACCACAGCCTCGAGACGTGCCAGGAAAGCTGACATTACAAAACCAACTGCTTGACTTTCAAAGCCATCCTGCCTGTGGGGAGCTATCAAACACAACTGTTCTGGGCATGCCAGCAAAAGCAGAGTGAAGCAACAGTATTACTGGGAGTTTAAATCCACCTGATATTGTTTTCAAACAGCCATTTTCCTGGTTGATCTTTTAAACATTTCTGAAGATCTCTACGCAGCCTGAATAGAAACAGCAGCAGCTCCCAGTCCTGAGCAGAAATTCACTCACAGCACTGCTCTGAAATCTAAGCCTGTGCACTGGTGTGTTCAATCTCAAAGGACTGGACCAGCATCTATGACCCAAACTCTGCTCACAGCTTCATTTTATACAGAAGGCCACAGTTTTTCATATTTCTTGAAGCTGCTGGGTTCTCTCTCCTGCCTGCTGTACACATGCAGTACTGAATAGCACTGTGGGGTATGTTTACCCTGTAGGGTAAACCCGGAAGGACAATTCAATCACTAGTAAGGAAAAGGGTTTTACCATGGGGCAAACCTATCTGAGTGTCAGTGACTGATGCCCAAATGGTACAAAGGGTTTAGTCCAACTCTCATTAATTTCAGGGACAGCTTCTTGGCTAAGTTACACACACTCCTTTGAACCATATCTTAAGGGCTCCATCCCCAAGGGAAAATAGCTCTTCAGGCAAAAATTAATGCAATGAATAAAACATTTAAGCAAGATCCTTGAGACTTTATTTTTCCTGTGTGTTTGCCCAGTGGGGGCCTGGCATAAACATGCAGGTCAGAGACAAAGCTGCAGAACAAATAATTGGTTATTACTTCTGCCAACCTTAGGACTAATCACTACATGGATATTGGTACCGCTCTTTCTGCCTTCTGCTTTTGACCTCTGCTTTAAGCACGCTCTTTAAATGGAGGATTTTTAAAAAAGAGCTTATGTAGCTTGTCACTCCATTCTTCTGCCTCTTTAGGGAGAGCTCAGCAACAAAGTTCTTTAGGTACCTTCAAAACTGCCAGCCCTGAGTATTAACCCATTTCCCATTTTACCCTAATACTTCAGAGTTCTTCAGCACTAGAAAAGAACATCAGTAGACTTTTAATTCCTTTTTTATAATGGAAAAACATATTCCTCCTTCCTGCTGCTGTGAAAAGTAAAGGATGGAAAAAACAAAAGTTAAATGTTTGGTTCCAGCAGTCTTAGATGTCCAGCCAGTTATCAGTATCTCTTTCTTCATGCTATTTTTATATCTCATGTCTTTATTCCCCTTCACTTCCTCTGCCAGTACAGGCCCTCTCCTACAGCACTGTTCCCTAGCTTAGTGAAGGAAACATTTTGCTGACCACTGAAGAAGAAATTCTGTTTTCTTTAGAGAGAGACTGGAATAGTCTCCTGAGGAAACTGCTAGAAGGCCAATTGATTGAAACAGTTAAAACAATGTTTTTCAGGAACAAGTGGGGAATACACTGTAGAGAACAGTCCTTAACTGGCAAGAAGTCACTCTTACACCTAAATGTACAGAAAGTGCCTGATGATAGTGGGATGATATGGCTTCCACAAGGATTTTCCACTAGGGAGGAGGAGAATAGCTGAAATGCAAAGGGACATGTTTGTATTCCCCCATTAGCACTGCCAGTGCACAGGATTGAGGAGACATGACACAAAGCAGATGCACCCCAGCATGTCCCTTCCCTCACCTTGGCAGGATTCATGTCCTCTGGATCCCTTTTTCCCCCCTGCTCTCTTTCATTTGTCTCTAGAACACAAGTGCTATATTGACATATCAGTAATCCTGACTTTTCTGCTCCTGACACCATCAAATTTTGTAATTACAGAGGAAAGAAAAGAGAAAAAAAAAAGGGGGGGGGGAAATAAAATTGAGCTTGTCTACCACAATTTATTCCTTACAAACCCATTCCACTTCCTGCATTATTGGTGCACTTCTAACGCTTTTTGGAAAGAATTATTCTGGATTGGGCCAAATAAGAAGTTCTGTCAAGGAAAGCCCCTACAAAGAGAAAGACAGCTGAAAAGAGGTAAAAATTTGTAGGTAATGCTGTGGAGTCAATCTGATGCAAAGTCTTCATTAGGATCTAGAAGGGCCTTATCAAAACCAACATTAGCAGAGGAGTGGGTGGTTTTGCAAAGTAGTTACGGAACAGAGGCAAAGAATCAAAGTGTAGTTCTGCCAAAATCTCACCCACCAGGCATGAAGATCCCCAGAGCTCACTCCTGACATGTTCTTACCCCATGCATGAACAGGACAGTGCTATGGCTTCTCTCCAGCATCATGGCCCCAGGACATGAGACTCTGCCGGTGACTCAGATCCACCAGGCATCTGCAGTGGGGACACAATGCAGGGGGGAGGTGCACCTGAAATATGACATCTAGTTGAGTCTTACTACACATGTGAAACCTGTACAACATGCTACTCACACCTCCAGTCCATTTTATGACCAGATACAGGAGGTCTCACCCACTGGGGGAACAAAAACAAACTAAAAATGTGAGCATGGAGCTGTCCCAGAGATAACACTGGATGCCAGACTTAGTATTTCTAAGCAGTGAGTGATCTAACACTAGTATAGCATAGGAGAGCATCCACAAAACACACGAAGATTGGTCAGGCCCAGCATCAAAACCAAAACTGCAATTAAAGCGAATGCCTGAAGAACATAAGTTCTGTACCACAACACTGACCTTACAGAAAGTCTTCCTATAATTAAATCAAACTCTACAGCAAATGTTTATGCCATACTGTAATTGGACCAGCTGCAAGATCTGCAATGATGGAAACTCTTTGAAAAGGTTAGAATTATAATTCTATAATATGAGCTTATTAATGGACATTTTATCATTTAAACAGTGAGTCAGGAAAAATACTTTTCTTTCTTTCTTTTTCTTTCTTTCTTCCTGAATTTTGCTGTGGATGCAGACATTGTGAGCAACTGTCACTCATACTTTTTTTATTTGCAAATGTTTCTCTTCCTATGGGAACAGCAATCATGAGACCATTTGAAAAGAGGGCTTAAAGGCTTAAAAAAGTAGTAGTATCGTGCACTCAAAAGAAAGCTTTGGAAAAAAATCTCAAAAGCAGTAGGGTTTTATACTGAATAAAAGCTAGGAATAATACTTTTTTTTTCTTTCTTTTCTAAATGCCACTTTGCAACTTCAGAATTTAAAATTCAAAAAACTACTTTATTCCCAGCTAAATATAGCCCTGCATTCAACCCTAGCTGAGGTAAAGGTGTTTCTACAGGGAACTCCTATTAGTCTGCCATATTCTCAAACCACAACAACAGACAAGTTTTTGTCATTATTAACGTGTGGAGCTGCATTTCCCAATGTTCTTGTAGGAATATGAATCACACTGACATTCAGCAGGATTTGTGCTCCTAGATAATATTTGAAAATTCTAACCATAAATATTTATATTCAAAATATTGCCTGGAATATATCTCAATAAAGCCACGGCCCCAGTTGCACAGAGTAATGACAGAGTAACATAAATAGTAACAGCAAAACCCAGGCGTTGCACAGGCGAGCCCCTAGCGTGGGTCTCACTGAGGAGGAAGGCTGAGCATGGTCCAGTGTGGGATGACACAGTGAACCACCTCACTACAACCCTGACAGACAACAGCAGAGCAGAAATGCCCAGCAATAGCTGGTATTTCAGTGGCATTTCAGCCCGGCACTTAGTGTGCTAATTACAGCAAATGCCAATATCGTGTTCCAATAGGACAAGGGGTAATGGTTTTAAACTGAAGGAAGGCTGAGCCAGATTAGATATAAGAAAGAAGTTTTTTTTATAATGAAGGTGGCAAAACAGTGGAACAGGTTGCCCAGAGATGTGGTAGATGACCCATTCCTGGAAACATTCAAGGCCAGTTTGGATGGAGTTTGAGCAGCCTGGTTTAGTGGAAGATGCCCCTGCCCATGGCAGGAGTGGTGGACTAGATGCCCTTTAAATGTGTCTTCCAACTCAAACCATTCTATGGTTATACGGTTCCATGATTCTATGAAATAACACAGCCCTTCCCTGTAAAGCTCAGTCGAGGCCCTTGCACTCCACAGAGCACATGTGCATGGGCATCAGCAGGGCTTTTACCCCCACAGGTAGGGTCACAAGCAGGGCCACAGGCAGGATGCAGGCAAGACGTAGGCTGGATGCTGGCAGGGCTGGCTCCATGGGGCCACTGTGACACCTCCTGGCTGCAGAGCTGTGCTCGGTGGGCTCACATTTGTACTGTTGCACAGGACTCAGAGAAATGGCAAGCCAGAAAACCCAGACTTCCATTTCCAAAGGTGGGGCTGGGGGGAAAAAAGATAATTTTGGAATATTTCAGGGATGCACTTGAAGTGCCGCATGCTGGGATGGAGTTGTGAAAACAGAACAGCTGGGAGATTGCAGCAGCAGAGGATGGGGTAAAGACCAGTTCAATGACCTTCCAGATGGCCCTTGGATGTCAAAGTACAGTTTCAGCAGTGAAACCACTGTAGGAAAGCTTTCAATCAGAAAAGCAGTCTGGAGGAGAGGTAAGTATGTCAAATGAGTACAAAAGCTGTGGAACTGGAAACAGCAAATCTCTGGGTGAATTAGCAACAAGGGATCAGATAGTCATCTGGCAATACTTGTCTAAGATTTACATAGCATTCAAAGTAAAGTGAGAAAGAAAAGAAGTAGACACTGCACAAGTATTTCCCACAGGTGGTCAGGGTGAAAACCCTTGGGAAATAAACTCTGGAGAGACCCAGAAGCTAAAAGCAGTCATGTAGAGCCAAGAGAAGACCTTGATAAGCAGCTTTCCTATGTCAGAATACAGCCCGCACACACAGTACACATGTTACCACAGAAAGTGCTTCCAGAGTCCCATCATCTCTCCTGCCAGGACATTGCTGTCTTGTGAGGGACATGCATCCACATGGACCATTCCAGCAGAGAAGAGAGAGCAAAAAAGCTAATTCTGTGGAAAGACATTTAAAAAAAAAAATGGAAGTTTCCTCTGTAAGACAGGTATTCACAAATTCAGCTTTGCCCCCGAAACAAAGACACAAAGCTCTTTAGACAAAGCAAACATCCCAGCACTCAACGTAAGTTCAGAGTAGTGGAGCTGGTCAGGTATAAGATCCTCAGCTTTGGTTCAAGGGCCACATTCCCCTCAGCACTTACTTATGTTCTGGGTACCCAAGAGTGCTCTAGATCAGCTTAGCACTGTAGCAGAGTTACAGCAGCTTATGCAGCCCACAATAAGAGGCATGGAAAATTCACCTGAGCTGTGCTCTGCTGTGACTACTCTGCAGCTGATCCAAAAGTCAGCAAGTGAAAAGCTGCTGAATATCTGCACGATGCTGCTGTGGTGTCCTGGCAAAATTTCCACAGAAGAGTAGTGGATGCCCAGCTACAGAGCATCCTTTTGTTAAAAAGCAATAATTTCTCAGTTTCCAAGTGTTGCATTATTATTCTATTCCCCGTCAAGCAAGAGAAATAGGTTTCAAATTTACACACGACTGATTAGATTACCTGAGTGATCCACTGATTTCCCTTGGCAAATGAACAGAAATGTTAATGCTGCACAAGAACTGTACCTGGTATAACATACTCTTCTCACCTGGCCATTGCCTGTATCGCATAGAGCAGCAAATGGGTTTACTGTCATTAAAGTCCCAGCTTCAATAAATCCGTTGCTCTAGCAAGAGCTACTCTGTGCAAGCTGGTTTGAAAACAATTAAACCCATTTTTTTTCTATTCTAGCTGGCAGCTCTTCCTAACCCAAGCGACACCCACATTTTACAAAACCCTTTCTCTGCACACCACAGTGTGAGAGCATTTGCCAGCATTAAAACGTCTTTTTCTCACATCTACCACTATCATTAAGGGGCAAGGTTTTTATATGAGTTCACCAAGCCAAGATGTCAAGCAGACCAGTCATAATCTCTAGCCATGCATGATGCACTGCCCTTGATTCAGTGCTTCTAAAACAGCTCCTGAGTGCAAGACTGGACCGATGCCCACATCTCAGCACAATTGCCGGGGTGACGTGACCCAGCTGGGTTACGTATGATTTGGATTCATACTGCAACCACATCATCCTGTTGCACTAGAAATAAACTTTCACAACTGCTATTTGATAGAGAAGGAGTGTGGTGAAAGGGCTGGGTGGGACAGAGTTAAGATTACAGTAAATGGGCTGTAATGTTGCAGGCAGCAGCAGCAGCCATGAGATCAGTTACGTGCCGTTTAGAGTGGTAACTCCTCATTTCCTTGTTTTTTCTGGGTCTGCGTCTAGCATGTGGCTGCCTGAACAAATCAGCTTAATGCGTTTCTCCATCTGTTGGGATATAGTGTGATAAGCTTGTATAATTTGTAAGTTAATTATTTACATATGTTCCTGAAACTGGAGGAAAAGAGAAAACTGTATGCAGACAATGAGCAAGGATGGAGGAGAAGTTAAGGTACACAATGATTGTATTCACCTCTGATCTCACTGCAGCTCCAGGGCAGCTTGGTGGTTTCTGAGGATTTTCAGGAAAATGAGTGAAAGAAAGGAGTCCAAAATGCAGTCATTGGGTTTCCAGCTAAGAACAACTAATGCTGAAGGAACTTAAGGACTGTTACGAAGTCCAAAGTTACCCTGCTGAAGCACCAGGCTTCCAAGTCTGGCAGGAGGGAGCTGGAAGCCATTGGCATGCCATGCTCCTACTCCCCCACCACAGCTCACCAGCCTGGGAAACCTGCTCAGATATGTCCATGGGCCAAACAGCCTCTCAGATAAAGGTGCTCCAGGCAGGAAGGTGCTTCCCACTGGCAGTGTATATGTTGAAATACCCATCCATTGCATCTTCCATATTTCCAAATGCAGCATGTTCCCAAGCCTGGTGGAGCAGACAGACTGATTTGGGCCACAGCTGCTCTCCCCTGCAAACATCAGAAGTTTAAGAGCCTCATGTGTCCAATCTGCTTTTAGCCACGGATTTTGGTTATGTTTAGCAACAGCTGATGTCTGAAGTCAGGGAAAGACAGAAACTTATTTTCCAGTTTTCTCCTTGACATCACTTGGCAGTAGACTCCAGAAGGGTGACAAAGCTGGCTTGCTAGTTCGTCACTCCACAGATTGCATCCAACGTAAAGTGGAATCTTAACAATTTACCAAAGCTTTTATAATTTCAGTGTTTACCAAAACCAGTTTTTGTGAAAGAAACATATTCCCATCAAAAGAAAATATTTTCCCTTAATCTTCTACAGCTTGTTATTAGCTAATTTTACATCACCCCATCCTACACTATAAGTAGCAGCCTTCAAGACCACATTGAGGTTAAGAGAAGATGCATCTGGACCAGGCTACCCTGAGATGGTGCCGTCCCCTGCCACAGCATTTTATAGTAAACACATTCTCATAAGAATTCTGGCCTGTGAGAAACAAAGACAAAATTATATTGAATTAAAATTTCCACTACAATGGCATGTTCCTGTTTGAATTTTATTCCTAATGCAGGCTTTCCACCAAAATCAGTGAAACACGTCTTTAACCAACCAGAACAGACAGATGACAATATTTGCTGTAATTCACTTCTCATTTCTGGGAATGAGGGTCCTGGCTGGTTTTGACAAAGAGACTATGCTGAGGACATAATGCCATGATACTGGAGAGATTTTCTGCAGTTCTTACTCAGAGAAGAAATTCTTAACAAGACAAGTAGCACCATCCTCTGGACATCAGTGGGAATCCAGCACAAAGGAAACAGGCTTGGTTCTTCAGGGAGTGCCAGATTCAGATCTCACTGTCTGTGGAGTTCATGGTCTCTGCAGCACTTGCTGGAATTCAGCGGGAGGTCTCCATCCACCCTGTGCTCAACAGTCTCACAAATTTAATTCAGTATAAAAGAAAAGCTACCAGAGCAACAGATTAAAGTTATAACGAAGAAGAAATCAGCTAAAGATATAAAGCCAAGAAAAAGCAATATATATCAGGCTGTAAGCAGAGGTCTTCTGAGAGATATTTACCGTACAGTTTTACAACCTGTAGATCACTATCACATTCCTCAGATTAACACAGAGTCATTGAGTCAAAGCATAGCACAGAATTCATTCTGAGATTTACATTAAGGAAGATTTTGACTATGCATTAATATAAAGCAAAATCTTGGGGTTTTTTTCATATTTCATTCAAGAATTTAAGGACCTTGCAGAAAAAGAAATCCAAATGCTAGGAGGACTTATAGTTCAAAGAAATTCCTCTGTCAACAGATTTTAGGAGATCCTAATTTCTTTATGTTATTTTGACATTTCTGTTTATTTCTAATCTGTTTTCAAGTTTGCATGCAGCTGTGTAAGAACAAAGTTAAAACCTAACATTTTATTTTAAAAAAACAGCACTAAAAAAGGAAAGTTCATTCTTGAGCAGAGATATCTGGATTTTCAACTGTCATGGGACAAAAGAAAAGATTCAAATCATCACCCCAGCTGGAAAAATCAATGGAGAGGTCCTGGCAGTAGTTTATCAGAGAGCATCGATAATTCCTTCTTGTTCCAATGATGTCTCTAACAGCATTTTAAATGAAGTAACCTGCTTCAATGACAGACCTTAAAACCTGATATCACTTGTGCAAGATACAGAAGCAGAACTCATGGAAGAGGCAAAATTCACAGCTCTTCAACATACAAGAATGCTAGACAATACACAAGCATTGCATTAAGGGATTTCCACAAACCTCAGTTTGCAAAATCTCAGTGCTTATTATATAGCTGCTACAAAACAGAGCACCTTTTGAATAAGCAGGGATAATGACAAACCTAGGTCAGATGGGACTGTAAGATCATTCCATTAGGTTTCCAGTGTCCTGAAAGGCAAATCATTTGGACTTTTAGGAAAAAACCAAAGATCTTGTTACTTGCAATATAGAGCAGAAAGGAGATTTAGCCTTTAATTTCCCTAACTACACTGCCAGTGCTAGCATCTGAATGGCAATCCGATGATCAGCCTGACAGGTTGGTGTCTTCCTCTGTTTCACAAGATCAGATCCAAGTAACACCATCATCCTTATTGAGAAATATAAAAGTATTTCACACCAACAACCGGAGCCTATTCTGGGACATACCCTTGTAGATGCTGAGAGTCTCCAGTTTTGGTGACAGCAATGGGAACAAATGTTCCACTGGGTCCATTTAAGGAAATGGCACTTGACTTCTGCTCCTCCATAAGTACCTCCTACGCAGATGTCCAGAACAGATCACACAAGGGTTTGGGGATGGTTCCTTATAAACCTACCTAGGTCTTTGTGCAATGGCAATAATTGATTATAGCAACAGATAGGACTGTGGACCAAACTTGCAATATCTTTTATGTAGAACCACATCCTGGCTATAGAAAAAAAAAGGAAAAAGCTCATATTCACAGATGCAAAGGCATTTTGCCCAACTTTGAACTCACTCCAGACATTGCAACTGGGAGCAGAGCTCGAAGAACTGCAGGCCTGGCCTCTTGCCAGCTCCCTGCCCAGGGCTGATAGCACAGACTGCTGTTGCTGCTGACAAAAATTCTGAACTGGTTCAAGGCTGTGTTTCCCGGCACAAGACAGAACTTTGCAGCACAGATTAGGAAAGCTAAAGTCAGGGATTGTTGTCAAGGACAACTGCAAACCACCTGGGCCTTGCATGGAAAAAAGGCAGTTGCTCAGTTCTGCTATTCTTGTTGGGTGCACACATATGTGTACATACACATCCAGATGTTCTGTACCTTCCTCTCACCAAAGGAGCAGACAGATAGCCCTCCCAACCTCCAGACACTCTCCTGTCCAAGTGATGATGCTTGTCTCTTGATACTGAAGATCCACCGGACCATTCCTCTCCTTGTTGTGCTCCAATCACATTCCCCACTGAACTGCTTTAGTGATATGTTCCTCATATCTATAACTGCATGGTAGAAGAAATGTGTGTCTTCCTCCACCTGCCATGTAATCTTCCAATAACACCCATCCATTCCTTGCAGATAAGTTCCTTAAATGGAAACCAGCCCAGAGCATGACCATTTGTTCATGCAGTCAGCCTAAAAATATAAATCTAAAGGTGAGGGTTTTAAAATTATATGTGGTACAATGACTGAAGTCATCAGATCTAAGGAAGACAAGAACACAAGGACTTGAGCTGCACAGTAGCTTCTAGAGAGATGAATGTACTGATCACAAAGCTGAAAAACAAACACATACTTCCGTCTTACCTTTTCCACTAAAGATTCAGAAAATGTGCCCCATTTTTGACATGATACCTGTGTATTCTTCTGCTACTGATGTTGAGCTCCTATGTACGTTACACTGCTTAAAGCTGAATTTGCTTCATTTAAGTTTAAAAAGCAGCCTGCCCACTTCCCATTTCTGAAATGTTATTGTTGTTCAGCCTTCCCTCACAACAGTTTCCTAAAACCTCTCTAATGGCTTGGTGGTTGTTCAAAAAACACAAAAATTATTTTAATTACCTTTTTTTTCCTAGAATGTTTTGGCCACTGAAAGTGGAATCACAACACCAGGGCCATTGGTTTGGGGAGATAACTATCCTTGACCAGTGCCGGGAACCTTTGGCCTCAAGCTTCATGGCTCATTACCTACTGAAATGTGAGAAAATATGACACGGCCGGGAGGGATGAGGGGCTCACTCATTTTGCTCTATGAAAGACACCCCTTCCACTTGGGAAGAGGTGCATCGAGTTCTTCTGTGTACAATTCATACACAGCTCAAGGACCCAGCAGCTTTTATCTGGGATGCTGTAGGATAAAAACAGATAAAATTGTCTTTCCCCCAGTTCAGCAAACCAGAATTCTCCTTGCTCCAGTCTCCTGTCATAATGCATGAATTGCACTGAAACAGAAAACTGGCTGGAAATTCAGTGATCACAGATATTCTAAAAATGTTCCCAGTAATTTCTGATTTTGTGTCTGGCTGAAATAATCTGATATTTCTCATCATTTTTCTAAATGTCTAGAATTTCAATATGTCATGTTACAAACTAGAAGGGACAGTGCTTGAAATACTTGAACTGATAAGAGAGCAGGGTATATAACAGATGCTCATCTTCATCCTGGAAAGGACCATTGAACTAGACCTGCCTTTGCAGAGTCCCAAGGTTCAGAATAAGTCTTATCCAAAAGCCCTGTTTTTTCTTCAAAAAAGCAGACTGCAGCAGCTTTGCCTTCACAGCTCCACTCCTTGTTCAGTGCTGACCTGGATGGAGCTGGGGGACGCAACAGGCAAAAGGAGGCACAGGAAATGTGGTGCTGATGAAGGATCATCAGGCCTTTGACCCAAAAAGCACTACCACTTCCCCAAGGAGGGCATTTTATGGTGTCTATTCTCCTATCACAAGTGTCACCTTAACATCTCCCTGAGAAATTGCAGCAACTGATTTCCCCAGAGGAACCCCAGTGCTCATTTCCTCCACTACAATTCTACAATTTAGAGCTGATTTTCTTCACCCTCTCCAAAACAGCAAATCCAAAACAGTTTGAATTTCTCTAGTTTTATGATGCTGCATTTTATTGTCCACTGGACAAAAAGTTTCAAACACCACAATTATTCCCTTGCATTCATTGCACAGTTACTTAGAAAGGAAATTTTTAATCACTAAGTCCAGTTTTTCTTTTCATTGCAGCCTGCTGGTGTTGTTATTCACAGGGTTTTTTGTTACCATTGCAGGCACAAAACTCTAGGTGATGCCGGTAGAGTTGCTGTGGTGTAAGTAAAGGCTGAGATTTTCTCATCCTAGAGAACTCCTGTAGCTTCATATTGTGACCTTTTCTAAATCCTCTCCTCTGTGCTGGTCTAGATATATCTCCAAATGCATGCCATTTGAAAAGCAAGAACTCTACATATGCTATAATTGCACTTATTTTTGTCAAGGTTTGTGCTACTCTTTGAAAGACTTGCAATAGGCCACAATCCAGCATACCCCGTAAGGCAGAATCAATTTCTAAGGAAGCAGATTAATGTACTAAATATATTTCCATAGTAGTCTGCACAAGCACATTAGTGAAATTTTCAGCAATGAACCATCTCAGTATTTCCCATGAGCTATTTTGAGCAGAGCATTACTACAGCTCCTTCTGGGGCTGTTTCAGTGCATGCAGTACATCATTCTGATGTACTCAGTGAGGAGAAAGGGACTCCCATAGTGGACACTGGCCAAGACTCTGAATCCTTGTAATTTGCCAAACTACTCCAACAAGCCGCCTTCTCTTTCTCATAAACAGTAAGATGAAAAGGATTTATCTGTTTACCAACTTCAGGTCAGAATTCCTTTGAAATGTTTGTATCTACTCTAGGGAAGAAGTAAAAGTCCATACTTTCCCTAACTTCATAAGCCTTTGTGTTAATATTCTACTGCCATTTTTTATTTGTCAGGTCCCTTAAGGCCATTTCTATATGCATCTAAGCACACCACAGCTTGAACACAAAGGTTTCCCACTTAGTAGTGGTACTGGTAATTCTCTTCTTGTCAGCACTAAAAACATTGTGTCCTTTGACATTTCAGTGGTGCATTAACCTGTTGTCTGGAATACAAATGTGAGCTGAGAACTGATTTCGAAACAGAGTAGATTGTAATTTTCTTGGAAAAGTGGTTCAACCTTTTTAAGCCCTGTTTCCAGCTTTTCCACTGGACAGGCAGAATTTGCCATGATTACACAGCTGTGAATGAGTACTTCAACATGAATGTTACCTGACAGAAATTATTACTGAAAAGCCCTGGAAAGTCCAGTTTAAGGAAAACGTCTTCTATTCGCTGCCTGGCCTTAAGGTAACTGTTGCTTCTGCTTCTGCTTAGCAGGAGGTGCTGAGCTTAAACTGCAACCAGCTCACTAAGCAGACTCATTAAAACCAAAGACTGCCAGCATATTGCTTCACTTTGAATGAACACTATGTGCTAAAAACCAGGATGTAAAATTGTAGGTTCCAAAAATTTTTAAGGCTATTTACAGAAATGGCAGACAGGGGATTGTCAGACTAACTCCAGATCCCCACTGCAGGAGGCTGCTCCCTCTCTGCGCATCCCCTGGATGAGCCCTTGTGCTTCCAGAGAAGAGACCTAATACACATATGCATAAACTCCCCTCTGGAGGAATGTATTGCTCTCCACTGATTGCCTAAGCCTCCTGTCTTAGAGACCCTTGACTTAATTATGGAAAGTTAGGCACCGTCTTCTCCACTGCCTCCACAAAATCAAACTCCACTTTTCTCTTAAAAAAAAAAAAAAAGAAAAGAAATGAAGACGAGAAACCACAGATGTAGTTATACAGCTGATGTGGTAACGATAGACTGAGTTAAAGATTTTAATGAGAAAAGTTACCTTAACCAAACAATAAAACAGGTCTTCTAACATAGTTTGAGGAACTATGCTCTGGATAGGTTCAATTCTCTTCTGCTTGAATACCTCTACTCCAAAATGTATTGAGGTTTATTAAAAAAGTTTTCAGCCAGGTTCAGACTGTGACTGTAGCTTTTTCCTAAATTAATGGTGAACCATTCTCTGCAGTCACACATTTTCAAAGTGCTATTTCAATGATAGTGATATGACTTAAGGAGGAGGTGGGGGGGTTAATAGACCTGACATGTTTGATGAAGTTCATGAAAAGGAGTATTTCTTTTACAGCATCAAGGTCCACAGCATCAGTTGCTCCATAATCCCATATTGCCTGGCACATGTGTGGCATGTAACTGCAAAGCAACACTAAGGAGGGATCAGTTTTGTCCAACTCTTAATTCACCACTATCTATTAGCATGTTTCAAAAGCTTTCTGAATCTGAGACTCAGTTATAAATTAAATAGTGTTATGGGAAGATGAAGGAGAGTTTGAAGTTTTCATTTAAATAGCCTTTGCAGGTAAGATAATTCAGGCTTGCTTTTCCCTGCTGCAGCTGTGTGCAATTTCCAGTCAATAAACTGAGCAAACGGCGTCTGCTCACAATAAAGCGACCCGCAACAGCCACAGCAACTGATAAAGAAGCAGAAACATGTCCTAGCACGGACTGCTCTTTTTCACAAAAGCCTTCAGGGCCAGGCTTATGTAGGGGAGACCACACACAGACAAGGGAGGCAACGAGTTCCCTGTGGCCCCAGGGCTCCTCCTTCTCCCAGCAGCACCGGTTTGGCAGCTGGCACCCTGGAGAAACCAACACCAGGTATGAGAGGTGTCAGCAACCTCCTGAGTCAGGCACAGGTGATGGCAGCGTGCCACCTTCTGAAGGGCTGGTGGGGCATGTCACCTCCCTGAGGCCAAGAACCCTTTGAAGTCCTTTCCCACCACGCACAAGATGCCTTTCTCCTGCCAGGCTTCTTTCCTGACCCATTGTCAATGACCACTCTTCTTTGCCTCATTCTTTTATTCAGTTTCTCTTTAATATACTTATAAATTACTTATTAATATACTTAAGATTCAGCAGGCCTAAAGTTCCCTCACCATTAAATGAAAAGCAGAAAGACAGCCTGGCATGGCTCTTTTCTCAGCTGGTTTCCACTCCCCCATATCCTCCTCATCTGTCTCCATGTGCCTCCTCTAAGACAGTGAGACTTCTCTGTCTCACTGCTTTGGCACAGGAAAGACCCAGATACTTGTCAGCAGTGTTGTGCAAGTGAGTCAGATGTGACCCAAATATAGGGTTTTCCAGTTGGGGTGGCCCATGAGCAAGATGCAATCCAAGAATGAAGCTGCCTTGGTTCTGGTGCCATTCACCACTGGGCAATGAAGCACACAAACATATGACAAGACTGCTGTCTCCTTGTCCCAACAAAGCATCAGAAGCTGACTCTTCCATCATGCTTTCTCAGACACTTGTGCTTGCAGGTATGAGTTTAATCAGCAGTGAGGATCCAGTCCAGTGCTTGGTTCTCAGGCAAAAGTCATGGCAAAGCTTGGAGATCACCCCCCTGGGAGTTTGAAAAACAGCACCCTTCATTAATTTCTCAGCGGCTGTGGTTTTTAAAGGAGAAGAATCATCTCTTTCAACATCATGGTGAAAAAAAATTAGTGAAATACAGACTTTGAAGTGGTGGGAAACCACCATTACCTATTCACAGACAGCAGTCTGGTGTTCACTACGTTTGATAGGGAGGCTGCATGCAGCAAATGTGTGTAAGGACACATTTCCTTCAGAGAGCACTAAAAGTGCACGCCTCACACTCACATGCCATATAAGCTACTTTTCACACAAGCAGGCCAGCTGGCTCCTAACTGTCCCCTGCTCTGGGGAGACAACTGCTCATCCCTCTTTAGCCTTTCTTCTTTCTGAGGCATCCCAAAGCTGGTTTAAAGTTCATCATGCAGGCAGGTAGATTGTCATCCAGCTTTGGCTTTCTCGGTTCAGCTGCTTCCACCAAAATTTGCTTCTTCCAGCTTTCATCTCCTACTCACTTGAAAGGCTGAAGTCCTTGATCTAGCTATTTTTTATGCATCCCCAGTCTATGACAGCATAATGAGTAGCTCTGAGTTTTACAAGGAATACTGGATTCATCATGGACATCCCTTATCTTTTCGCTGCTCCATCTACTGTTCCTTTGTCCACCCATAGGTTTACTACAAATTCTGTAATGCAGGCAGAATTCTTGAAATACTAAGCTGGCTTTCAAAATTAAAAGCTGGGCCAGGTCTAAAGAAAAAAATCTATATTTAAATTGTCTAAGAAATTACAGTTCCTACTAAATAATAACAGAATATTAGTTGAACAGATGATGAAGAGTAATAGAAGAAGAAAAGGGTTTAGCTTTATTATTGCATTTCCGGGTTAGTGAGGAGTTTATTTTCTCCCCTTGGAGACTGTATTGGCATTGTTTGCATTGGATACTGTAGTCAGCCTGTACAGTCTGTTACCAAAGACACTCATGATGATGTAGTCACGCAAAAAAATATCACAAAGATATCTCACAGGGAAATATTGCTAATAGTGAGAAGACTATGACTAGGGCTTGACATCTAGGACTATTCTCTCCTTTTCTTGGCTCTGTGGATTATATGTTTCCCTCCCACAAGCCTGGCAGCAAACTTGCCTTGCTCACACAGCCCTAAACAGCCATAATCCTACAGACCTGGGGACTGCTCAGTTCACTTTAAAATTTCCAAATCAGAGGGCATGCACTAGGGATACAGGAGAGTATCCCCAATGTTACATTCAATGTCAGGATGTAAGGACAGCAAAATCATCACTTCCCCACAGGGTTCCCCACTGGAGCAGATCCAGGGAGTAGGATTAACACACTTCCTATCTTCCCCAAAAGTGCACCCATCCAAAACCTCCTCAATGCCCCTGTCATCCTCTGCCAGCCTCCAGCAAGCCTCCCCACTTGCCTGCACAGAAATCTGACAGGCTGCAGAATCTCAGGGGGTTATGGGGAAGCAATTACAAATGAATTTTGGATCCTGGATGAAAGACCTTGACAACTGCTCCAGCCTTTCTGAGGGAAACATGGAGAAGCCAGATCCTAATCCCCCAATCCTGTCATGACAGTGTGATCTTGGATCAGTCACTGCCATCTGTGTGTTCAGATTTCTCAGGCACCAAACAAAGCCTGGCTGTGCTCGTTTACCTACAGGAGTGTGGGGATGCAGAGTGGATTAATTAGAACTCATGCAGAACTCAGAGAACAAAGTAGCCTTATGCTGCTAAATACCTTCAAGCCAAAGTCACCTCTGAACAGCCAGGTTCAAGGACGGATTTGATCTATCATTCCCAGGTATTACTTTTCCTCTAAATAAGAATTATTTCAGCCTTTCCCAAGTTCAGAACCTGATTGGGACTGATTCCACGAAAAAAAAGTATTAAAATTGCTTTTGACTTTCTTCCATTAGAGTAGAAAGATTAAATACACACATTTAGAAGGTCACAAGAACCATTCCAGTAATGCTCCTGTAACAGAACTGTTTGTGTTAATTACTGTATTATCTGTTCTATATGCTCTTATTTTCTCCCTATGGCATACTGGGGAAAACATACAATTTTGTTAGAAGAGCCTCACAAGTGGTTGGGTTTTACCCCTGGTTAAAAAAAAAGAATTTCAACAAACTCTATTTTCTCGGTTTCTTTAGGATTCAGGCAGGATCTGAGCTCCCCCTGCTGTTTGCAAAAATAAAAGCTATGTGCGGCTAAGCTAGATGAATTCCTAATACCGAGTTTCTCTGGCCAAGGGCAGGCTCTAGGGATCCCGCTATTTGGTCTTTGGCTCGGGCTGCCTCATGGAAAGAAATAAGTAGCTAAATATCAATAAAGGCCTGTTCTTACAGCCACACCACTGAACATGGAAAATATTACGTTCAGAAGGAGAGAAGATAGCTGTGTGTAAAAACAACCATTTGATGTATGAGTCAGAGGAGGAGAACGTTTATACAAGCCCAAAAAGGTGCTGACCTTAAACCATCCTCTAATCTGTGGCCAGAAGTGGATCCAGCCCTTCTATAGTAGGCAATATTCCCAGCAACATCCTAGGGCCAGAGCTGAGGCTGCGTGACGCTGAAATTACTAAGTCCTTTGTGCGAAGAGCAAGTCTGCCCATGGAAAGATGTGCTTTGTATGTGTGAAAATATTTTGATCTGAGGCCCTTGGAAAAAAGCCCGGTGCCCCTGCCAGAACAGCCCTAAGTCAATAGGGAGCAGGTCTACACTAGGGAATCAAGGGTTTGGGGATGCTCACCCTGACAGAACGAAGAGTCCGGTTATCATGAGCCAAGGGTTTCAAGTCCCATTATTAAAATGCCTCTGGCACCTCGGTGTGTGGTATGAATTCCCCCTAGATTAACCACTCATTGCCCTCAGACTTTTAATTCTCTCATCAAAGAGGCAGACACCTCTGAACTGCTCTCCAGGGAAGGCTAAATTAGATGCTCTGAATCACCCTCTGGAAGAGCCCCTTGTGCAGCCCAGATGGGGAGAACATGGCAGATCCTGAGCCAGCTGAGAAGCACGAGTGCCTTCAGCACCAGCCCTTGATCTCCCCATCTCATTTAGTGCTTTTGAAAAATAATGTGGTTTAATGATGTTTACCCCAAGGGGGAAAGAAAAATAAAATTTTTAAAAATTTAAAAGTTGAAAAAAAAAAGGAAAAAAAAGAGAAAATAAAAAGAAAGGCAAGTTCTTCTAATAAGGATTTCCAACTGCTAAAATATTTTCCTGTTTTTCTGGTTGTATGTCAAGTCTCATTAGGCTGTGTTAATGAAATTGTTCCAGGCAAGTTTTGGCGTAGTTGTTTGTGGTTTTGCCTAACACACGTGAAAGGGCAAGCTAAGTCTGGCTCTTCTTCAAGTAAGTTCAACAATCAGAAAAGTTGGGTGGGAATACAAAAGGAGAAACAGCTTAAAGTTTGCAATTCAATGCTTTCTCTATAACAGTAAGAAGAAAAAATTGCAGGAGTGTTCTGCACTTAGATTTGTACCTCTACCATGGTACAGGGATGAATGGCACTTTTAAGGGGGATTTGGTATGGTTTTGTCTGCATTTGAGTTCTGTTTCAAAGAACAGTGGTCAGAAGCTACCTCACATAAACCCTGCTGTGCTCTTGATGCAGAAAGTATTTACACCAGCACAGCCATTTAGACAGAGCCTTGTCATTCCTAGAAAGTTTCGGTAGATTAGATACAACTTTGTGCTGTAAACAGAAAGGTCACATACCACTTTTTGAGGGTAGAATTCCCCAGCTTCCAAGTATACATGGCACAAAAGAAGCCAGGTATGAACAGCAAAGATATCCAAAGCAATGAGGGCTGCCAAAGCAAGAGCTTGGCATCATCGATATTTTTGAGATCTCACCCCAGCTACCCCAGCCACTGCATTCCTGGGATATCAGCACCAGTTTCTGAAGAAAGTTAATGACACTAAGGAAAAAACTTCATCTCCTAAACTTTGTCTACTGCAACAGAGATATTCTGCAAGAGAAATTGAAATCTGTAACAGCATCTGGATGATAACAGAGGGGATGAGTCAGACACATATTGGTACTGCTTGCTTTGTTTATGTTTCCCATACTACTTTGAGTCTCTCCATTATTCATTTTTATTTATTTTACAGCATTGGGATTGCAAAAACTGGGAGCTGTTACAAAAACAAGGTCAATGCCCTGCTGAAAGCAAAGTTTAGCAAAACTATCTGTACAGCTGATTCTGCAATCCTCATATTGAAATGAATTGTGAGAGCCCAAAACAACTGCCAGATCACAAACTTCAAGTGGAAGGCTTGCTCGATCTTCATCCAGCTACCATGTGCACCAACAGAAATCTTACTAATTTAAAGATATAAAGGTTTCCACATGTCTATAATCAGCCAGGTATGCAATATGCACCATGTGGGACAGCCTGTTAATACTGAAAAGCTAAATGAAAGCTGTACCCCTCAAGAGCCATATTTGACAAGTCTGTACTACTGTCACTGACAGCTAGCAGTCACTCTGGTCCTAGAGAACTGTCTCTTCAGGACAAGTTTCTGAGGTGTATTTTTTTGTCCCACCATTATCCAGGTGACAAACTGCTGGTAGAATAGGAAGGTGTTTATTCCTACCACCCTCTTTCTATCTGTGTTCTAACTCCTGCCTTATATGCCACTACCATCTCTTCAGCTCCAACAAGTATTTCTCAAATCGGTTTGTACTGTATTTACAGCTATCAAAATCCCTTGATTCACCATCAGCTGAAGAACATCTTTCCAGCCCTATTCCGTCCTCCAGCACAATGGCAAATAGCACCCAGTAGTTTTCTCTTACGACATCTTAATTCATATTTAATAGGCTCCCTTTACCATTTTTAATACCTACCAACCTCAGCAGGCACTACAGGTGCTTAACCAGGACCTGAGAACTTTGGCCACATCGCAACACTATCACACACCTTTAACAGGCCAATAAAGGTGGCTACACCGCACAGCATATTGGCAGCACCCGGAAGCACCAGGAAAAGCCTGTAGCATCCTCTAATATAAAGTTGTTTAACCTGCCCCAGAGCAACACCACTGTCCTTTACTTACACCCTTTGGGTAGTTGCATCCAGGTTTCCTAAAAACTGGCAGCGTAAACACAGCTGTGGACTTGGATTCTGCTGAAGCCTCATTATTGCAGTTCAATTATTGCTGGCTTTTCTCCTCCAAGTTCCCAAATTACCTCTAGCCTTTATGTTGTTATAAAATAATTAGGCTTTAATAAGTCAGAAAAGAAGGCAGGTTAAGATAATTAGGCCCTGTGATTGATTACTGGGGCTGTTGTGGAATATTCCAGGTGAAAGGCAATGAAGGAGAGAGTGGGTATTTGCAGAGGCTGAACAGGGCTAGGAAAACGGACACCCAGACTAACCCTGACAAATATTAGTCTTGAGCTACCATCAATCAATTAATTGTAAGAAAACTTAGCATAGATGTATCCTTCTCTTGTTGCAAAGGAAGAACAAAAGCCGTAGACATACAAGGTGTGGGCCCTCAGCGTCTCACCAAACATGCTCAGGTCTCCCGCTTGCTGAGGTAGCAGCCTGAGGGGAGTAGTGATGGCAATGCTTTCTCCTTTTCATCAACCTGTCACACAGACAGCACAGGAACGAGAAAAACACTGAGCCCTCCTCAGCTTTGCCTGCCTTGAGAGCTTCTAGCGAGGCTTTGAGAGAGCCAGAAGTACCTGCCCCTGTGGCCCATCGCACTGAGTGCTTGCAGCCACGCAGCTAGAAGGTCTTTAGCAAATCCCAGAACAGAGCTGGCTCTGTGCTCTCGCACAGGCGAGCCGTGACTCATGTCCTCTGAATCCAGGCCTGCAATTTTATTTCCCACATGATAATAAAAGGCTAGTAAGACTCAGCTAGTCGGCTCATCACATCAGCATAGCAAAGGTTTTATTTAATAACCTAATCCAGCCCTGAAATACATCCAGTTTTAAACCAGTTTAAAATAAAAACTTCTCCAAGCGGTTATGGATGAGTCAGTTTATCATGTTGCTTTAAGTGAACTTTGATAAAATGTTCAAAGAAAATTATTGTCCCTGTGTGAGGCAACTCTGAGTAACCGGGAATGTTTTTGACAGACAGCCACATTTTGAAAAACACCCAAAGTAATTAGATTAAACCAAATAATTTCACCCATCCTTTCTTCTTCTTACATATCCTCCGCACATCTGAAGGTGTTTAGAAACCTGTAAATATTAGTCATATCTGGGCAGAATACAATTATGGTTCATTGAAGCTCTGGCTTATCAAACCCTTGGGTAAACCTGTATGGCAAAATTAAGAAAGAAGGAAATTACAACCCTGCCTGCTGTGAAAAGTTAAAAAAAAAAAAAAAAAAAAAAAAAAAAGAAGTTTTGTTCCAGAATTAGAAAGTTCCATTTGGCAACATTGGGATTATGATTACTTAAATATGCCAAGTTATCAGTCCCTTGACAAGCACATTAGAGACAAATCCTTTTAAGATGCCAGCCCTATAAATACACAGATTTAACAAGAAGCAGGTAGGCACTGATGAAAAGGAACCTCTTATCCAAGAGCTTTCTTTGAAAAGTATAGCAAAGAGGTGTGGCTGTTCGATAAGATGAACTCAGAACCAAGTCACTGAACTTACACGTTGCAGTAATCTATGGGACAAAGGTTTGCAGTGAAATATAATTGCAATAGCCTACTCTTAGAAAACAGCTCTTAAGTAAAGGTCTGTGGGGTCAGAGCACTCAGCTAAGGCACAGGAAAACTGTTGTGTCTCCAACTTGCGTGGTTTCAGGCATATCATCAAATACTACTTTTATTCTGGATCCAGCACCCACATTAGAAATAATTGTAAGCTGAGTTCAAAGTTGTGAACATGAACATCCCTGTTCAGCTGCCACATAAGCATCTCAGGTCATAACCCCACATTTTTTGACAAAATGCCAAGTTTTGTGAGGTTTAGCTACTTCAAACCTTGTTCAAACCTAAACCCAGAATCCAGGTGTTCAGTCACAGTTCTTTCACAGACAGGATAAGGTTCCTCAGGGAAAACTGTAGCACCTGATGCTCTTCTTCCAGAGCAACAGTCTAATGATTTACACTCTCAGCCAGTAAGTGGGAAGCTGAAAGCTGAATTATTTCTTCTACTATCAGGTATTAAAAGCTCTGTTTAAAAGCCCTGTTTCTCCCCTACAAGGTTACACACTGAAACACAAACACTTACTCTGAAACAGGCATACAGGTGCACTTCTACCCTAATCATTTGGAAGTCTGCTCGCAAAGAACAGGCTGGGTTTCAATGTGGGGACAGTTCTAAACAAAAGCATTGCTGCTTTATGCTCTTTCTGTGCCAGCAAGAATAAGACTATTTTCTGCACAGTGACAAGGCTTTAAAGGAAAACAAGAGTGCTATGACCATATAGCAGCCTGGATTGCAATATTCAGGGCATTTTTCAAGGAATTACTGTTTGCAGATCTAAAAGACTGAAGGTTCAGGAGAGAACAGCTTCTCTGTAGCTGCTGGACTGGATAGATGATATCTTAAAAGTCCTTTTCTGGTCAGAAAAATGAGAATCACGGTCAAAAATTAGAAGGGCTGTGCATTTCCCAACTTTACTGTTTTGTCCCTGCTACCCCCCTCATTTTTGAGCAAGTGTTTCCAAGTAGGCACACGGTTACAGGGAGGTGCTCAAATTAAGGCTTCTGGGGCTTGGGATTTACCACCCACCCCTGTTCTCAGCCACCCTAACTAATGAGCCACAGGCAGCTGCATGCTGCATACATTGACTCTGGGCAATTCCCTGCTGAATATACCAGCTCTCTGGGGTCGTCAACTTTTCGGTGCCTCAGTACTCTTCTAGAAGGACATCATAGCCATGAGGGTACTTGTGTGCATGGAAAGTGTCCCCAGGAAGGAGATTCTCTGGAGATGATAAGTCCCTTTTTTCAACTCTTCTGATACATTAAAGACAGTGACAGTTTTGGATTCTGCTCTAATCTCGCTTGCCACTTGACTTTTAGATGTTTAAGACCCTTTACTGGGTCTCTTCCTGTAATCCCCCTCTCAAGAGCAGTTACAGAGAGGTGGGACTGACTCGTGGCACTCTCAGGTGTTTCTGCAGCACTGTTACCAAAGGGCCACACTTTCTCTGCAGGTTGCTGCGATGCAAGCAGTGAGCTGCAGTAATTAGCGTCAGGCAGATATGAAGAGGAAAGGGTTGTTTCTAGTTGAGAAGAAGTAGGTTTGGCTGAGGTTCTGCTAAGACAGTTCCCACACTTGAGCTGTAAAGCAAATGCAAATTTCATAGTGCCCTGAGCAAATTTCACAAAGTTCAAGCCAGGCCAGCAGGATGGCTCCTCTGAAGAGCCTTCCTCCCCAGCTCCTCCTCAGTTTCTGCTCTGCTGCTCCTGTGCAAGAGAGGGAGGCACCAAGAGCTTCCTTTTCCTGGTGGCCTGCTGAAAATGTCTCCCATCACATAAGCTATGAAGGGACAAGTGAAAGTGCAGACAAAAGCTCAAGCTTCTTTTCCTTGTATGTAGGGATGATTGTAATTATTAATCTCACAGCAGCAGAGGTAAATACGATAACTTCATGACTCAGGATGTGCCTTAAAGGTCATTCTCTGTTCCTGTCCCAAGCCAAAGGGGAAGAAGGAAAAAAGCCTGTTGTATTCATGTTCTCATTTCTCTCTGAGGTGAGTCACCCTACCAGTTAAACGCTATAAAATGACAAACATTGGTAAATAAGATAGGATTAATGATACTGATGACTCAACTGAAATAAATACACATCAGTCACAGCTCAGCAGCCTGAAAGAACCTTATGAAAAGAAAAAACCTGCTCAAATCAAAGACAAGATGATGATTGCAAATCTGCTATTAATAAATATTTTCTATGACAAAGCATTCCACACAGTATTTATATTTCATTATGCACAACACAAACCAAGCGACTGAAAACATTACTCATAGCAATTGTGGAAAAAAACTGTGAGAACTCTTTTTGGTTTCTGCTAGGGCAATGCAACTGCCTCTTTTAAAAGCAGCAAACTTGCCTTCATATAAAACCCTTTTGTCCCCTGGCCTTGATGATTAGGCTTCTTTCACAGATTTGCACCTGTTTTCTAATGCTGAATCTGAGAAATAGCCTGAGTGACCAGCCAGCAGAGAGTGCCCAGCTCCCTAACCTAGCAAGAAACTGCACGGCATAGGAGGTGTACTGGTATATTCCCGGTGCATGGAGGCAAGCCTGCAGCAGCTAGAGAGTGACAGATTGGCTCTTCAGCTGCAGGTGAAAGGACTGTAGGCTTTCAGCCCTAGGACATCCCAGATTTCAGGGCAGAGGAGCCATCATGGTCTTTCCATTGCTCTTATGGATACAGATATTCTCTAAGGAAAGAGCATGAACTGTGGCACAGCACTACAGCAATGTTTTTATCACCAGCACATCCTCAGGATATGCTCACCTATGTACCTGTGATGTCCCCTCTCCAGCAATGGACTGAATTTACCCTGTGCTTCCTGCGCATGCTCTCCCTCCTGTATTTTCATTTTTCCTAGATTAATAACTCTCTCATTCATCTGATAGTATTTTTGTCCCTAAGTAGTGTCTTCACCTATCTGGGAGAGTACAAATTAAAAAGACTGAGCCAAAATGAAGCCTAGATATTACAGGAATTGATGTGTGGGCTTTCTTGCAGGAGGCAATCCTTTTTCTGCTTCTGCAACAAACTCTCTTCCTGGTAAAGTCTGGAGATATAAATCTTGCCTCCCAATATGTGGCTCTCACTGAAGTCACCAGCAGGTGTTTGCAGACTGATGGTAGAATTTGCACATGGGGAAGAATCATTTGCAGTTTGCTTTTCAGAGCAGTTAAGCCTGATGTGTTGGAGATATGTATGTGAGTCATCTCACGCTCACTCACTTTTCTCCCCTTCTGAACAGTGAGCAAACTTCAGTCTAGTAACCACATATCTGCTCTGCAGCATCTTTATGTTTTCTTCTCTGAATACTTCACAGACAACTTAGAGAGGGAGAAAATTTACACCAAAATATTGAACAATTTTAGGCCTGATCTTGTGGAACAGAAATTATGGACTTTCCTTCTTGATCACATATCCCAGAGTGTTTTAATTTACCAGGATATAAATATAGAGAAAGTTTAATGCCTTTGGGTGTAAATCAGAAATAACTCAAAGGAAGGCACTAGAGAATTTTTTTGTCATTACTGGCGGTATGTGCCATATATCACACAAACCACACACTTCAAGGAAAAACTCTGTTCTCATCTAACATGAGAACATGGTATAAATCCAGAGGAGCTCAGCTCAACACATCCAAGTCTCCCCAGTGCTAAATTCATCCAGCTGTACTTGTGATTTAGCAGCTGCAACGCAAATATCAGTGCTGAAAAGGCACTGAGGACACCAAGCAGCTCTGCAGGTAACCTTGAGCCTGAGCAACTCCATCGGGCACCTGGCTATCACGGGCTCTCTTCTCTAATTTCTTCAATCCCAAATCAGTTCTGCCTCTTGCAAGCATAGGTTTGTCGCTTTCCCACAGCTTCTCTCATCTTTCAATTCTTCATTACAAGGACAGGCACTTAGTAGAAGTTAAAAATCTCTGACTAGGTGGAGAAACGTCCTGTGTTAAGCACTCTGTTATACAATAAATGCAAGTTAATCCCTGCATCTCTTAACTATGGCATTGAATACTGTCCATGTCCTTGCTCTGCATTAATCAGCCTTCTCTACAGGCTTTTTAAGCAAGAGGACTTCTAGGAGGTAAGTTTTATTGGCTATGTGGCCTTGTAACAAAACTCTCCTTTGGAACTTCTGAATGCTTCCCTGGGCAATTGAAATAATTTCAATAGATCTGTTTCACCCCCTGAGTTCATATGAAAACAATTAGGTTCTGAGAAAGCATCTACACAGCTGAGCTTACAGTCCAAAGGAATGAGGAAATCTCTCCTCCAGCTGCTGTGAATTTTACGTAAAATGATCAGTGAGCAGTCCCAAATACAGCTTCTCCCCCTGAAAGTAGTTTCTCCAAGTTAATCTCTGATACTGAGCATTTTGCCATCATTTCTTTAATCCGATTTGATTAAATGATTTTTAGTAAAAAGTTTGGGGTTCTGAATGCTCCAGATTATCATCAAATCATTAACAGATGCTAACTGGAGTTACAAAAAATAGCCACGGCACAGGGAGATGCTTAAGATGCCTGTCCCAGGTAAAACATTATTTTCACATTTAGGGGGACATAACACATAAAAATTTGCAACATGAAGAACTGAACACTGATAAAAGAAGATAAAGCAAATGGTTTATCACACTGGCACAAATGCTACAGGGAGCAAAGGCAGTCACTGGAATCCCATACTGTGAAACAAGTATGTTCAAGCAAAGAGCTGCTCGTGCTGCTTCCTCTGACCTCACCCCCTGGTCTCCATCTCACCTGTGCCACTGTGACTCTAAGAAGCCCTGTCCATCTCAGTAGTCCTTTCCAAAGAGGAATGGATCACACAGCTTGCAATATTCAGACTAGACTAACTCCTTGTAATCTCAATTATTGGCGTGTAACCAAGAGAGTACAACTGCTCCCAGGTGCACTTAAATTGTGCCTGGGTAGATCTTCTCCTCGGAAGGAGTTGTGAGGACATCTCAGGGCTACTTATGTAATTTGTTAAGCAAACCTCTCTGCATACCAGAGCTGTTCAGTACATTGTCTACAAAGTAAAATTTCAAAATCGAAGTATTCTTGTCAAGACATCAGGTTTTGAGAAAGTTTTTTTGCAACAGAGTCACGTTATTTACATCCTGGTGGTTAAGAGACTGGGCAGATGAAAGAGCCAGGTGAAACTCCTTTCCCGGCACAGTGGAGGAAGAGCTGCAATGAAATCTTTTGACCAGGAAGACAGATGGGGCTTAAACAAGAGACTCACACTCCAGGTATCAAGTGCCTTATAGATAAGGAACAAAAAGCAGTCTGACACCTTGAAAATCAGTGCAAAACAGAGTAGTCATCTTCTAAGTCAGTTCTGCATATGCAGCAGGCCTGAGTAAAGTGGTTTCATGCAGAGAGCAGTAATTGAAAACAGTCATTGAAGTGGTAAACAAAACCAGAATGCTAAATATGAATGTGCAGTAAGTGATGGCGTAGGTTTTCCTTCAATATTAAGAATTTAAACCCCACAGTGTATTTGCAATAACCCATTCTTGTTTTTAAAACATTTTGTTCCAGATAGCTCAAAACCCTGCTCCCTCCTGGCAAAGAGAACAATAGTTTTCTATTGGAAGCTGAGGATAACTTGTGCTAGGGTGAAAAATTCTGCAAAGTTCAACCAAGGCGCTCACAGGCAAATGGAATCTGTAGCAAGAATAGTGGGTCAGAACTTTTTTTTTTGTATTTCTTGTCTGAAAAAGAGCACCTCCAACAACACAGAGCCCCATAGCAACATGCTCGGGCATTGACTCTGCACTGAGTCAGAGGGAAGAATGCCATTTCATGACTCACCAGCACCACTTATGCTGCATTGTATAGTGCTAAATAATCTAATCTGTCTATCTACTTGAGAGCCTTTAAAGAGCACTAGTATGCAATGTAAAGAGTTTTCACTGGCATACATGAAAGGCATTAAAGTCTGGATCGCACTCAATGGAAAGCTGCCATCATTTCCACTGGGAGTTGGACCACAGCTTATATATGCAATGCATCATGTTTGGGAAAGCTCTTTGGGGGGAAAAAAGGAGGCTTTTAAAATCAAAAGGTAGCAGCTATCAAAGACAGTGGTTTCTGAACAAAGTTCTGTTCTCAGGTATTCTGCATTATCTGCAGATGCAGATCTCCCTTTGATGTCGATGAGAAACCAGCTCATCAGGGGAGCCCCACACTGACAGCCACATCTTCTCTCGCAGAGGAGGCAGAGGACAGTTGGTCCTGAGCTCCCCGGACAGGCATTGGGTTTCCCGGCACTTTCCTGCAGGTGGCACTGCTAAATTTTTTAACAAAAGTGAATTTTGTGAACTTGAAGTTCTCAATCATTTAGTAATCTTATCTGAGTGGAAAACCCAAACCACGGGAGCCATTTCCCAGTCCCAGCAGCATGCCTCACAGATGTACAAAGGAGCCTGTGTCTGATCTTCTATCCAGTGAAAGTCCAGGGGAAAAAGAAATGTAAGGTCAAGACTTACACTCATGTCATCAACTGAATACTTTCCTGCTAGGAATTCAGAGCAGATGGAGAATTCTGGATCTAATTTCCTCTCAAGATGACAATTTCAGGATCTCCCTACCTTCTAGGTTACACAGTAACATATGAGTGTGTCGGAGATATTCCTTGCCTCCAGTATAAAACTTGTGCTTCTCTTTCAGTTCACAGCCTGAGTTAAATTAGCCATGCTGCCTACTGTTGGCTTCTGCTAGCAATTCCAGTGCCTCACAAACAGTGCTGTGAGACTACCGCAAGTGCCATGTTGTTCCTTATCTGGCAGAAGAATACTTTCTTCTTTTCCAACCCTACTGACAAATCCGGATATTTGCGGCAAACTAAAACAGTCAATCAAGGATGAAAAAATCAAAGTGGCAGTGGGAAAAAAAAGGCCATCTGGAGGGCAGAGGATAATCCACTCCGAGGACTGTTCACCCCTCCCTCATCAGCCCTGGGCATCCCATCTCAAATCCCTATGCCACAGAAGTTCAGTACATCTGCACACAGCATACATTTAATGAGGATACAAGAACCACTCATCAAACCATCTCCCCATGCAGAGCCAAACTCAAGTTGTCAGTTTGCTACTTAGCAATGGGCTGACACTAGAAGGGCAGTCCCAGACAAATCCAAACATGTATGAAAATGTCAGCAATGTGTCGTTTCTTCTGCTAACACTATCTACTTAATATCTGATATGCAACTTGTTCTATGAAGGTCAATACTTTTCTCTCTGAATAGTGTAGGAAAATTTACAAGCTTTCAGAGTCCTGCAAAAGTTTGTTTGAAGAGCAGGAAGTTCCAAGTGTCAGCAATTATGTTACAAAAACATCCTTCTCTTGCACCAAATATGGATCTGTTACCATCAGTTTCCTTGATCCCTTTAGTCATCAGATGTAAGGAACAGTAACTAGCAGGGACACAAGCCTTTGGAACATCCTACATTGAAAGCCTTGTTCCTGTCCAGGCTATCAGTCCAGAGAAGCTTCCAGTTTCCCCGAGACTGGCTGCTTTCCTTACTATGGGAAAGGATGTCAAGCAGGAATCTGAACTTGCCAAAATTATAGCTTCTCTGGTGGCCATATTCAAGGAAACATGGGTATAATCATAAGCAGAGTCAAGCTTGTATCATGACTGCCTTCTTTGTCCCTCTTCTTTTGTTAATGGAGGATCTCTCAAGCCACCTTCTTATGTCAGCACTGAAAGATGAGAGCAAAAAATATCCCTCTTTTCCACTGTTGCAACTGTTCTCATTTGACAGGCACTCAACCCAAGGACGCTTCTTGCCTTCCAAGGTGAAAGCTCTCAAAAAATTGATGCTGATGTATCTTGTAAACCTCTAGTTTTACTATCATCATGGGATTCAAGTATCTGGAGAAGAGATTTGACTTACGAGAGATGGCAGCATTGGCAGCTCAAAAGTTCATTCATCCTCAAGAGCATATATATCAGCTGAAATGAGCTGATATATTTCAGAGGACCGTTCACTTGAACTGATTTACAGGTACACCAGCAGACACAGAGACACTTCTTTCAATGACATAATTTTAATAGGCCAGGAGCATTTTTGCTACTGAAGCCAAGATCAGGATATTTTTATTTTGTTTATCAGAAGGGAAGCTTTACTTCGCATGCATTTAGCCTCAGGAATAGAGTTTCCTGGCAGTATTGCCAAGAGCACATCATTTTTGCAACAGAAGCAGCACTGGGAAAATTATGTGCTTCACTGGTCTTGACTGGAGTCCATAAATGCTTTTGCAGCCATCACAAAGGACCTGAGCCAAAGTGTCCAGCACAGGTGTTCGCAGTGGCCACATGATTCCAGCACTACCCTTCTCTGTCCTGAGGCAGAGGCAGCTGCATTGGGCTGCTTGTGCCTGCCAGCACTGGGGCAAGCTGCCCAGCTCCACCTCCGAGGAGATAAAGGTGCCTGCAAGACTGGATGCACTGCCATCATATGCAACACTTTGGAAGAGGCTCTAGAGAAAGTGCAAAAATGCTTTATTTGGATATACTGGGTTTTTCTCAGTCCCAGGAATCCCAAGTTACAAGCAAACTAATAAAGCGCATCAGCTCACCAGAAAATCACACTCCTAAAGCAGAAGTATGAGCAATCCCCATGCAGGGCAAGGCTGACGGTGACGCGACAGGAGAGAGTTAGTAGAGGAAAAGGGTAAATTGCATAACATTTCCCACCTCCTCAGCAAAGTCAGCACTTCATGAGGAAAAATGAGGTGGCACAGTTTTATATTTCTTAGGTGACTTTTTTTTCCCCCATTAGAAAAGGGAACTTTTCAGCCCTGGCATTTTCACCTCCAAACTGAGCCTGTGGAACAAATTTTCAGCTGCTGACTCAGACGAATGCCCAGTGCTTTCCATGAGAGTTTCACCCAAGCTGTGACTGCAGGATCTGGTCACTGTTCTAGATGAAGTGATTTTAACTCACATCTATGCCACTATTCATGAAAGAGATTGCCAAAGTCCATGTTATTCCAATGTCTCCTCAAAGCTTGTCTTTAAATCAATCCAATTTTTTCTCTATCCCAAGGGTGGCAGGCAAGAAAAAACAGGGAGCTGTGAATGTGAAAGCTAGTTCCTCGTTGAAACCTCTCAGAGGAGAATGGAGTCTAAGCCTAGAAAATGCTAAGTATTGCTGGCTAAGGACCATTTTTGTCTGCTTCTTCTGTAACAATAAGCACTTTGCTGAAATTTAACTGTACCTGTGGATGGAATCATTGGCGCTGTAAAGGATCCTATACCTTGCTGTCACATTAGACTCATGTCAAGCACAATGCATTCACATCATAACTATTCTAACAGCAGAGACATAGTCAAACTTGCTCCCAGATACACAGGGCTCAGCCTGATCCAGCTGATCACAGAAATGCTTCACCCTGGAGCAGGGCGGGGGGTGGTGAGATGAAAGAATAATTTTTACTCTAGTTTGTCTCAGATGTTTCAGCACTGGGTTTGTTGTACAGCAAGACATAATCGGGTACTTGGATGGCAGACAGCCATGGCCCTCATCAGCAGCACTGAGGTGAAAATTATCGTGCTATAATTCAAGCCCTGTCATGCCTCATTGCTTAATTATACAGTTCTGATTACAACGGAATCATTTTTCTATAGTATGTCCCAAGCTGACATCACTTTGATTAACAACTCATTTATCTGATTACATAGTAACTCAATAACATTTTGAATTGGAAGGAAACCAGGAAGCCCTTTCATGCCCATTCAGCTTCCTAGCTAGTGTGCATGTAAGTACCCTGTAATTTTATCTTCTTTATTTATAGCTTGAACAATGCTTTAAGGACCTGGAGAATGGAACGAGCAGTAAGCTACAGAGATTTGAAGATAATAAAAAACCTAAGAGCCGTGAGAGAAAGAGATAGACCCTACAGGAGCCTGTAGCATTCCTGCAGCTGGTGCCATCTTCAAGTTTATGTACCTAACCATTTGTTAGAGGGACTCAGAGGCCTCAGGTATGTCATAGCCCTATTATGTTCTGAGCAGGCCTCTAATTGAGGAGAGTCTATTTCAAAGAACTCACAGTCTTAGGCTTTGATTCAGCAAAGAACTGAGGCATTAAGTCTCTGACTTTAGGCTTCATTATCATTCCTCCTCTTGCAACATTGACTCTTTCTTTTATGACTCCCAACGATTCCCATTATATGGTGCAGTACAAATCTTCAAAGTGCTATAAAATATAAGTAAATTAAGCTTTAAAACTGCCCCAGTGAGATCAGCAGACAGTTGTTTCAGAAGCAGAAACTGAGTCATAGAAATATGAAGTGACTTACCCAAGGCCCCATTTTAAATCATTGATAGTAAGTCAGAGAAATGTTAGCTCCTAAATCTCTGTTAGCCCACCACGCTTTGCTATGTTTTCTTGATTCATCCATTTGCTTTCGGTAACTTCCTACATATGCTGTTGGATTAAGAGAAGATGGCCACTGCAAATGAGCATATAGCCTTAGCCATGGTAGGATCCAAGGGAGAGAACTATGGGACATAGCAAACACATTTCAGCAGAAAGGCTGCCCGTCAGAAAGGGCTGGTTAAGTGAGATCAGTACTGCACAGAAGTGCACTCATTCCATTGAAATTCCCAGTTGGAGTCAAGGTGGCTGACATAGCCATTGCTTGGTTCATTCCTCCTACTTGACTTGAGCAGCACTTCAGGGAACAGGAATGTCCACAGCAGTGGCCTGCATCTGCCTGCAACCCAGAAAGCTTTCCATTGCCCCATGTCTCCCTACAAAGCTAAGGCACTGACCAGGACTGTTTAAACAACTAAAAATCATGTAATCTGAAACTGTTTTATAAATAAGATATATGACAATTTTTTTTAAGCTGGTTTTTCACTCCAGCTTGTTCAGAACAATTTTGATAACAAAATCATGCTTTTCTACATTCCACTCAACAGTTTTAGGTGATTAAAATAGCAGTCCAGCTTGTAACATTCTGAGGAAAGGGATGTCTGCTGCATGTGTAGGGTGGTGGTAACAGCTGCCTTTTATGTTGCTCATTGTCATTTCATGATTATTATTACTTCTCTTACCCCTTAAGTAAAGCTCTATTCAATTTCCAAGTCATTTCCAAAGCCAATGTTTGGTGAATACATTCTTATCAATTCTGCATATAAATGTGGTGGAGGCATTTCATTAGTTGATATCTGCAGGCTGCTCCGAGTTTCCAAGACACAGTTATATCCACTACACCTCAGATCAAGCCCCTCACAATGTGATGTGCTGCACAAATGCATATGAAATAAGCCATTTGCTGTCAAAGTTCACAACCTGTGTGACAGATCCAATGTAGCAGGTGTGACTATCATGTTCTCCAGTTGTTTCCTGGTCCAACGTCTGTTTGTTGACCACCCTGCAGTTAATCTGTGAATACTTCCCATTTCTCTTCTTAACTACACAGACATGGCATGCAGCCTGCTGCAAGAGAAAGATAAAGTTCATCATGTGGATACTTCACTTGCCTGGAAATATTCTCCTGAGTGCCACTGGAATTGAAATGCTGTGTATGCATTCATGGCAGATTGCAGTTGAACTGAACACACAATGGCAGCTGCATGAAGACTACAACATCCTCTAATACATTTAGAGGGGCAGCAGAAAGCAAATCATCAGCATTTTACCATCAGCACAGTGTGAGCTCATGCTGAAATGTAAAACCAGGGCATGATCAATTTTATTAACAAGCAGCAGGAAGAATCCACAAGAACAATTTCTAACCTGCTTCAATAACACCAGGAACAAATCCCCACTGTACAGCCCATTGCAGTAACAGTTACTTAGCTGTCTCACCGCACAAAGCCATCTGGCTTTGGTTTTTGTCCACAACCCAACATTCATTATTTGAAAGGCTGGCAAATATCTCAGGCCAAAAGTTATCCAGCTCTGAGCAACTCTGGACAGATCGGGATTGTGGAGTGAGAACCGTCATTACAGATGTTGGGATCCACAGATCTCGGTACAAATACAAACCCATGACTCCCATCCCTCCTCAAATCTGAGCAAATTTGCAGTATCCTGAAGGGCTGAAGCCACTGCATTTGCTCTAGACATACTCTGCTTTCTAATGGGGAATAAAAGACAAATCGCAGTGAAAACATGATTGTGAAAACTGATTGCAGGACCCGTCCTGCTTCACTTCTAGCCCAAGGCGTCGATGCTAGGGGAAGACAGCTATAAACAAACTGCACATAATTATTCCATTATTACAGTACATGCCTACTGCGTGGGTGGGAATTCTTCTCTTCTATCTGTAGCATGTTTCCCTGCCTAGCTTCCTCCACCCCCCATCATCTGTTCAATTAAGTAAGCTCAACCAAAGGACATTACCTCAATGTATTCACAGGGCCTACCAGAGCAACAGCAGACAATGTTTGAGGAACTTTCAGACAGGTGTGCATTCGTCTGATTAATAATAATAGTAATAATAACAATAATAACAGCACTCCCACAACCTCCACGTTCTTTACTTCTTTTCTTTGACTTTCCAGCTATACCAGGTGTAAGTTATTTGCATCTTATTATTATTTTTTAAAGAGCAGTAATTAGGGAGATTGTGAACATAGAGGCACACTGCATCTGGCTACAACCTTTGCCAAACTTTGACTCTTCCTTGCATTCCAGGGTCAGGGTCAGGGAATTAAGAACTCTTGTAATGTGGTGCTATAGAAACATGTACCTCTCAGCCAGGGCCTGATTCTTTACTCATTCATATGGATGAAAATCAGGGTATCTGCATCAAATCAGCTGAATATTACGTAGCTGGAATTGCAAGAAGAAATTTTCTTGTTTCTCTTTCTTTGAAAAAAGAAGGGAAATAGAATGAGAGGTTTCTTGTGGACAGGTTGTTTTTGCATATTTATTCCCACAAGTACAGCTTTTTGTTTGTGTGGTTAAGGACAAGGTGTATTAATTGGGCAAGAAACTATGCATGAAATGGTGACCAACAACCTCCCTAGTATATCCTAGTGCTTCCATCAGCTGAAAAGCTTGCATTACGAAACAGAAGTTGGATAGGTCTTACTCTTTCTGTTGAAAAATGGGCTGGACTAACTCTTTGTTGGGAAAAAGTTTCCCACACCTTTATGACCCAAGCCTCAGTGGGCCTGGCTGGACCAGATGTTGCAGCACTCAGGAGTACCACTACTGGATATTAGAAATCCTAATTAGTGAATAGTCCTAAATCAGCAGTCTTCCTGAATATTTTGTCACAGAAGTTGTGCTTTTCTTCCTCCACTTTGACTAACATCACACCAACTAGGATGAGTACCTCACCCCACAAGGACAGGCTACAGTAGATTTGCCAGCCTCCTGTGTATCTCAGTAATTTGACATTTCTTCTATGTTTATTGACACATTAGAGGCCTTGTCCAGTTTCCAAGCCATTGAATTCATACTCAGCTTTCAGTTTCTAGAGGATCATAGACTGATGTTATCCTACAATAGCAGGGATATGAGGAAACACCTTGGCTGGCTCATCACTACACTTTTCAGATCTGTTCCCCTGTAGGGTAGGTGGGTCATTAACTTCTTCAAAGGATCCATTCCTCTACCAGCTCCTTTCCAACAGAGCCCTACTTTTTATTAATATCTTCTTATGGAGTAAAGGTTCATTTCTTCAGCTCCGGCTCACGCCACATGGACTGTCCAGCCTGCCATTGTCCTGGACAAGGTGCTACCATTTACAGCTGTGCACCATGGAGGTAGCATATGGTGCTGTCACAAGTAAATGATGATTCCTCCTTTGTGTACTGCTGTAAAGGATTGTGCAAAGCAGAGGGCGATGGAAAGACAGTTGCCTGTTCTCTTGAAGGACAACAGAACACATTGAATTCTGAACACGCAAAACAGCTTTCCTGCCCAAAAGAAAGAAAACAGGGCTCATGCATCTTCCTGATCCCTCAAAAACTTTATAGTCAGAAGGTTTTGCCCATAAACCTACATTAAACTTCTGAAATAAACAGAAAGTAAAGGATTATTCTCCCTCATCCAGCATATTCCCATTTTGTGAAAAGAAATAGATCTCAGTACAGAGGAGATGGTTGTCCTGCCTTCTGCAGAATTACTTTTCTCCGTCAAAAGAGCAGCATGCTATAATTAGCCAGTCAGGATTTGAAATACAGTTTTAGCTTTTAGATAATTTTGTAGAAAAAAAATTTCTACAGCCTTTTAAACTGTAGTGAACGGAATAATTTCTGTTCCGATAAAGACTAACATTTTGTGCTTTGGAGTTTTCTAATAGCAAACAAGACTTGTATTTATTATCTGCTAGGTGAACTAAATTTGTGGCAAGACTGGACAAGGAGAGTGTGACTTAAAAAGGCCTCCTTTCCAAAGGGCTTCAGAAGACATCTTACTATCACTAAGATCTCCAAAAATGCTGCTCAGCTGACATCTAGAGCTACAGGCAACCAAATTCATGCCAGAAGCAACCTCTTCTTTCTGACACTATGAAGCTTTTTGATAGCATCTTAACTAATGTTCGAATCCTGTCTGGGCAGGATTGAACCTAGATATTCCCCCACTTGTCTCCAAGGTTCCAAACCAATAAATATATTCTAGGTATATTCTGTACATGGACCCAAATTCATGGCCAGGCCTTGTACAGAAGACCATTGGTGAGAAGGTGATTTTATATTTATCACTATCTCATTTTAAGCCAGTCCTAGGTGATTACTTTTAGAATGGGGGATATCTATTTTTATTCCCTTTTCCAACAACTCAAGAGGTGGAAGAACAAGAAAACAAGAGTCTTGTCTCCTAAATAGTAGACCTAGCTGTGAATACCTTGGTACCAGTGAGAAGACATGTCCCTGTCCTCAGTGGGCAAGGATTCTAACAGAAGAATCCCATACAATCTGTGCCAGGACTGTCCTGGAGGAAAGTACCCCATTCAAGGGGCCAAACTGTTGAGCTCTCCTCCCCCATCTTCGCACAGTAAGGAAATCTGAGTGGTGAACACCCCAGGGTCAGGGTGCCATGAGACAGCAGGATGCCTGGAACTGGGGGATGCAATGTCTATGAGCCCATAAGGAGTTGGCCCAAAGGGCCACAGTAGTATTTCACAGAGAAATGAAACAGACTCTGACCATTGCAACACTTGACACCAGAACCTGCAAAGTCAGCTGATTTTGCGAGAAACTTGCTGGTGAACACAAGTGTTCGCAACATGTGCTTTGTACTTACACGTGCTTTGAAACTGTAACATCTTAAACACCAGGCTGAAAATATTGTAGGTTATTCATTTTTCTCTTTTTCACTATTTTTAATAAAATCACTTTGCTTGTTAGAGAAAACCTTCTCTCAAGAATCTCTGTTGGTAAAATCAGTGAAGCATGTAAGTGCCCTTTTCTCCATTTAACAGCCTCTTTCAAACTCCTCTTTCCAGCCCTCCAGTTGACAGAAGAAGCTAAGAGCAGCCTGATCCAGTACACTAGGAACTTGGTTCTGGTCCTGGGTCTGACACCATATTACTGCCTGACCTTCATCTCCATGGGAATCCATTTCCCTCTGTCAGCTCTGTCATCCCTTGCTCACGTTAGACTAAATTCTTGTAAAGACTGCTTCTCATTAACATGAGCTCTTTTACTTAGCTTAGTAGAAGTCTGACATAAACCCAAGAGTTTTAATGCTTTAATGATGTAACTACCCACCTAGGGGAATTTAATGAAGCCAACTACTAATGATGAACTCAAAGGTGATCCTCAGGCTGGACCTTCTTTAAGCTTTGAAGCAATATCAAGAGCCTGGAAACAATTCCTAACATTTTGTTTGTATGTCTTGATTTTCCAGTTCTGGTACAAATGCAGCCAGCAGTAGCTGGATTTCAAGGAGGAGGCCTGTATACTGCCAAGAGAGATGATTTTGTGCAACCCTTATCATTCCATTTACAAGAGATGCCCAGAAAAGAAAAGAAGTTAATAAGCATCTTTTAACACTCAGCGGGCTGCAGGAGAGGCTTCCTGGGTGCATGGGAAGTCTGCACTGTCTCAACCTTGAATGCACTGTCTGTTAGAATTGAATTGCACAAGCTCAGATTTCCTCAGAAAACAGCAGTTTGTTACTGTGGACCTGCAATAAGTTGCTACAGCACTGAGAAATATTCCAGATAAGCAAAATCTTCAGAATGTAATACAGTATGTTTGCTTTCAGGAAATGTTACAGTGCTGACCCTGCTATATTTGTGAGTCAGGTTCGCATGGCAGACAACTGGTCCCCGTGGGTGGAATTTATTCACTCTCCAAAAGTCAAACTCCAAGATCTGCTCTAATCACCATGGGCTCACTATTTCACAAATAGTGAAAACATTCACAAGCAATTTCACCCCAATTGCTTCTTCCCTTTGACTTAACGTAAAAGATAAAAGTTGTCTAGGTCAAACACACATTCATGTACCCTGTGTCCTAGACCCAGTGATGGCTTACTCACACATCCGCAGCAGTAAACCTTGAAGCTGGAATCAAGGCCATCATGACTGTTTCCCCATTCTGGTGCTTGTGTTCAGACTGTTCAATTCAAATGCTTTCACACATGGTTTATCAACCTGAGATGCAGATCATCACACCTGCCTTCGTAAGTGTGTGACTGATGCTTTCAAGAGTTAACTTTGACTGGGAGATTCATAATACTAATGGATAAAGGTTTAAATCATAGCAATAATCATAGTGTCCACATACCAAAAAAACAAAACCAAAACCAAAATGAAAAATAAAAACAAAAATAAAAACAAAACAAACAAACAAAAAAACCCCAAAACCTCCAGTTACCTTCATTTAACTCCTTCTTGAGCAGCTATACTGCAATTCAGTGACCACAGCTGGAGAAAAATAATAAATTTTTAGGCAGATCCTTGATTTTCAATTACCTTTAAGCAGGGCAGTGCCAAGGCAGAGGGCGAACAAGGTAACAAAGTGACAGAGTGGTTAGGTAAAAAGACAAGGTGAATCTGAAGATTCAACATTGAACATGCTTTTCAGTAATAATGGAAGTCTTTTTATTACAAGATCTGCAACACATTTTGCTAATCAAATATCATCTTCTTTTTTTACTAGTAAGTCTTGATTTTATGCATTAGGCAGAAGATAGAAACATGCTGTGAATTTCAAACACTCAAAAAATATATTCCAGAAAATCCTAGGATATACATCTGCTTGCCATCACTCTTTGTACTGACAAAATTTGGGCTGGCATCTAAATCCAGGTACATCTTAAAGTCTTATGTTGGACTTCTGAGCCATGTGCCCAGTACACGAGATAACAAAAATCATCAAAGAGACACTAATTTTGCAACCAGGAGCAATAAATCTCATAATCCTGTAGGATTTTTTTCTCCTTTGGTCGACACAGTAAACTCTCCTTCCAGTTTGATAACAAGGGTTCTGATCCAAGTAGAAGATCCATTAGAAGATTGTTGGGACATGAAATTTTAGTAACATGAAAGCAATTCTGGATCAATAGGACACACAGGAACAACACTTGGAAGCAACAGTAGTCAGATCAACAAACAGGGTTGCTGCTCAGTTGAACATGGGCACGCTAACAAACAGAAAAGGTCTCATATTTTGAAGGATTAGGTAAGTGGCATGATTTACCTACAAACGTGAGAAAATAAGCATATAAGTCATCAAACCTCTGACCTTCCCTCCAGAAGTAGCCTTCTCATCAAATATTGACTGAAAAAATGCTCCTTGTACTCTTTTACTCCAACTGAATTTTCTAGTCCCATTTCAGTTGTTTCTCATAACCATTACTCAGTTTGCTCCCCACCAGTGAGGAGGCTTGGGGTGCACAAGGAGTTGGGAGGGGACACAGCCAGGGCAGCTGACCCCAACTGACCGAAGGGATATCCCAAGGGATACAATATGGCATCACACTCAGCATATAAAGCTGAGGGAAAAACAAGGAAGGGGGAAGGACATTTGAAGTGAAGGTGGTTGCCTTCCTAAGTCACCATTACACATGATGGAGCCCCGCTGTCCTGGGGATGGCTGAACACCTGCCTGCCCATGGGGAGCAGTGAATTTATTCCTTGTTTTGCTTTGTTTTACTTTGCTTGAATGTGCAGCTTCTGCTTTGCCTATTAAACTGTCTATATCTCCAATCCACAAGTTTTCTCACTTTCACCCTTTCAATTCTGTCCTCTATCCCTCTGCAGGGGCAGTGAATAAGAGACTGTGTGGTGCTCAGCTGCAGGCTGGGGTTAAACCACGACAGGGAGGAAGCACCAGAAACTGCCCAAGACCCAACTCTCAGCTGTGTGTGTTTGCAATGACCCTGCAAAGCACTTAAGCACCTGCTCAACTCAGTGCACAGGTATGTCTTCATTGACTTTGCTAGGACAGGTATGCTAGGTATGCAACATCTTACAGGGCAAAGCTATTCACACAGCAGTTCTCAAATGCTTCTCTGTTATAATTCAGTTTCTGACATTCTCATGACTCTGAATATTCATCCAAACAGTTTAGTATCTGTTGAGTCAGGACGCCACTTTTAATCCACTTGGGGCATGACCTCTAGTCTCAGAAGAACTGTCCTAAAGCCCTTTGAGCACACAGCGAGTTTCTGTGGTGATTATATGTCAGTGTGTGACCACTACACAAGCAAGGGAAACCTCCCCTCTCTCATTACTGAGGCTGGTTTGGGCACTAGTCCAGTTCTGCCAAGTCCTTTATCTTCCCATGTAGTTAGTAATCAGTTTGTTTCCACCTCACCCATATTTACTGTGGTAGCTGAATATCATCTCAATAAGGTGAGCAGCTCATTTTGTATTCCCTTTCCTAATTGGAGCCTTTAGGCATCAGATCATGTTTGTGCAAGACACAGTAGAATAGCTCAAAGAATTCCAGTTCTAGTTGATTCAGGCAGTAGAGAGCATTGATATAATCTGCTGCATTTAAGATGAATTGGTTGCTGTTACCCAACACTTCAGATGAGTTTTAGGTACCATTTTATACTACTGGAACAGAGCATACCCATATATCTGAAGTATCTAGCATAGCTCCAGTTTCAACCTATGACACTAAGCGGAACTAACCAAAGGAGCCAATAATCAGATGTCACATGCTAAGAGGTTAATAGAGAAAATTAGCACAAAGGAAAATGCCATCTTAAATGGCCATGTAACTGTCAGATAGTGGCAGAAGAGGACTGCTGGAACCAGTTAAATGCACCCTGCTGCAGTAGAGAAAGATGATCAAAAATCATACATTTGTCCAGAATGGAAATTTTTACCTTGTGTTCATGAAACCAGCACTTAGAAAAAGAAATGTTAACGCTTTCAAACACATATCATCTCTATTTTGATGCTCATTTTCCATGTAGACAAGTATTTTCTTAAAGAAGCCAACACTGCCGGATTCATTAACTTAAGCGACTAGACTACAAGCTGGGCAGTCCTTGAGGCTCCATCTATGCTCTACAGTAAGACAAGACTTCTCAAATGCATCTCAATTCCATCCTAAGCAAAGTAGGTTTTGGCACCTGATACTATTTTCTTTCCCTTTAATTGAATGTTGCCTTGTTCTTTTATAGCTTGAGAGGGTAAATAAGAACACCACCATCCTCCCCTTCAACTTTCTCTCTCCCATTCATTAATTTGTATAACTCTTAGTCATCTACTCTCTAACAAAGTAGTCCTATTCTTTTTGGTTTCTTCCTGAGGGAAGTCTGTCCATGCTTAATTATTTTTGTTGCCTGTTCTCAACCCCCCTGTGTTTCTGCTGTCTCCTTTGTCAGGGCAAACTGCAGTTGGTAGTCCTGATTGTAGGGCTGACAATTCACACTGACAATTCACACTATGCTGACTAGTTGTGCAAGACATTCAAGTTAGGGGAAGAGAAACTCCACAAATCTTGCGTAACTAACCAAAACCATGTAAATTACTACTGAATATGCAACTAGGACTGCCCTGCTTCCTACAGCAAAAACAAAAAGGATGGGAACTTCTTGGTAGGCTTTTGTGTGCATCCTGCTTCAAAGTCACGAAGAGCAGAGGCTGTCGGAAGAAGCACGAGTGCTCCACAGGAGGTTTAAATACAGTCTGAGACAGGGTGCCTTACTCTCTGAGCCCCCTGCTTGTCCTGTTTCAGTGTCATGGTTGTTACCTCACCGTCCCTTCTCTGTCCCTGCAACCCCTGCCTACCAGCCTGGACACCAGAGCAGCTCCTACCACTCTCAGCAACCAGCCCCAGAAAAGCCCCACTCTCTTATTCTGCCAGACACACCTTTCTACTTGCACATCCCCTCTCAGCCCATCCCAATGGCATAGGTATCCCACCCCTGACCCCCTCTCTCATCCCTCCTCAGGTCTGCCCTTGCTCAAAGCCAGTGGAGGGTTCAAACAGGCAGCATGTCCACAGGAGGACATGCCCCTCTGACAGACTTTGCCCTGGGGAGGTCAGTAATTGGGCTGACAGGACCAATTACCGCAACTGACCATATCCTTGACCTGCTCTTCCCACATAAACAATTTTCAATCTTTGTTCTGAAGGACACAACTAGAACATGAGCCACACTTCTCAAAAATTGTCCCTCAATGGCACCTGAAAAGGGATGAAAAGAACATGTCCAATGAAAAACAAGAGCTGTTGAAGCCCTCAAAACTGGTTTCATTCCCCCTTTTTTCCCCCTTTTTTCTAAAAGCAGTTGTGAGTTATTGTCCGACTGGATGGCAAATGCAATGCTCTGTCATCCTGTTGAGACCAAATGCAGGCAAAAGACTGCTCACAAAAGATCATCAACCCATGAGTGACTTACAGGGAAAAAATGTGAGTGATTTTCAGCAGTGGCAGGTGTTGATTATTGGCACCCGCAGCGAGACGGCCACGGGAGGGGAGGCTTTCCCATGAACCAGTAGCAGGCTGGTATGTCCCTCTAAGCTGGTTAAATAACACAGTATTGACTCTGCCCCTTGGCTGGGCATCTTAGGTAAGAGTGAGTTGTGAAATCCCAGCCCAATATTACCCTCTGACATTTGCTTTTGAAGAAGTTACCACAGAAACCTCAAAAGCAGGTTTCAGTGAAACACACACAGGGCTTTGGTCCTGCACCAGCCGTGTGCGAGAAAGTGTATTTCATGCTTCCCAAGGCCCCAGAACTCCACAGGGGTCCTTGTCCCAAAGTCAGAACTGCCTTGTCCCCGTGGAAATACCCATAGATGCAGTGAGACCATAAACCCCCAGAGGAGTCTCAAGCTGAATCTGAGAAAAGAGCTGGTTGAAAACGCCAAGGAACTGCCATGGATGTTTACAAACCCCAGTCTAGGTCTGGGTATCTGGCTGATGAATAGGGATAGCAGCAGATGGCTGCAGGGGTTCCCATCTTCACCTTTGAGCCCTTCCCCTGCTTCGAGACAGCTCAGCTGCTGGTGTGGCAGTAATTGAACCACTGTAAATTACAGCCTGGTGTATTAAGGAGAACCAAAGACAGTGCCAGTTTTTCTGTTAATATTACTGGTCTGAAAACTGTGCTGGTTCAACAGCTGCGTCCCAAAGAGCTGAGCCACCTTCACAGCATGAATGAACACTTCCAAGAGAGAGGTGAGGCAGACAGCCGGTGGCAGGAATCACTGCAGCCATCCCAGGGTAAGTCATCATTGCCCATGAATCAAAGGACTTATAAACTGGATCCAAGACGGGATGTAAAATATTACACATAGCTCTAATAACTCTGGGGGTTTTTGAGCCTCATGATGTATGGCATTCCCCCATGGCACAGACTAAATCCGTGACTGCATGCTTTCTAAGAAGCTTAGGAAGTGATTGTATAAAATTAGTATTAACTAGTTTCACTATTATTAAATGGAAAATTAAAGCTTTCAACACTAAGCTATTCAAGGTGTTTGCTCCGTGAATGCTCTGTAATGCTCTCATCAACAATAACCGTCATTACAGTTGCTTCTTGAAAGCTGGGGAAAAATGCATAATCTCTTGTAGTATAATCCACTTTCCTAGACCAGGCATGAATTTAAAAATCTATTAAGAATGGTGTGTACAGAAAGCAATTTCCTGTAAGATCACAGAATGGCTCAGCCATAAATAGAGCAAACTCCATCAGTTAAGTTGCAAAGGATAATCAGACATATCCTGTCCCAGATTCATAACGTCAATTTATCCATTTGGCTGACTTTGCTTCACTTACCATATTATAGTTTGTGGTTCCAATGTACCAGGATACTTAAGGAAACCAAAAACCATGAAGGATGTTTTCTTTGTACCACATTTTGGTAATCTTAAAAATCATGAGTTTTATTTTCTCCTTTTCTCTTATTTTTTGAGGTCCTCATCATTTACAGGCTTCCAATCCATTTTGTTACCTTTAGCCAGGCAAACAAGCACAAATTCCCCCTCCTGGGCCTGCTAAGACAAACCAAAGGGAAAAGCTAATATCACTGCCATCAGGACAAAGGGCTGCTACCAGAATAAGGGGCAGCAGCTGTTGCTGTGTCAGAGATTTAGAGTTGTCCACTTGCAAGAGGAGAAAAAGAGGGTAAAAGTACCCCAGGGCTTCAATGAGGCAGTGAGCTGCCAGGCAGACCAGAGAGCTTTATCTGAGTAGAGCACAATGGAGGGGGTCCCTATAGTTTCCCTGTTTTGCAGATGAGAACATGGGAAACAAATTCTTTAAGGCCATCCAGCGGGCCAGGACTAGTTTTCTCACAGTCTCTGGTCTTTACACATAGTTTTCTGTAATACCAAATTCTACATACAGCATTCAAAGTTAAATGATAAGTCTCAAGACATCAAGAACAAGGAACAGTTCGGATTTGCTGCTCTAATGGGTTCTTGATTGTCTTGTTTGCTAATCTTGATTGTCTTGTTTCCTAATATTCCCAAGAAAGGAACAAGAGGCGAAAGGGGCAATCTAAAATCCCCTAAAAGTTTCAGATTCTTGCAGAAGTTTGGGTGGGAAAAAATTTTGTTGGACAGCCCCATGTTCACTGAACACAGAGGCAGTAAGTTCTCAAAGGCAGGGCAGTTTGCCAAGGACCCAGGCAAGGTTTTAATGGATGAAGTTCTGTGTTCAGCAGAAATTAACTGAATGTAGATGTTTTAAATGAGACACTTCTGTCTGATTCCATATCAGAAGAACACCCCTCTGCACTCCCAGGATTGTCAGTCTTCAGTTCTTTTTGGAGTGAAGCTGCCAAACCAGCCTTTTCTCATTAAAAAAATAATGTAAAGAAAACAACTTAATCATACAGTTCTTGGGTTCAGATTTCTGAAATTTCTGTGTCAAGGGAGATGGAATGACCTTGAATTTAAAGCTCCTTTGTGACAAAGAAATGCTGCACCAGTGTGTGTGCAATATTCACTCGCCCATTTCTAGACAACACTGACAAGCTTTCTCCAAACACATATTATAGGACGCACAGTCCTTGCTCTCTTCCTAAGATGCTGTGTAGCCAGATATACCTGAGAAAGGCAAATTTGAGAATCCTGTGAGGTGCCAACATGAGCAGAGGCTGTGACACATCCCATATGTCAGCCCTTGGGCACTGCGGAAACTGAGGCATTGGAAATTCTCCTGATCACCCCAGCACAGCCCTTCCCTCTCCCCCACACTCAGTGCAAAGCACTTTCCCTGAATATCCTGGCCTAGATTTTGCCATCAAATATCTTAGTGACAACTTACTTTTGATGAAACGGGGTCTGTTCTTTCATAAAAAGAGCTTTAAATAAATCTCCTATGTGAATACTCAGGGTACAACAAGCAGGAAAAATCGGATTTTCAGGAGCCCTCACTGTTGTTTTTCATTAAAATTAGAAGCAAATGCTCCTATTAAGCTTGAGGAGAACACTGCAACCAGTGCTAAGCTATTTTAAAATATCCTGTCTGTATTGACTAAAACCTACAGTCTTACTCCAAACGAAAATCAGTTCCGTGCAAGAGGCTTAAAGGAACTAGACTATGAAAAATCCATAAATTAGCTCATAGGCTAATCATCTCTTCAAAGTCGTTCTTATTTGTTTCCTTGGAAATGTAAATGCAGCCAGAAGAAAAAGTCCTCAAGCTCATGAAAGTGCTCTCTCTATAACTACATGAAAAAGATCTGAGGATTTAAGCAAACGATGAGTGCTCAGTAATAACCTCTTCAAAGTGTGCCCTCTATACTAATGTCCTTGATTGTGATAGTCAGAGGAATAATAAAATTATACTGACTAAGATTTGCTCATTCAAGTGGTGCCTGCTTGAAGCTTATTTTCTTCATGGAGGTCAAATTCAAGCCACTGTAAAACTAATAAGCAGATAGTGCTGCAGTTGGTAGGAAAGCCTGCCAGTGTTTCTAAAATATATGGTTGATGCCTTTCTCTTGGTTTTCATAGATCTCTCTTTTTCCTGTTCAGATTGTAAATGGAGAGGATTTGGAGGAATGGAGCTTTAGTCTGCCAGATTTAATCCAGCATAAACCCCTGCTTCCACAAGGAGATACCTAATAACTGGTCAGAGGCTGCTGTGAAACAAGTTGGTGGGAACATTTGGGGGAAATTTCTTAGAAGATCATTGTCTCACAGGATTTTAAAAGATCAGAGTATGATGGATTCTCCCATGATGGACACCACTGAGATTAATGCATTCTGGTTTAAATCTGTATTTCCCTTCGTATTTCCACATTTTACAGAATTTATACCATAACATCTAATCTCAGGAGCACTGGCACAGAAGCTTTCTATTTTTCTTTGGATTATTCTACATGACAGGCAGAAACCAAGCCATTTTAAAAAAAGCAACACACCTATTATTTTGCTAATCAGTTATATTCTTGGGTTCCCTGGTCATTAAAGAACCTGGTGATTTTACTGAAGAATGAGTTCTTCCCACTCAATCAGCAAAGAACAATGTTTTAAATACATGTAATTTTTAATGTTTTCAGTCCTCTCTAGTGTAAAAACAAAACTGCAGTTCCTATTCCTCCATCCCAACAAGACTGAGCTATTCCTAAAGAAGCCTTCCTCTATACAAGCATTTGTAAGTGGCTACGTCCTAACATCCCTAACCAAACTCTGGCCTGAGAATTGGGCCACCCTACCACTCTGCCCAACATTATATTAAGACATTCTGAAATTGTTTCTTCAGCTGATGTATCATCTTACTTACCTCTTTTGTCAGACAAAAGAGAGCATGACTGCCCACTTACACAGTCCTAACGACATCTTCCCAGAAAGTCTACCAGCAGTGAGATGTCCAAGCTTCCCTCTGGCAGCTGAGGCTCCCAAGTCTCCCAAGCATGAAAAGGGCAAATCCCATACTAGAAAGCGCAATGTCACTTGATCTCCAAAGGGTCCCAAGCTCCAAGGGTATTTATTGCCCACATCACAAAAGTACTTTCACAGTGCACTCCCCAGAGAAATTCCCTCTTTAGGACTTCTGATGCTTTTGCTCAGCCAACTCGGAGGTCCTTGTGGATAATAAAACAAAACTATAGTGTAGCTCCCACCCACGAGTGGCTCTAGGAGAGTAAAGCTAACCTCCCTAGGCACCTTTGCCATCTCTCAAGAGGCTTTGAGGAATGTGGAGTCGCAAGTACTTTTCTATTTGATGGGGAAAGAATAACAAGACATCTAATAGTCCCTCTGCATGCTTGCAAAGAAAATAAGAAGTTTAATCTGTGCATCAAGAATTTTGTCCACCCTCTTGTCCCAGGCCTTTCCACTAAAGGGTTGGCTTGAGGAAGGCTGGCCATCATCAGGGCACTTGCATTCTTACGTTGGCTTTGCTGAGTCCATCCTGCACAGATGAGCTCCTCCAGCCCTGTGATAGCAGCGTGCCAAGGGCTTCTCCGGAGGACCCACCGCCTCCACCGCAGGGGCTGCCGCTGCGGCGGCGCCAGCTCCGCGCTGCCACCATGTGTTAGACCCCGCTCCGCGCTCACACCCATCCCGGCAGTGCCCACCACCAAACCGGGATGGCTCCTGAAACCTCAGCCTCCTTCCAGTCAGGGTCCTGACCGCTGCTTGCGGAGGATTCTCCCTAGTATGACAGGCACCCTTCCCATCCTTCAGGGACCACACGCAGCAGCAGGGCAAAAAATGTCCCACCTTGAGACAGCTCCTAGCTCAATGACTGTGATAGTCATGTGGGAGATGTGGCTCAGACCTCCTCTGGTAGAGAGATGGAGGTTGTATGTCCCACATTCTGGCTAAGTGCCTTAACCACAGGAATATCTGGGTGAAACTTTTAAAGGGAAGTTCTGATTTCATATGTGGGTTCTGGGATGTCTTCTGAGTCAGGTCCTAAATGACAAATAGGAGCAGGAGGAATTGTGGATCATGGAGGGGTGTAGGCACTCCTCTACTCAAAGCAAAGCAGAAGCAGAAACAGAAACAATGCAGACATGCCTAGAAGCAGAGATGTCAGGGACTGCCAGAACTCTGTTGGTAAAAGCCTGGTGCCTGCTAGCTTTATATACCTCCTAATTTGTAGTAGATTAGTTCGTTTAATGTCTGGGTTTGCTCTTCTCAAGGGCTGAGATTTCAATGCTGAAGTTGTTCTGTGCATTCATCTTGACTACAATTAAACGGCTGGTGTACTAAGAGCACTATACCAACATCTGGGAGAGTCACGTTCCAGTCCCTGCTCCAAACAGTTGTTTGGGGTTTTTTTAATGTGAAACAGAAGCCCACCATCCAGAGGCATTCATAATGATTCCCAAAGTCCCAGCTGGCATGGAGTTGCATGCATATCCCAGTGCTCCACCACCAGTCAAAAGCAGATCTGAGCCCTGGCTTCCCACATGCTGTAAGTGCTTCCCAGCATTCTCATCCTCTCAGACATGAGGTGATTTTTTCATATGCTGTTTTCTGAATCAGACTGGACCATCACAGACAGACAGGTAGAAGTGCACCTACCTTGTGAATCTCATTAATGAAGAGCACACCATGACCTGCTTTCTCCACAGAGTAATCCAGAAATGCAAAGGTAGAAGTAATGAAGCAACAGAGACATTCCCAGAAGAAATGGTAGGTCAGATGCAGAGAATTAGAGAGATGTTTTGAGGGCTTAAGTTGACAATTAGCCATTTAAATGTGCCTTTCAAGCTTATCTCCACGTTTCTAGATCATGAGGATCTTCAGTGTATTTCTACCTACAGTAGCTCAGCACCTTTCTGTGTTTGTTTAGTAGAAGAAATACTGATGCTGTTGTCTCCATACATCACCCTTGCAAGGAATGGAGCTGAGTAGAAATGAAGTCATTAAAAACTGGTAAATAAGCTATTATATCCATTAAATGTGTGGATATAAATGCATGTAGTCAGGCAGGACAATTAGGTTCAAGGCATCATTATATCCTATACTTCAGACACAAATATAATGCGGTATCCTGTCTGAAAGAGGTAACAAGATGAAATGGAAAGCGGTTATTGGGTTGAGGGGTACTATTCCCTAGCATATTACACAATTACCCTGTTTCCTGGGGCATTATAATTAACATCACAATCTTGCACACAGGTAAATACAGGGAGAATACTTTGTGCTATTTGCCCTGGGGGACTTAAAGGTATTTTTTCATAAGCACTAGATTTTGACCTGTGCTTCCTGTCAAAATCCAGTGAATTTGGAGCAACAACACTGGGACAAGCAAAGTGGTCAGAAATGCTCAACAACATATTCAGAGCTCTTCATGCACTTCTGTTCTTCATAATGGGTGGAGGAGACGAGGGACAAGTAGCAAAACTACATTGTCATAATCCCTTTTTGATTTTTCCTCAGCTCCTAGAGATGAAATCTTAAGAGAAGGGCAGACCAGCAAGAGAGCATGTGACATCTGGGTGAAAAGTTTCTTGTACTGTGGGATGGTAAGGAGCAGGCTGTTTTGAAAGCAGACTCTTTGACACAGGGTCTTGCATTTCGTCTTGCTGTCACGCTGTTACCACATCACATCACACTGTGTGACATAACCAACAAACCCTGTTGTAACCTGCCTTAGCATGTGTCATGGGAAGGCAGCCTGCTGCTTGGAGCTTCTGAGGGCACTTCAGGAAAAAGGCAATCCTGCTACTTCCCTGCATTCTGAAGTGTACCAGAAAAGAAGTCAAACATAAAGAGCTGCTGTCCTCCTGCCCATCCACAATCAGCTCCAAGCAGTCATCACTTGTCCCCCAGAACATTTCAGAAATTCCACAGTACATAGCAATATAATGCCGTTGAAATGGAGTAACGTCCCATGAAGAAAGAGGCTGCCTGTTGAAACCTAGTATTTCATATTCAAGTAGGAGGTGGTATGATAGAGCACACCACAGCAGTCCTGGCAGTGCTCATCAGGGAGGACAAATGAACTTTTTAGCGCTGACTCAAAGCATTTGAATGCTGTCTTCCATAGAAGTTTGCTCCACTAATCCTCTTCGCACCTTGCCTTCTTCACAGCAGTACTTATCAGTTGGGAAGTGAAACCAAGTAACTACTCAGAACCTGAGAACTTTACCCTGTCCTTTTTGCTACATTCCCCAGGAATTACCAGTTGCCTCACTTTGTGGATGTCCCCACAGATGACATTTAAACAAGCACTCTCCTGATTTATCTTGTCCCCAGGGGATTTCCAACCTATGTGGACTGTGTTTGTGGATAATGAAACACATTGTCATAGCTCAAATTAAACACATTAAACTAAATTACTGTCTCTCATGCTCTTTCTCACTTTATGAACTTCTAACTATGTATCATTGTCCCTGACACCTTCAATACCACAGATTCACCTTTAAATTCAGAGAAATAAATTCTGTCCCACAGCTCAATAAGCTTCTTTTTATATTCACCAAGCAGGTCTTTCACCTCTAGGTACCAGCTCAGCCAAATGGTGAGACATTTCCTTGCACCTTAGCATAGGGGTGGATTTCACCCAGCAAGAAAATTTTTCTTCTCCAGTGAACAGAATTTAACTGTGAGCCATGTAGGCAAAGAGTCAAATTATTTTTCTTCTCAACACCCCCCAAAACAGGTTTTTTGTCAACAAGAGGTATTGGGAAGAAAATATCACTCTATGCAATGTGATGTACAGACCCCTTTGGTACCCACTTATCGCACCAAAGGCATCATAGTGCACAGGTGAGGCATCTGTTACACACTCATTGCAGAAGAACAGAATATTCACATCTTTAAATGTTTATAGTTTAGGGTGAAAAAATAGAGCAAACAAGATATAGGTCACATGTTCCCACCCAACCTGCATTGCAAACCAACTTGCAGGGCTACACGTGTTCTCCAGTGTTTGTGGCCTTGTTCCTCTGCTTCCCTGCTAAATTTCCTCAGCAGACCATACAGCATGATCGTGACAGACCTATTGGTGACCTGCCTGGGTCTCTGCCCCCAGCAGCACACAGGGGCCATGCAAAGCCAATAAATCCATCGGTGCTTTCATCAGGTGCCGAGAGTCCTTCAGTGCATCAAGGCAGGCATTTCACTGCGTGCGGGAGCAGCCCGGTGTGACATCAGTGCGAGTGGAGTGGGGAGGAGAGCAGATCACCCTCTGTGTATGCAGCAGTCGCTGAAGAGAGTGGCTGTGGGCACTGGGATTAGTAAGAGCTGGGATGTGCAGCTATCTCGGTAAGAGAAGCATATTGGATTGCAGCACAGGCTGCTGTTCACATATTTGCAGGGAGAAAGGACAGTGTTAATGTTTCCAGGGACAAATGGACATGATCACAGCCGCAGCTGTATAAGCAGGCACCTTCAGGAGCCTCAGGATGCTGCAGCCATGGGCAGGTAATGAAGGAGGGGGGTGCTGTGGGCTGAGGCTTGGAGAGAGCAGGGTTGGCAGGGTTGCTGGGCCAAAGGCCTGACAGTGGTGGGGGGACTCTACAGTCAAGATCCTTCTCAGCTTTGAGGCTGCAATATGGGCCAGCCAGAGCCCTCATCAGATGCTGCTGCCACCATGACCACAGACGTGAGGTGAGGCTGGGATGGTGGCTGGCACTTGGCCCACAGACTTGACAGGGCCCTGTGCTGGTGGCACGTGTGGGATGCTGACACAGCCACTAGGGCCAAGCAGCCATCTGCCCTCAGGAGCAGGACTGGGACCGGCATCTGCAGAAAACAAAATCTCTGGCTGCTGGCAGGAGGCCTGCCCTCCTTGCGCTGCGATCTCGTTGGATCACCTCAGAGAAAATGGCTGAGTGCCTTGGCCAGCACCCAGGCGGGACAACAAAGGGCGAGTGTGGGTGACTCAGGCTGTGCCAGACACCTCTCCCTCCCCACCAGCGCCCATCTCGTGCTGCGGCAGCACCCACTCATCCCAGCCATGGGCACCACTGGGCTCTGCTCCACGGGGATCCCCCGACAATGTTTTTAAGGTTTTAATGCCAGTAAACCATCCCAGCTCCAGCATAAAACCCTCTCAGCTGTTACAGGGCCTTCTCAGTGCCACAGACTGCCACCTACCCCAGAAGTGCCAGGATTCGTGCAGCCCCCCTCAGCCCTGCTTTACTGCCCAGACTGTGCTTCCAATGGGCAGTTTTGGTGAACAAAATGGGAGCAGATTGCTCTTAATTACACTACTAAGTTTTGTTTTCCACATTTTTGTCCTTGTGTAGCTCCTACTGCAAATCCCCAGTCCCTACAGGGTCCAGGCTGCTATAGTTAGCATTAGGTAAGATAAAATAAAGGATAGCTAGCTAGCTAGCTAGCTAATTGATCAGGGATCCAAGAAGGAATACACCCTGAATGTTGAGGCACGTGACAGTTAAGGTCTATCGTTTCTCACATCTTCACAGTCTTTAATATTTTAGGGATTCATTAGAGCAACAATTGCATCAAACTTGTTCACTGGGCATTTGAGATGCTTATCTCTAAAAGCACTGAAACAACACTCATGTTTTTCTGTCCTGTTTCTCAGCAGCCTTTATGTACCAATTGCCCAGCATTGAGTGGCAGCAAGGCATAGAGGAAAGGATTGCAGAGAAGGTTTACAACCATCGTTTTCAAGGAAATTAAAAATCCTGGGGTTTCTTCAAAATTACAGAAATTAAAGTGATTCAAGCAAATGTGCAGATGATTGGAGGGGAGCAGAAGTCTCACAGCTGGAGAAATGTTATTGAATCAGATCATATCAGACACTACATCAATACATATCAATGCTCAGAGAGACCCAGATTTCCAGCCCTCTAGCCCACAAGCTCATATTTTTTTTGGTGCATGTCCACTGCTTTGAGACTAGTACAGTTACATACTATAGCAAACAGATGTGCACCTCTATTACATTGTTGTTATCATATTTCTATCTCGTACATAAATTTAGAATATTTTGTGTTCCCTGTGGGTATGTTTGTTCTTCTTAAAAGCAGAATATTTTACAACATTGCTGTACAGTGTTTTTACAAATAGAAGCATTATTAGTAATAGAATATCCTACTCCAATTTACATTCAAGCATCTTTTGCTTCTGGCTGGGAAAGCGTGCTTGCAGTGACTTCACAACCTCTTAAACTCTAACTACAGCTATACATCATCTGTGAAAAGATAAAAACAATTTGCCGTGATTCATGGGTAACTCTCTCTGTTAATCCTAATAATGGGGTTAGGAGAAGCAATTTGCAACCTACTTTAACTTTTAAATTTAAGGATCTTCAAAGTGTGTCCTTCTGCTGCTCTTCAGCACAAGGGCAAATGAATAGTGAAAGAGGAGCAGCACACTTGGCCATCCAAAGCCAGAAGTGCCAGATGAAAACAAGAAACCAATCTGGTCTAAGAGCAGCACCAAACTGTAAATATGCATCTCACTGGAAACAGGTTCTCAACCTGCAGTGTTCTGAGCATACACCCTTATGCTTCACAAATGCCTGGAGGAGGACAGCAAAGCTATAAACCAACTCCAAGCAATCTCATCTTCCATGCTATGGTCTGGCAGTCATATAAATGGCTCAAGAATGACATTCCTTCATCCCTCACCACTGAGTCACTGATTCTCACATCTTAGCTGGGGAATGGAGACACAGTCTCTTCTGACCCTGTGTTTTATGGTTCCCTGACCCCATTAATGCCTGCACAACCCTTATAGTAATAGAGAAGGGACCAAGCATAGCCTTTGCATGACAGTGAGTCTCTCACCAGTCCCTGTACCTGTGTGTCCCAGCTAATGTCATTTCTGCTTCCCAGTCCCCATCATTTACTAGCCTCATGCCTGCTTCTTGCTGTGTGAGCGAGACTCCCTGGCTGGAGTCCATCTCCGTAATGCACTGCAGTCATCAAATTGCCATGATGCATCCTGTCAGTGCAGACAGCACGGAGACTACAGCGCAGTAAGTAAGGGTAATGTAATGCGGCCACGGGGCCAAGAGGCGCAAGAGGAGCCGAGACTGGAAGCACAGGAAGCCTTCTCCATGAGGCATTAGAGATACTCATGCAGCCGCGCTGATTAATGCCGCCTCTGCTGAAACTAAATATGCCGTCTCAAGGTCAGCGTGAATGAAGACTCCCAGCTTGCTCATATTGAAAGAAGGAAAAAAGGAGTGCGGAGCAGAGGAAAGCAAGAGGTAATAGCAATAAAGATTATAGAGGAACTTAATAGGGATTATTGCCTGTCATATACTAAAGAGGATAGCTTTTTCTCTCCCTTTCCTATTTTAATTCTTTCTAAAGAAACAGCCTAGGCTGATGATTCTGCAGATGGGCACTGAACAATGAACCACTCTCAGTTCAGGAAGAAGTTCTTATTACAGTTGGCAAGGCATGCAGATGGAAGTTCAAAAGCCTCCACAGGAAAATTGGACAAACAGTACCTGGAGCACAGAAGTCGCCTCAAATAGGGACCTCTAAGGGTTATAGCTGACCTTGAAGGCGAGTGGAAAACACTTAATGCACAGATGAGGAAGGAAAGGAGAAATACAGCACATGGGGATTTGAACACGTTTTTTGCCTCTAGACTCCTGGCAGGGATATTTTTAATGGTCTGTGGGAGTGAGGCTTTGCAGGAAGTCCAAGGAGGCTACAGGAATTGGTAATTGCTTGCAGGAGATTTGCTTCAATGAATGCTGTGGTTTCATTACACCTCTGTAGAATCAGGCTCCATCATGTTTGTGAGTGACACCAGCTCACAGTGCTGTCCAAAGGCAGTGGTTATTATTAGCATCCACACGCTGTGGATGTACAAGCTTTAACCACTCAGGCCCAGCCTTTGGGAAGAAACAGCCTGTGTTTAGCTGTGTACATTTGCAATGATTCATGAGATTGTCTGCAATCGCTGTAAAAATAGTACTTACGCAACTCAGGAGCTACTACTGAAATCCTGACATTATTGGGTCTTCCCCTCTTAGTCACACTCATTTCAATTAATTTCCATGCCGCCAAGAGAACTTCATGCAGAAAAGGCATAAACCTGAAAGAGGAACTGGGGGAGTTAGGAAATGCAGCAAAAGGGGATGATCATTTCTTTGCAATTGTGATGAGGAAAGATTGCAGCTGTTATTCCCCTGTAGAAGTGAAATGTGCAAACTCAACAAAAAAAAGGGAGACAAATCAGTAGACACTTTTTTCTTCTTTTTTTTTCGCCAAGCTGATGTTTTTCTTTACTTTTAAACTGAGCAGCTAAGTCAAGGCTAGAAGATACAAAGAAATCTGTGTTTTTCCACCCATTTTTTCCCTCAGCACCTACTAGTGCTGTCCAATCCCTTCTCCACTTCCATCTGGGCCCAGCTCTGCACTTTTTTGCTGCATTCACAACCTAGTGTCACCTCAGCAGTACCCTGGTGTGGATCACTTCATGGATGGCTCAGAGCATACATAATAAGCACATTAGGTTTAGCCCAGTCACACACAAGGAACCTGCCAGATCTCATCCACTGAGCCTTGTTCCCCACACCTTGGGGATTTTCACAGCTCAGACCTTATGTGTCCACCACAAAACCGCAAACAGACAGAGAAGAGAGAAGGGCTCCTTTCAGTGTTCACAGCTACTCTTAAAAATCTTTCAAAGTAGAACCTGTGGGGCCAGATGATAGGCCTTTCCTATATTGGCAAAATAACTACAACTGCTGATAGATTATTTAAACTCCTGGGTATTTGATGCAGGAGCAGCTCCCTACTGTAAGGAGCACACAGGGTAGCCCACAGGCCCAGGACAGGGGCACTTTTGGCACAAGAATGCTGTGAATTCCTGTTCACTCCCATATTAACTGAAGCCTGTGCTGTTACATATGCACAGAATTACACTGGTATAAAAGTTCGGCCTCAGCACTGCAGATTGGACTGGATTTGTTCCTGGTTTCTTTTACAAGACATCTGAAATCCAGCTGGAAATAGAGCTCTGTGCATTTGGCCCACTGGAAAACAAGGCTTTTGGACTGCACTCTCTCAAAATGCCCATTGGCTGGCTCTGGGGAAGAATATCATTTGTGTGTGAAGGAGGCCTAGATCAAGGCCTTCAGAAAATTCTTGTCATAAGGTTTGTCATGGGAAGTGAAGGAAACCCAAATGACAAACTTCTTTAGAGAAATCAAATCTGAAGGGGTACTGCTCAACTCCACAGTCACAGCAAGGCAGGCGTGCAAAATGGAATTGAAAAAGAAGCAGATGTACCTGGGCCAACTCATACAATACAATGTGGTGCATAAGCCAAATTTGGGTCCCTTATCACCGTAGGTGACAATAATCTAATGTCTGCTTGAGTGTCACTGCAGTACTACTGAGGTTTCCAGATCATTTCTTCACTTTCTCACTCTGGATTCTTCCTAATTCTTCGTCTTGGCATGGAAATGGGATTTCAGAACTCAAGGTGCCCGACACAAATAAAAGCAGTGTTGACTTCCTAATAGGTTAAATAAAACTTATACCTCACTGAGCCAAAAGTTTACTCTTCAGGGCTACATGGTAGAGGATGCAAAGAGACGTGGGGTTTTTAGGAAAACAAGAACACAGCAATCTAGCACATATACACAAGGCACTGGAAGAAACTTCAGCTGTAACCTGAGGTCTTCAACCTGTTAGACCTGCAGGTGTTATGAAAAGGAGCATTTAAACAGAGATACACAGTCAGGACAGAGCTCTGAGTTGAAATGCAAACACTGAAAGATTCTTCAGGCCATCGCATCAGGCTGGGTACCTTTAACATGAGCAGTGTTTTAAAACAATTTACAAGATTAGATCACAGCCTCTCAGAGTGGTTGATCAGACAGCAGTGTAAAAAGCATAGCCCCTGGATCTCAGGAACCTGCTGAAATAAGGAGCAACAGCAGAGAGCATTCAGATGTGAAAGAGGTAGGTAGGACCTGGGGAAAAAAAGCTCTTCTCTAGTGTTTCCTGTCCTTTCTAGCAATGTATAATCTAGCTCCAAAATGCATATATGCAAAATGCTGTCCACAGAGACAAGAACTGTAGCAGGTCAGTGTTCTTGTTACTCATCTCTCTCCTGATACTGAGACAGAGAAATGTCCTTCAGAGAGATGTCCCCTGTACCCATTCAATCTGGTCTCTAATGCCAACAAGAGGTGGTGATTTGCATATAGACAGCTTTCTACTAGAAAATTGCCCTTCATTCAAGAGCAGAGAGCAGCCTTCCATTGGTAATTAATGATCCATGTTATGTAGTCAGCCAGCACTCAACGCAGTGGTGCCATACACACCGTTCAGATGTGGCACAACCATTCAGAGGTCATGCTTTTCTGTCCCAGAACTGGACTTCTGCAAACAAAGCCCCTCATTTAAAAAAAAAAAAAAAGTCTTAGGATTGCATAAGAAAAAGAGAAGACCATGAAGAACAGGATGGATGACATGGAATGATACAGCTTAAGAAACATCTGGAGAGTTTACTGTGAAAATTTTCCTATGTGTGAGACAAAGTAACAAAAAGGATAAATCTCATTTGTTCTCCACCTGATTCTCAGTGTAACAGCCTGACTGAGCTCTCTCTTGTCCAGAGTACAATCATGGACACCTAGTTCATGGCAATCAAAAAGTCAAAAGTATCCAGAAATAATCAAAACCTGAAGCAGCAGAAGAAATTACAAGATGCTGGATTTTCTCTGCACACAGGTAAGCTTAGGTAAGGAGCAGACATTCACTGAAGCATACATTGCCCCACATGTAGGCACTCATCTCAATGCCAAGTACTTCCTTTCCAGTCTGCTTCCAAGAAAGGTTCCCACTGATTCAACACTCAGAAGCAAGCATGGAATTTCCATGTGGTTTGGGTCCTCATTGCATGAGCTTCTTGCTTCAAAACTCATTGTCAGAAAGCTTTCTCCTGAAATCCATCTTCATATTCCCTTTCTCTGTCTGCCATTCTCCCATGCTGCATATTTTCCTTTGGTCACAGGAACCAAAATCTGTGTTTGCCCACCAACAATATTAGCTTTCCTTTAAAGCTGCAGTTATCACTTTCACCAAGCAACACGGGCATGGGGAGCTCAGGGCAGGGGGAAAGAGCTGAGGTGTTCGTGGCACAGCAGTGAGCAGTACCACTGGGAGCTACACAGTACTGGAGAGCCCTAATGAAATACATTGGCACCAGTATAAACCATTGTCTCTCTGATTACAAAATGGCTGTGTTGAAATGACTGCCAGGCCCTGCTAAAACACTTATATACCACTTGTCAGCCATCATTTTCAAAGCACTTTCAGAGGGTGGGAAATTATTTATGCAAGGTCACTGAATAGAAGCAAAATTAAACCCCTCTGTGTCTGAGTCATCTGCCAGCATCATAACCACTGAGATACTCCAGGAAACCCTGGCTTCTTTGTCATGTTAGCTATCTACAGTACAGGATATAGTAACAGCTACAGTACAGCTATACAGCTGGCATTTTCCCTGAGTTATCAGGACAGCTTTAGTGGTGCAGCTCTGAAGCACTACATGTGAGAAACAGATCTTCTCATATGCAGCAAAACAATGCAAATCACAGCATATTTTTTCTCTGAAATCTATGGGACAGAGGTGCTCAGTAAGGCCACACTAATATAACAATTAAGCTTAAAGTCGTCAAAGCAGGAAACTAGTAATTTGTGAGGTAGAAGAGAAACTGCAAACTCTGCAGTTCCATGTGGTTAATGATCTTTCTATGACCTTTCAGTTTTGCACCTCATCTTTTATTTATACTATGTATTTAGAGCCATAGGATTTTATATGAAGCATACATCTGTATTTCTTTTCTTAAAGCATTTCAAGATTAAAGTGAGATGTTTTGGTAAGGAAGTCAGAGGAAGAGACACAATGTTTGTCTTTAAGCAGTTTTACAGAGCTAAGCAGGGCTTCTGCACAATAAGGCACAAAGGAAGCTGAGGAATAAGGCTGCAGTTTTGGGCTTGCCAAGTAATGTCAGGTTAGCCATTTCATCACTCAGTTTGTGGTACTTTGCTTGGCTAGGGAAATGGTTATCTCAGCTCCGTGTACTGTGAATGGAAAGAGGTAACAATGCCAAATTACAACCTAAACTCAGAGGCAGAGCTATGGAGAACTTAGGGTAACATCTCTATCTATAAGGTAACTATAGATAGAGATGTAGTGAGAACACTCACTACTAAAGTTGTGTGGCCTGGCTTCACTCCTTTGTCCAAGGTCACCCCTCTTGAGTATGTCCATTTGTCTGACAGAAGAATTAGAACCATAAAATAGTTCTCAAGATAACAAAAGGCATTTTCTTAGAGGAATAGACTGAAGGACTGAATTGGACAGGATTAAAAAAAAAAGTAAACAAAACTTTCCATCAATACATAGAGTATTCAGAAGGGGGTAGATCTGGAAAGCTCACTTTAATCTGCAGGGTATTTGTACATCACATCACTTAGCAGGAGCCAGGAACTCAGGCTGAGGACATCACTTTGAATATCTCCTTGGGAAGCAGCTTCACCCAGCATCCTAACCTGCTCACTCCCACTGCACAGCCTCCACTGAAGTACTGTGTGTCACTCCCTCAGTTTGCTGGAACTGTAAACTCATCCCATTCAGTCTTCTGGGAACTGTTTTGCCATTAAAAATGTAAATAATAGTAGCTAAAAAACTAACCCATAAAAAGCTTTGAAGTTTGCTTACAAACAAAATACCTCCATAAATTCTCCCAATCATGTTTGTGCTAAAATATTGACTTTTCAGGGAGGTAAATATTTCTCCATTGCTTATTTCATAGAAGCTCATTCCTGCTGTTTATTCACATGCCAAGGCCAGTTAGTACTGCTGCAGAGCATATAATCCCAGGCTAGAGGCTTCAGTACAGTTCCCAGCTTGTTCCCCTGAAGTTAGCCAGTGGCAATACTTTCATTAACTTTGGGGAGAGCCAGGTTTTATTTGCCTGCCTGTAGTGCTTCAGTCTTTATATGCCTTACAGAGTGCTTCAAAGGCTGTTGTGGTCTTTAGAAAGACTTTTTTTGCAATCAGAATGCTGATCTCTCTTGTGTCCTGTTGCCGGACTGTGGTGCCTTGCACAAGCCATTCTACAAAGTTCCAATCATTTGTTTTTCCAGGGTAACAATCAATTGTGGAGGATATTTGCAGCTGAGTCACTTCTAGCAAGGGCAAAAGGTAACGCCTGTTTGTGCAAGTGTAAGCCATATCCCTTCTTGGGGCTGTGCCATTTGACTATGGAGGATAATTTTGCCCATCCTCCTCTCCCTTATATCTTGTTCAGGTTTTATTTTTCATGTCTTATTTGCAGAGCAAGGGAATTCTGACTTCTTTTTTTATTTTTATTCCTGTGGCTACATCTCAGAGCAACGATCTCAAACACTGGACAAGTTTAGATAAAATACAGCTATCGATGCAGAAGAATAACCTCTCCTATCTGCCCTAGCAGAAAAGAAAATATTTCCTCAGAAACAGAAAAATAAACCAACCTATTGTATCTCCCTGACAAAGTCACTTCCATATCCTCCAACTCACCTCACTCATTTCCAGCTTCCCAAACATCCTCCCTCTCTGCTAAGCCAGGAAAAGAAAGAACACCAAAAACACTGAACTCAGGCCATTCCTAGGCATGGAGAAGATAGACCAAGACCAGCCTTCTCAATCCAGGGCTCAGCCAGAAGATTGTTGGTGCCTGAGGTCACAACCCTATTGCAAGAATGAGGAAAAACTCCTGCAGCTGATGAGCTTTTGCATCAGGATGAGGCAGGGAGGGAAGAGAGCTACACAGCCACGTAACTGCTGACCTCATGATGGGAGATATGTGCCTACTGTGTGCAGGCTTGGCAGAGTGGAGGCAGAGACAGATCTTCCTCAGCCAAACCCTTCCTCTTCCCTCTCCTGCCCTCAATACTTCTGCAGCTGAAGGGAGGGGGTCGAACAGCCCAAAGAAACAACAGAACTTAACTAAAGGTGTGTTGTAAGTCAGTAGTGGACGTATGACTTGAATCAGCCTTCTGGATATCCATGTTCTACACGCAGAAAGGTTTACTTGTCATGCTTTTTTCTTCTTTTTTCTTTTTACCTTCTTTTCGCCTGTTTCCCCTTATTCATGTCCTCTGCAATCCCCATCCTCGCCATTTAACCAGACATTCCCTCCCCTCACAACCCCAGCAGGAGTTTCTGATGATTCTCCTTGCCGAGCTGAGATGGAGGATTTTGGGAAAGGTGAGTCAGTTTGACTATAATGGACTGAACTCAAAAGTTCAATGCAACACCTACCCAACTCTGCCGGCTTTCCTGCCAGATAGAAAAATTAATTCAGAGACAACCCCTGTGTGGATGCAGTGGCAGATGTGTGGGATGGACAGAGGGACTGAAAATAAGGAGATCCATACCCTAATTCTCTATTTTTTTCAGACCACAGTCAGGAAGTTATTCTGACTGCTGAATTTTCCCACATTGCAATGTCCCCCTTCCCCACACACTGACACACCTTTACGTAGTGTCAGGCTTCATCCTTGCAAACAAGGAAAGACTGGTCTGGGATATGAAGATCAGGCACAGCCTTGACTATAGTGCACATAAAATGGTGGAGTACAGGATCACAACCTGGACTTTAGGGTTTCTGCACTTATGTCAGCAGCAAAAGGAAAACTAGGGAAAACATACACCAGGTGCTGAATGAGGCAGGAGGCCTGATGAAAAAGGCATGGAAAATGCTAAGGTACTTGATGCCCGTTTCACCTCACTTTTTATTGGTGAGACCTGCCATCAGGAATTGCAGGGCCCTGAGATTAGAGGGAAAGCCTGGACCATGAAAGACTTACCATTGGTGGGTGAGGAGCAAGTTAGGGAATTTAAAGGAAATATGCACAGGTCAATGGAACCTGATCCCCAAGTGCTCAGGGTGCTGGCAAATGTCATCATAAGGCCACTTTTAGTTATCTTTGAAAGGTCAGGGCAAACTGGCGTGTTCCTGCGGGCTGGAAAAAAGTAAATGTCACTACTATCTTCTACAAGAGCAAGGAGGAAGAGCTGGACAGCTACAAGTCTCACTTCTGTCACTGGGGTGGTGATAGAAGAAATAATCCTGGAAAATATTGCCAAACATATGAAGAACGAGAAGATGAATAGACATATTCGGCATGGATTTATGAAGGGGAAATTATGCTTAAACCAAATAGACTTGCATGATGAGATACCTGGCTTGGTGGATGAAGGGACAGTAATAGATGTTGTTTATCTTCTCTTTGGCAAGACTCTTGGTACAGTCTCCTATGAAGTCCTCATAGATTAACTGATAAACATAGATCAAATAACTGGATAGTGATATAGACTGACAGTTTGCTAAATTGCCAGATTTAGTAAGTTGTGATCACTGTCACAAACCCAGCTGGAGGCCAATCACTGGTGGTTTACCCCAGGGATTGATACTGCAGCCAAAACTCCAAGATATTCATTGATGACCTGGATGATGAAGCATCATCAGGAGTTGATCCTACTGCTCTGCTCAGCTCTGGTGGGACACACTTAGAGTGTTCTGCTGGGTGTACACTGAAATGAATCCAGAGAAAGGTCATGAGGTTGATTAAGGGGTTGGAGCACACACTGTATGAGAAGGGGCTGAGAGAACTGGGACCATTCAGCCTGGAGAAGGCTCGGAAGCATCTTATCCATGTGAATGAATTCCTGATGGGGGGTTGTTAAGAAGATGGAGCCAAACTCTTCTCAGTGGCATCCAAGGACAGCACAAGAGGCAATGCAGTAAATTCCAATAACTGAAAATAAAAAAGTGTGGTCAAACACCAGAGAAAGTTGCGCAGAGGCATTGTGGTATCTAAATATCTGGATATATTCAAAACCTGACTGAGCATGGCTGAGTCACTATTTCTAGTCGTCCCCACTTTAGCAGAGGGTTGCCCTAAGCCATCTTTAGGTGCTCATTCCAGCCTCAGCCACGATGTGATGTTGCGATACTGGATTACCTAATACATGCTGTCCCATACAGCCCAAGTAAACTGAAGCAGAAGGATCTCTAAAAATGATCCTTGTTGTTTCAAAACAAGGCCCTCTAAAAACAATAAATGGTATCTGTTTAACTCCTGTCCTGTTTTCCTAGCTTGTCCTTCAAGCTCTGCTATTGATTCTAGTGTTTCATTGTCTTTATTCATTAGGTTGCTTGGATTTTTTCCCAATGAGTAAACTGAATCTTTTCTAATGAAAGTTAAGCCACTCTTTCAGTGCACTATACATTTAAGAAAGATTAACTATTCTTTCTGTATTTGGGGAATGCTGTTGTTCTCCCTTTCAGTCTTCTCTAAATTGAGTACATTTTTTTTAGTCTCAGCATGACAACACAACTCTTCCCAGATCTCTGATCATTCCTGTTTCCCCCCTCTGGCCTCTCCCCAGCTGACCCAAATCTTTATTGGAGTGCCCCAGACTCAACATAATACTGAAGCCAAGGCCTCACCAATGATAACTGGAGCAGAAGGATGACTTCATCTGTCTCGCAAGCTGCATTCCTCTTACCAGAACCCAATACAATGTCTGCCTTTTTTTGCAATCCCATGACACAGCTGATTCATGTTCAGCATGTGATCTACTATAACCCTAGAGTCTTCTCTAAAGAGAACTGCCAGCTAAACAATTGTTCCCTGTCCCAAATTGGTATAGTTGCTCTATTTCTGCTTGGGTGTAGCATTTTGCACCTGCATCACTGAGCTCTTCCTTTTTCAACCTGTTTCTACAACTTGTCACAAACATTTTGAATTCTGACCATGGCTTCTAACATACACTCAGCTTTGTCATCACCCATCTGGTTATAGAAGAGGGTGAACCAGCACAGGCCCTTGCAGAACTCCACCAGCTACAGTTTTCCATATAGATGGTGATTAATTTATAGTTAAAATAATAGTGTACTACACGAGCACAAGCCAACAGTCACTGTTACATAGTGACTTATTCTAGAGAGCATTTGTCTCTTGTGTCAGACTACATCAAGACAAAAATCAAGATGGAAGACCCTTAACTTCTCCCCATCCCCTAAACCACTTGACCTACTGTAAAAGGAAAGATCTGCTTTACATTACTTGCTTTTGATAAATCCATGTTGACTGCTGCCCATCTTGGACTTGCAAACAATTTGTTTGATACTTTTTCCAGAGTTTTCAAGGGTCTGGAAAATGGACATCAGTCCACCTTCTCCTTCTCTTTTCCTCTGTTCCCCATTTTAAATGAATAACCAGTCAATATTGCTCAAGATTACCTACTTTACGGAAGAGTCTAGAGGAAAAGTATTCAGGAATTTGTGTCACAGCTTCAAGCTGGAACCTCAGGACTGGCCAGGTCTGTGAGACTTTTATTCCAGCTCCAAGTCTCCTGCCTGGCATAAGACAGAGGACACTGACCTACTTATGCATGGGCAAACTTGAATACGACGTTCAAAATTCCCGCCTCTAAATGTCAGTGCTTGAAGAATAATGTCTGACTTGCAGAAGCTGATAGTTCCTGTGCCAAAACCTGGAAAGATCAAGAATTTTAAAATGCAGGTATCTTAGACTTAGTACTAGAGAGTAATTGGTTTCAAAATAATATATGTATGTCCTGGCATTTTATTATGAATCTTTTCCTTATTACTGCTCTGCTTTATGACTTTCTTGAGATAAACTGGTACATTTTGTCATAGGTCTCACTTATCAGATATAGCCTTAAAAATAAATTATGTGTGATCTTGCAGAACATGTGCACTTCCAGGCTGGGCTGCCTTAAGCAGTCAAACCAAATCAAGCTGCTCCAGGCTCTGCACTGGATCTAATCAGTTACAGAAAAGGGCAAAAATCTCCCACTAAACTTTTCCCCTCTCTCACCTTTCCCCTGACTGGCAGGTTTTCTCTCCAGTTTTACACTTGATGGCTCCCTGTCAGGTTTTGTTTTCCAGCAGCCCAACAGTCACTGTCCCTGTTTTCCCAGAGATAACATTTCAGTGCGTCAATGTTCACTATCTATCCATGTCACATTTAGCTTTAATCCTTCCTTAGATTTTTGTTCCAGACCTTTGCAGTCAGTACCTGTTGCAATGGGGGGTCTTGCAAACTTAGTTAGGCAACCTGATTGTGTTTGATGGAAGTATCTTGAGTAAACAGCTCGTTATGTACATGGCCACTTGCTCAAGAGGTTGAAAAGTTGCATTACTCATTTACACATGGGATGTTTTGAAAATAAAACCCAAAACACTGCCTTCTTATCAGATAGCGTTTAACTCATTCATGTTTGCAAAGGATGATTCTGAAATTCCCTTTCTATAGTTCCTTTCCTCTTATGACTGTTTATAAAAGGTGACCAAGTTTATGACTACCCCCAGGAGGCAGCTGTAATTAATCAAAGCACAATTGAGGCACTAACATCCCACCTATCTGAAATATCCCTCTAGTTTCAATTGAACAAGGCTTTCCTTTCCACTTCCTAGCCTAAATTGTTGCTCTGGAATGTTAAATATTTGCCACAGATCACTCCAAAGCTGGCAGTACTTCAGCAGGAGATAAAGTGACCTCTGGGAACTATTTGCAACATTTTCAAGAGGTTCTGAAATCCTACAAGGCGGTAAAAAAAGCATCTTTACACAGAATAAGATTTTCTTCATGATTAATTAATAAGCATTATATTAATTTTGCAAACAGATAAAATGAATCAGAAAACCCTCAAACTTACCTGCATACCTAAACTGGAGCAAACTGGAACTGAAGAACACTTTCCAAAAAATGATACTAACACCATGATGCCCAATTAAAGAGCTCAAAACCCCAACTGGACTGTCTGCAATTACAAGTGAGGTCATGAGTCTGACAGAAACTCACTGCAATCCAGGATATATCCTGGTCCTGGGGGTTGTGCTGAATGACCAGCACAGCAGGAAAGAGTCTAAGGAATGTAGTCCCCAAGTAACCACGCTGATCAAGAGAAAACATGCTAAAATGGATCAAGTTGCATTTGAAATCTTCCTTGCTATTAATCTGACATTAATTAAAGGGCAGTAGGGAATGTAATAAGCTGAAAAATATGAAAAAGGCATATTTTGCTAATAGAAAAACAAATCCTATTATGATACTCAATAGGAAAAAAATAAGTTTTTTGTTATAGTGCTAATTAGCACTATTCAAATAATCGGTTTAAATCACCTGCTGCTATGTTTTAGTGCTGCGGATCACAGATAAATAGGCCCAGCTCCAGTCCTCCGTTTTTAACCATTCCTGTTCTTTTTCCCTCCTGGACTCTCAAGGATTCCACTTTCTAGCTTGGCAATTTTGTCTAAAAAAAAAGTTGAGTAGCCAATTTTCTTTCCTCTCACATCCATCTGGCCAGCCACAATAAGCCACAAATTTCAGAAACTGCAATAAATATGAAATAAACAAGCAAAAAAACTCCAACCCAAACCACCATGAAAATAGCAAATTCAACTACTCCTATTGAATTCTGCCAGCTTTAAACAGACCCCTGGAACCAGGTTTTCAAGTGTTTATTATGCACAATTACTGCCGCTTTTTTTTTTTAAAAAAGGTACATATTGGGTGCTGAGCACCCACCCTCTTGTAAAGCCCTGGCATATGCAATTAGTCCAAGCAACAATTGCGCAATCCTAATTACCTGTTTACACACACTTATATACGTGGTCACCACCAAAGGCCATGTCTATACTGGTAAAATAAATGTTCCTGGGACCATTTCTGGCCCTGAGGCCAACTGGCATGTCTGTACAGTTAAATTCCCGCATCCATCAAGACAGAGCAGCCATATCCAACCTGTTCATTGAGAGCTGAGTAGCCTGTATGGACTCCCAATGCTTTGGAATTGTTTGGAAGCCTGCTGGTTAACACCATCCAGCATTGCACCATGGAATATTTTAACTATTCAATACCATGGATGATTGTGTATCAGAGCCCAGAAATGCGTGCTGCTTAATACACTAATATGGACATAGCCTGAGAGTCAACTATGACCTAAAAATTTCATGTTAGATGACAATTATTTTTTTTATTCAGAACAAAAATAAATGTCCCACTGTAAAACCAGTGAAGACTATGCCTCTCTAAGGATTTCATTCAATTTTGGCTTGGCTGCTAGAAAATATATATATTTATAGTGCATATTGTTAGTATTTTTGTTGCAGATTTGCCAAGGAATACCAGTCAGGGACAAGGACCCTTGCACGAGCTGCAAATGCAAAACAAGGAGTGCCTACTTCAAAGGCTGCAAATTCAGGATATATTATCAACATGTATGGGACTGACTGCATTGGCTGCTGCAGATGCTGATGCAGATAGATGGGAGCTCTCACTGCCCCTGCTAATCCCAGGGTTGGACACGTGGGAAGCACGGTGCTGAAAGATTCATTTGAGCTGGCCAGGAGCCAGCTCAAGTCCAGATGTAGTCTAGACAAATCAGGCTGTAGCTGCCAAGAGCCGGGGCTTGGGAGCTCGTAGGCAGCACTGTGTAAATACAGCCTGGCTTCTCCAACCTGGAGCTAGACAGACCCTGGCTGTGCCATGTGGCTGTGCCAGCTGGGTCTCAGCTACCTCGGGCAGCCCCATGCTGAACCCTGTGTCATGGCACAGATGTGCTCCTGCCCCACATCGATCTCCTGCTGCAGCTCCTGGCCACTGAGGGCTGGACATGTCCACGTTAGAGCAACTGGGTCAGTGTGTAACCACCTGCCTTCAGCCAGAGCTGAGTACAGGCTGCCAGACTCACCCGTGGAGCTCCCCCAGCTATTTCTGTTCTATGGGCAGCACTACTGGACTGCCCAGGGCGTGAAGATGTGTCACTGGTAGGGAGAGCCCATGGCTAATGCACATGACTGAGGCAGAGAGTGACAAGTTTGCAGCTGCACAAACCTAAATTAATCTTAGTGCTTGGGCATAAATGAGGTTGATTTGTGCCTGACCCATGCATGAAGGAGAATGATATTTTGCCATAGGCATTAGTTTTAATATTGCAAATTATATATTTTATAAAAGAAAAAAGGGAAGGTATTTGCTTTTTGTCATGCCCTTTGAAAATTATTGATTTTTTTTTCTCTCTCTATGATAAACAAAAAAAGCAGCAACAAACAATCTGGAAAAATGACACAACTTGGTAGTAGCAGTAATAGGGCTTCCTGCATTCAGCATCACAGCCTTGGCTGCTGCCGGCCTGCTCACAGCCTCCCAAGGCACTGATTACATTCTCCATATCAATTCATGGATTTCATTGAGCTACTGCTCCTGAGAAACTCCTGATCTTGTAGCTCAGCTGGGGAGCCCACATCCATGTGAGCCCCTTCCTATGGCTGCAATGTTGGGAGGTGCTGTTGGCTCCAGGGCTGCGCATTCTGCAGCCTCCCCAAGAGCATCTGCTGCCCACGACTTCTTCACTAGAAAAAGCCTTTTAATCTTAACTCCTCAGCTGAGTTCAGAACTGGGCATTTTGATGCCCTCCTCTACTGCTGAGGAGCTTTAGGGAGGTCTGAGCCCAGGTGAGGGCTTCCAGCTCTGCCCTGCTGGCACAGCCGCATTTTGTGTTCAGGGTTTTGTAGCGCTGCTGCAGCTGCTGAGTTTCTGTGCTCAGTAACACCATGACGAACCCAGGCTTGCAGTACCTCAGAAGAACAGCTTTAGAATTTGTTCCTTAGTCCCTCTAATTCTAGTGCTTCTGAAGGAGCTCAGAGTAATTAGTGTTATTTACAAATATGGCAGGAGATGTCTTAGCATGCAGCACACTGGGGCGTCTGTGCACCAGATGGAGACAGAGAAATGCTGCCACTCCAGGACTCTCCCATCAATCTGGTGCTCTTGAAATTTGTGTTAAATTCTGCTTAGAGGAAAAATATTAGAGTCAGGACCCCCACCCACTCTCACAGTGAATGATCTCAATCAGGAGCCAGTACTGAGATATACATTGATTGTTTTTAAATTTAGTTTCAGGTTCAGTACCGTGCCAGGGGCTGTGGTGTACTGCTTCCAGGAAAGGGCGATTCCTACTCAAACAGGTACCTGAGAGGAGGGAGGAAAATTGGCCATCCACCTGTGAACGACAGTATGTGAGTGTTCATCAGGCAGGGGCAGTGTTGAGCCCCAAGGAGGTAAAGAGGGGTTTTATTCAACCAAGAGCTATCAGCCCAACCTCTGAAAAAAGAAGCAACTGAGTAATTTCTGGGAAAATGGGTAAATACTGCCATGCTCTCTTAGTGGATGTCCAGAGGCAGGCAGACTTTGAAATTGTCTGGATCCACTGGGATGGATGCCTCAGGAGCCTGAGAAGAATGGCAGTCCCTCTTCCTCCTCCACATCAGAAGAGGCAGCAGATGGTCATGATGTCCAGGACAAATTCTGCAGTTTCATCCTAATGTAAGCAAGGGTGGTCTTCATCTCCACCCTTTAGAAATGAGTCCTGGTTATTTTTTCCCACTGTACATCTGTGCTTTTTTTCTGCATCTCCTGCCACGATGGTTGGGGCTCCAGCTGGGGGTGATTTTGAGATAACTGGAAACAATAAGGCTTTCCTCACCCTAGGGTGTGGTGAGTGAACAAAGAGGGTATTGAGACACCTCAGCAAGTGTCCTGGTCCGATGCCACGACCAGCAAAGCCTCCTTGCCCAGTCACCCCGCCTCCACAGGGGTGTCTCCAATGACCAGGGAAAGAGACGCAAAATGCTGCAGCAGCACTCCAGCCACAGGGTCCCCAGGGCTCTCCCAGCCCAGCCACATCTGCTTTGGCTATTACCATGCTCAGGTGCCAGGGCCTCCAGAAAATCTGACCATTGCCACTGCAAGAGATGTCTGGGGGCTCAGCCCTGTGCTGGGACCTCGGGAGGCCGCAGCAGCCTGTGCCAGCTGCATACCTGGGCTTTGCTGCAGTCGTACCACTGGAGGGGTTAGAGTTTCTGCTGATTTTCCTGGGCAATTGGCTGTAATTACAGCATGGAGAGTTACTGATGAAAACAAATGCCAGCACATATTGTTACAGGGCTGCAGCCAGGAGGGCTTCCCAATTGCCATCCAAGATCGTCATCTCAGCCTCTGTGTGGGCAAGAGCTGAGTTTCAGCTGCCCTGCCCCTGAGGACCCCAGAACGCAGAGGGGATTTCTATCCACATCTTCACTGCCTCTGCTCCTGCCGTTGTCCCCAATGGCACCAGTGACAGCCCCAGCCTCAGAGGGACTTGCTTTCCTCAGGGGTGGAAAATGGCCTATTCATCAGTGGAGTAGGCACAGGAGCCCAGCTCTGAACCCTGTCCTTCCAGAGCATCCCCAGCACAACACTTTCTGCCCTGTGTTTTGGTTATTAATCACAGGTTTTAGTGGTTTTTTTAATGAAAGGCCCAAGCAGGTCCAGCTGTCGGCTATTCCTGTTCTCTGGGTTGTTGATCCTAGGGGAGATGTCATAGCTGGCAGCTATCCTACATCAAGCACAGGCACTGCAGAGGAAATGAAATTAATCTTGCTGCTTTCCAACAGATAATTAAATATTTGCAAGCCAGTTATTTTACCTCTTTTACCGCTTCTGTTTTTTATAAAGACTACTTCACCATCACCTTCAGAACAGATATTGCTTTTCTCCCTGACATGCACTGGCCTGGCAGAGAGCAGCACTTGGAAGGAGAGTGGAGAGCAGCTCTGCCATAAGCATCGTATCCCTGAGAGATTTCTCATTTCCTCTCTGGCCTTACCAGGACAACACAGGGTTCTGCTTGCAGCCTCACAGACAGCCCACACCATTAAACCAGGTATCAGCTGTTGCTGACAGCGTACTGGGAAACATTGAGACACAAGCTTCCCTCTGCCAACTGCAGAAACAAAAAACTAATGCATATAATAAATTTTGCCTTATCTAGCTTTTCCCTACGACTGTGTATAACAGTCACATCATGATATCCCGCAAGGTGACGTTTCCTGTGAATAGTCAAGTTGACAGGAAAGAAAACAAAGCAAGTGAAGTGATAAATTAGGAGCAAATACTTGATGAGCACATTAGCATACAAGAACTTGTTTCTTTAATCTTCTATCAAACATTTAGTAACAAGGGGTGGGGGTGTTAAATGAAGTGCTGTTCCAGTTATTTGATGGTGGAAGTTGATGCATGTGCTGGGAGGAGAGCAAAGTTAGTGCTGGCCAGCAGGAGTGGATCTTTTCAGCCCTGCTGATGTCAATGCCTGCTCCCTGCATGGAAAAGATGCAACATGTGTAAGATAAGTGAGTCATCCGAGGTCACGCCTGAAGCCAGCAACTGCTGAGCTCTTTTCCAAGCTCTGCTACTGATTTGCTTGATGGCCCTTGTGGGTTTGTCAGGCCAGAAATTTGTTATTGCACACTCAAACTACCCCTTAAGAAAGCAACTGGTTTCTTGGCATCCACTGCTTCTCACAGCTTCCTAAAATAGCAGCCCGTCTCTGTTACCTCCTTGCTTTCCTACCTGGATAATGGAGACAGTTGTTCCGATGCATCCTAGTGGTGTGCAAACAGAAAAAATCTTGCCAAGACAAATGTGTAACGTCAGGATCTCTAACCCTTTGCTGTAGGATGCAGATGTTTGAGTCCCACAGACTGAAGCTACAGAAACACTGAACTTGCTGTGACTGACTTCACCCCCTCAAGCATCCCTGGGCTGTTGCTTCCCCATTAATCCCCCATTAATAACTACTTTTTTACATCTGTCGCTTGGCCAACTCTTAGCTTATACCCTATTCATCCCGTAAAATGTGAGCTCATTAATCAACCTGTCATGTGGTGGAGAAAGCCAAGAATACTGTGTGAACCGGATCTCTAATCTTGTCCAAAGAAAAAGGCAACAGGTTTCTTTGACAAGACTTACCTTCCACAAAACCCCACTGATTAGCATTGCTCTTATTTTTAACCTCTAATGGCTTGTTGTTGAAGGCCTGAATGAACTTTTGGTGATTGTGTTGAGGGATACTGTCCTACTCACCAACCTATTCCTCCCTGTAGTGCTCCTTTTACACCTATTAAATTCCAGAGCTGCTCTGTCAGTCTCCCATGTCTTTAGAATTCCCCCAGATTTGTAAATATAAAACTTTACCACATATTTTAGTCTTCTCCTTTAAGACACAGAGATAGCCAGGCCAGATGATGTAAAAAATGTTTAATTTTAGTAGATGCTGCCTCACATCCTCCATTGTTCCAGATGGTAAATGATGTACTCACTCCATCTGCAATATCATAAGGGATGAACATCCATCTCCTTCCAAAATGCAGAATAGAAATAGACTTTTTTTTTTTTTTTTGGAACACAGTTTGTGATTTTACCATCTGCATTTGGCAATTAATCTATACAGCCATGGGAATGAGTTTGGGAGAAGAGGCAGCATTGTTCCTGACATGATTACGTGAATGTTTTCCGCATTTCTTTCACTCTCTTGGGTGTTAGTCTATTAATCCTTTGGTTTCCTTTTATCAATCACTTACATTATTTTAACTTGTAATTTATCATCACCGTTGTTCTATTTCCTGTGGGTTTTGCCTGATTTATACATCATTTCTTCATGTTCTAGTGCTCTTTCTACATCTCTTTTAAAACAGGCTATTTCTTACCCCACATATCTATTTTCCATCTCCATGATATCATGGTTTGTTGAACAACCAGTAGAATAGTCTTGGATATTTTCCAGTTTTCATTAACACTTCACATTTTACATTTATGTTTCCAGTCAACTATGCCAGCAACAGCTTTAAATATGTGCAAACACACACACGCACGAGCACATAAACACAGCACAACCTTGACCGCTTAGACATAAGGGGACCACAAAAAAAAATGGTCCCGTTAGCAATAATTTGTATGAAGTGGGAACACCAAAGAACAGACTTGGCAATGTGTTGTAATAACATCAAAGTGAGATAGTGCATTTAACCCACTGTCAATATGGTGAACAGGCCTTTAGTCATGTCATTACCAAAAAATTTTGTGATCTTTGTCTGCTGGATGGTGCTCTCCGCTGCTCCACAGAGGTCTCAGTGAAGTCATGTGGTGTACCAGCCCATGTCTCATAGAAGTGACAAAGTCTGTCAGCATGTGCTTGGGCTTCTGACAATGACACAGGTTCTTCAGGTCTGCTGACTTCACCAAGGGCACCAGCATCACTTGGATTTTCTCCTGAAGAGGCTACAGCTAGAAATTTGACCACAAGTTCACAAGGGCTTAACTTGCCCGATGGCTACTACTGTTTCATTGGCAGAAACCCAGTCTTCGATGCAATCTCTTCCAGTCTTACCAGGCCATACACTTCTCAATGGCTTAACTGTTGTTCCACCACAAGCTTTGCCAAATCCTTCACCTCTAAGATACCATCTTCATGGACAATCCCAGATGTCTGAAGCATTAAAAGCCATTGATGAAGTGAAGATTGTCCACATCACAGATGTGGAGGTCCTCCTCCCCACACAAGGCAGCAATAACATCCCCTTGGGTTTTGGGTTCAACTTTGTTTGTATTTCTGAATATAGAAATATATGGGTGTTTATGTTCACAGATATGTCTGTGCACACTACATACATAGGCTGATAATTAATGCTCTAATCTACTTGAATGAGATAAATCTAATTTGATTATAGTCTGTGGTACAAAAACAACTTCTAATTTTTAGATTGAGTGATTAGTCCATCCATTTCTGTCAGAAGGAGGTTCTCTTTTGAGCTAGGCAGAGCTCTTTGAAGTTTAAGCAATGAACCCCTACTTTTTGAAACTCTGGGGAACTGCTGTTGGCTGTATGAAATGATCCAGCTAACAGTGAATTAAAATCCTGGTGTGGTTTCCTCCTCTGAGCTGTGAAGAGGTGACTGGAGGACTGAACGCCCTGTTCTCTTGTGCAGTGTGGTGGTCTTTTCAGCCACCCATCAGTATCTCATTTCCAGTTTTATTAAGTGGAACTTCACTCCATAAATCACATCTCATTACTTGCAGTACCAGAAGGAAGACATTTCCTGCTGGTACTGGGCACAAATGCTGTGCAGGCTTTTAGAGCTTGGCAGCTGTACAGAGCCCATCCGGGTGCAGGAGCACAGAGGTCCTGGGTTTCCGAGAGCATCAAAATGCTTTTGACTCTGCCCCTTTACAACTGACCTGAGTAGAATGCGTGAGTCCACGTGGATGCTATTCAGTTGATTCAAATCAGGAAGGCAGGACAAACTAACAGCAGCATGAGGGGAGGACAGCAGACAAGCTGCTCCAACGTGCATCTGCAGGGCACTTGCCCCAGTGCCCAGAACACCTATGTGCAGTTTGGGGTTGAGTTTCTGTGTGCTTTTCAGGTTGAACATTTACCTGTACTTAACAACTATGTGTCAGTATCTGCTGCATTTCTCCCTCAGTGTCCCAAACAGTCCCCTCAATAGTACAGTAAACAGTTGCTTTGTCTTTTGTCTTTATTAGTCCCACAGGAGACAATATTGCCTTTGCTTATGACCCTGTGCTCTTGCTGCCACAGCTGTGTTCCTGCCAGAGCACGTATCAGTTCCTGAGCTCAGGGTGCTTACAATGTGTTTTGTTATGTGTTGACACAGACACACATGCTGGTTTACCCTAATGACGTGGATCTCTCAGAAAACGGAGAGCTAAATTCCAGGTGGCCATGGGGGCTACACAGGATCCAAAATACTGCAGGATGTCTCCCTACATCTCAGAGCCGATTTCAAAGGGACAGGGAGGCTAGAGCAGGGGCAGGGGAAGAAAGAAAATGAGAAAGGTGATTTACAGGCCTAAACAGTCTTCTGGCACTGGTAGTCATGATCTAGCTTTCTCTTGCCAGAGCATGGTCTTTGCCTAGCTGAGCTGCCCATCCTGAGAGCATGAGAGTATCTGAGCTGCTCTCAGGTCCTGCTCCAAATCCCCGGTCATGGTGACACGGGCCCTGCACTCTGCTAGCTTCGGTTTCATCATTCCACACATCTCCTGGCGCAGGCAGGCATGGGAAGCAATTCTTAGCAGCTGCCTCTGGAACCACATTAGTACTGTACTATAGGAGTTACTGCCACCAAGATGTCCTCATCTTCATCTGGCTCTGTCAAAGGGATCTGCTGCCCTTCCTCCAGGAGAGACCACAGTAGTCAGCAGCACAGCAGGTACAGAAAGCAAAGCCTAGCATCGAGAAGGGATAGACATCTGCTTCATCTAGGAAGCCTGCCTGTCTACAAAGCAGCTTAAAAGGTTATCCTAGGTAAAAGCAGGCAAACAAAGTAAATTTGTGGGCTTGTTTCCGTGGATACTTGCCTGGAAGTGGAGGCATCCTTTAGAAGTTCTTCATAGCCGCAGTGCCATGGATTGTTATGAATCACTTGGGACAAATACATCCTCAAAGCAACAATGACTTTTTAGTCCATTGTAAGTAGCTCATGTGTTGATGTTTTAGAGAATAACATTGCTTAATGTGTTTATACTTTCTGAAGGATGACGCAAGAATGTCTCTTTATAAGGTAACCAGCTCTTGTGGAAAGATCCATATGGCAGGTACAGCATTCACGGCACTATTATCCAGAGCATCCTGTTGTCATTTGCACAGTTTTTCTTTCAGGTGTTTGGACATAGACTTAGTCACTGTTACTTTTTTTACTCCAGCAGATACGTGCATGGCACCCTTTTATAGCCCGTTCCAATTTTGCTTGCCGCAGAGGCAAAACATTTTTCAGAACTTCCAAAAAAATTTAGTAAGCTCCCTTATGTGTGTTTATGTAGCCTTTCATCAAAGACTATAGAAAGAGGCCATGTGGTCTTGTGGCTAGATCAAAGCTAGAAAGCTCCTGAGATCTAATCTGGGCTGAGCCAGTGACTCACTGGGTGGTTTTGGCAAGTCACATGATCTGTTTGCTCAAGTTCTATCCAGCTGAAAAAAGCAGGCAAGAAATACAAGAGGAACCCAACCTGAGCTTTCCAGCACAGATTTATTTACAGGAAATAATCTAAATTGATATACCACACATGCAGGCTGGAGTTAATACTCTGTAACAAAGATACCAGGCTCCTGGCAATACATACTGACTTTGGGCCTGTGGTTCTTAGCATCTGCAGTTCTCAAACAATCTCAACACATGCAGGACTACCTGAACAAGAGCCTGTATACATTGGGGAATCCTTAGGATCTCGCTCTGCAGTCATGCTTTTCACTCCATTCTTTAACCCACCTCCAATAGTGGGTATCACACATTGTCCACTGCACTGGCAAAGGAGTGTGCTCAGTTCTCTCTCCAGGCTGACAAGTTGAGAGTTGGGGCTGTTCAGCCTGGACAAGAGAAGGCTCTGGAGAGACCTTATAGCACCTACCAGTATGTAAAGGGGCTACAAGTGAGCCGGAGAGAAACTCCTTGCAATGGCATGTAGCGATAGGCATGTAGTGATAGGAAAAGGGGGAATGATTTTAAACTGAAAGAGGGTATGTTTAGATTGGACATAAGGAAGAAATTCTTTACTGTAAGGGTGGTGAGACAGTGGAACATGTTGGTCAGAGTAACTGTGGGTGCCCCATCCCTGGTAGTGCACAAGGCCAGGTCGGATGGGGCTTTGAGCCACCTGGTCTAGTGGAAGGTGTCCCTGCCCATGCTGGAACTGGATGATATTTAAGGTCCCTTCCAACCCAAACTATTCTGTGGTACTATGATTCTATTATTTTATTACCCTTTTACCAGAGTCTCTCAGGACTCAGCGTGTGAGTGCACAGGTCCTTCATGCATGCATACAACAACGTTTTTGCTTTGCATGGGCCTGCAGCCTGTAATGCTGCTCTCAGGCTACCTCCAAGTGGGAAAAGCCCAACTCAGCAGCTGCCTGATCCCCATCTCCAGTTAGTATTTATTCAACAATTCCTCCTGGAGAGATTCTCCACTGGCAAATAATTTCCCTCATGTGTTTTTCCCTTACACCTGTTTTGAGGCTGAGGAGGTTAGGAAGGCAATCCTGATCGTAATCTATATTGTAATCCTTTCAGCCCAGCACAGGATGGTGTGAGCAATCTGTTTGCCTGACAGTCGTAATACTTGGAGAATGATTGTGTGCCTGGGGTTACGCTGTGCAATGGTGTTGAGTCACAGGCCAGGGGGTAGGAAGGGGAGTAAAAGGCTAAAAGTAAAGAGTTCCTACACAAATCCAAGATTTTCAGTATTACGGAACCCCTTCCATTGTCTGCTCATGCTTGAAAGCCCAATGAGTGAGTCCTAGGGTGCTTCTTTGCTTTCATTAGACTGGGTGCACCCTCAGAGTCATGAGAGCATATGCCTCACCACCTCTTTTTCTCCCTTCCCCAGTCTGAATAATCCAGGAGGCTGAGCTGCAGTCACTTATTAAGACAAGAGGCAGCAGGAGCAAAGTGACCAATTTCCACCCTCAGTTGCTCCAGTCCCAGTTCTCCTCTCCACATCCTCACTCTTCCTCTCCCTGCCAATGCACTGGTGGGTTCTCAAGCACATCTTGTGCCAACACACACCCTAACACAATGCAAAATTCCCACTGCCAGAACATCTCATGGTGCTGAATATGGGTGTTCCCATGACTCTTAAACCTCCATGGGCTGGTTTTACTTTCAAAAATGGCCATATTTCTCTTATTCTCACAGTTATTTGCAAGTGAAGCTGTAGCTGAAGAGCCCAGAGGATGTCTCATTGCTGGAAGTAAGCTTTGAAGATGTTTTTGAGAGCAAAAAGAGATTCAGACCATAAGCTTAAATCTCAGAAGCTGTTTTGAAGTACTAAGGAGCCATCCAGATTCATCTGCAGTGAAGGAAAGGGAGTTTTGAACCAAAACTAATCAAAGCTCTTAAACGGATTAAAACCCACTCCTACTTAACACCCTGCCACTGGCCATCCTGCTGATTTTATTCTAAACCCAGAAGAAATTATTCATGTGCTTGCCCCAGGGGAAATAAACCCAGTTTTCCCTGAAAATAAGCTTGTATTTGCCTGATGGGCTGTGACCAGGTTTGGTAGTGGGAGGGCAGGCTTCAGGGATGGCTGCTGTGAGAAGCTGCCAGAAGTTTTTCCAATGTCGAGCAGAGCCAATGCCAGACAGCTCCAGGATGGACTCACTGCTGGCCAAGGCCAAGAAATTCAGGAATTATAGTAAAACCTCTGTGATAACATATTTAAGAAGAAAAAAGAGTTATTGTGCAGATGTGACTGCAGCCAGAGATGAGCAAGGTGGGAACATGTGAGAGGAACAGTCCTGCAGACACCCAGGTCAGTGCAGAAGGAGGGGCAGAAGGAGCTCCAGGCACCAGAGCTGAGATCCCTCTACAGCCCACAATGCAGCCCATGGTGAGGCAGCTGTGCCCCTGCAGCCCATGGAGGACCACAGGGATGCAGAGATCCACCTGCAACCCATGGAGGTGACCTAGGCTGGAACAGGGGGATGCCTGAAAAAGGTTTCCCATGGGAAACACATGACCTATGGGCAGGGACCTGTGGACCCATGGAGAGAGGAGTCACGCAGGTGCAGGTTTCCTGGTAGGACTTGTGACCCTGTGGGGGACCCATGCTGGAGCAGCCTGTCCCTGAAGGACTGCATCCTGTAGAAGAGTGACCCACATTGCAGCAGTTTGTGGAGAACTGTTACCCATGGGATGGACTCATGCTGGAGAAGTTCATGGAGAACTGTCTCCCGTGGAAGAGACCCCACACTGGAGCAGGGGAACAACTCTCCCTGAGCAGTGACAGAAACAACCTGTGATGAACTGACCATAAGCCCCATTCCCATCTCCCTGTGCCACTGAGGGGGAGGAGGTAGAACTTGGGATGGAGGTAGGGGTGGGGGTAAGGTGTTTTTAAGATCTATTTTACTTCTCATTATCTTGCTCTGATTTTGTTAGCAGTAAATTCAATTAATATCTCCAATATGAGTCTGCTTTGCCCATGACAGTATTTGATGAGTGATCTTTCCCAGTCCTTCCATGGGCACAACAGGGCTGCATGGACGCCTCAGTGCTGGGCTCGTCCTTCCCATCGCAGCAGCCACAGCCAGACAACCGTTCCCGCTGCCCAGGTTGGATCCAGAGCCACAGGACTGCAGGGTGCAGGTTTACAAGTCAGGGTCTGAAACTTGAAACAAAACTTCACCAAAATCCAGTAGTGTTGGCATCCCCTGGGCTCTACTAAATATATTAACAAGTAGCGGCACAGTAAATTCCAAGATGCAGTCTAGTATTTAAAACAATAAAATCTTCAAGACTGAGATGATGCCTTTTGTTGTCCACCCATAAGGTGAACAGAAAAAGAGATCTTTACATCTGTATCAGCTCTTCAAAAGAGATTCCTGGAAACAGCCTGGGAAACAGCACCCTTTCCCTGCACAGAAACAAGAAGGGACAGAAAGGACAGAAAGTTCAGTCCTCTACAGGGTTGTAATCCTGTCCTGCTTCTTCCCATCTTCTTATCTCATCCCCTGGTTCCCCCAAAGCCTCTCCAATAAACCTTCCACACTGGGACTCATTGGATCTGACATGAGCAATTCTTGCATTTTGCACGTGGCTGAATTTCACTCCATTGAGTGAAAAAACCCAGTGGTTGAATTCGGTAAAAGGAACTTCCCATCTGTGTGCCAAGTATGGGAAGAGTCACAACTTCTGCCCCCAGCTCATATGGCTCTGCCCTGGACAGAGAGCCCAGAGCGGTGCTTTACTTTGCACAAAATGCTGACACCAACAAATACCATAGTAGTGGAAGTAACTTTAACAAAACCCTGCTGGCTAGCACAGCACTTCTGAACCCCAGCTGCCTTTTTTTTTTAAGTTGTTTTGAAAGTTAATTGTTGAGCCTCACAGAAAAAAAATTAAAAATTGGAGTTGGGCAACTATGCCAAGGTTAAATTGGGTCAGATCCTGAAATCCTGACTTCAGGCCAGACTCTACAGTTCCCATTGATTTACACAGGAATGTTGCATGCACTGGAGAATTTCTCCCTGATTTGCTCCTCCAGCTCTGCTGAGTGAACGCTGAGTTTGAATCTCTAGGTTTGATCCAGTAGAATGGCATCACAGAGTGCAGGCCAAGCCTGATTTCCTTCAGATTACAGTGGTTATGTTATAATTTATGCCAGAGCAAAAGTCCTGAGTATATCCTAAAGGTAGCTGCATTATAGTACATGTCAGAGCAAAACTTCTAGATACACCCTTACGATCTGGGTGGGGATTTTCTGCATGTGGGATCTGTGGAACCAGATACCCCAAGCATGGAAACTGGATCATCCCTGCAGAAGGCTTGGTGGGGCTGCCAGGGTTTAATTGCAGCTCTCTGCTTGCTCAGAGGCATCTGGTTTGAGTGAAGCCTCTCAAACTCACACTAAAGGGGTAGGACCCACACGGGCTCACAGCAGAGAGCTCAGTGCCCTTCTGGTTGCTCCCATCCCTGGCTGTCTTTGCTTCCGTAACTTCTTGGCATTTTTTTGCAATTGACACTTTGCTAGCAAAGGAGAAGCAACTGGGATTTGAGACGACTCCACTGGTACCATGCTGTGTGTCCTTGTCACCAGGAGCATCCTCAGCTGGCCCATAAAGGAAAGATCCAGCTCCTTCAGGCTGCCCAGCATAGAAGCAGATATGAGATAAGAAGTTGTTTTTGCGTGATTTCTGAGCATGCATTTTCTATACACGCTCAGAGTGATTTATTTCTCCTTCTTTTGAATGGCTGCAGCAATTCAAAGGATCAAGGTTGTATCACTAATCACATACTTTTTTTTTGTTTGCTTGATTGCTTCTCAACTTAACTCCTCCGTATTAGATCTTTAACAGAAGAATTTCTCCCATCGTTTTTGAGGACAGCCCACATCCCTTGGTAGCTGCAAACATACATAAGGAAAGTGAATCATCCAGTCCTTTGGTGGCTTACCCTGTTGGGTGTTTTATGTTATGATCACTGGAAGAATCACAGTGCTGAACTGTACATTTTCTATGTTTGGCATGTGGTGAGACTAAATAATCCTGTTTGTTGCAAAGTCACTCATGCTAGTTGTTTCCAAATGAATCAATAACCCTTTTAAAGCCACAGCTGTGAGACCATCTACTGCTGTGATCCATCTACCACTAGCTTTTTTACTGCCTACAGTCATACCCAGCATCTGTTACTCTATGCAAGTCATCCCATTGACTCCGAGAAGAGCTGGGGGTGTTCAGGGCTTTGTGTTTAAGTGGCAAACCATGGACACTCTTCCACTCCCCCGGTGCTGGGAGTCCATGGCAGCTGGTGTGCTTTCCAAAATGATTCATCTTGACCTTTGCTTGAGACATACAACGGCTTCCTAGCAAAGATGAACCAGATTTCTGGAAGAAACACTATAAAACCATAGTGGAAAATTTCCAGAAATAATTAAATGCAATCATTTGCAAGGGTCAAACAATCTGGACACCTGTTTCCTGGAAAAGCAGCGAGGAGGGAGGGGGTGGCTCGACCATCGCTCAGCTGTCCCAGTGCCCAAGGAAGATTAGCACCTGGGTAAAGGGCAGGTGGCAGGTGCTGAAGACAGCAAGACTGAGGTCAAACTGACGGGAAGAAGAGACATGAAGATTTTATTGCTTTTCTAGAGGCCTCTGCACAGCATAGATTAATGGAATGGCTTGTGTTGGTAGTGACCTTAAGTATCATCTTGTTCCAACCCCCCTGACATGGGCAGGGACACCTTCCACTAGACCAGATTGCTCAAAGCCCCATCCAACCTGGCCTTGAACACTGCCAGGGATGCGGCATCCACAGTTACTCTGAGCAACCTGTTCCAGTGCTTCTTGAGCTTCACAGTAAAGATTTTCTCCCTAATATCGAATCTAAATCTACCCTTCTTCAGTTTGGAACCATTGCCCCCTCTCCTATCACTACACTCCATGACACAGAGTCCCTCCCCATACTTCCTGTAAGGCCCCCTTTATGTAGAGGAAGATGCTGCAAGGTCTCTCCAGAACTCTCTCTTCTGCAGGCCGAACAGCCCCAGCTCTCTCAGCCTGGAGAAGTGCTCCAGCCCTCTGGTCACTTTCATATGAATGGTGCTCCAGCCCTCTGATCATTTTCATAACCATCCTCTGGAATTACTCAGCAGGTCCATGTCCTTCTTATGTTGGGGGCCCCAAAGCTGAATATAGTATTTCAGGTGGGGTCTCACGAGAGCAGAAGTGAATGGATGTGGTTCTGATCAATCTTGCTGTGCCTTCTTACTGTGGAGAGACTGCCAGCAGCTTGGGATGTGTGTGCTGGGAGCCCTCAGCAGCTCCTTCAGCTCTAAGGTCGCAGACGCTGAAGGCAGGCACTGAGCCACTTCAACAAACCCATCCACTGAACCTCTGGCTATGAGGTGGGAGACCTGATTAGCTCCAAACCCCTTTCCCCATGTCACAGGTGCAGGGATTTTGCCGAGGGAGGCTGTCAGCTGTAATAAGCAATCTCTTCTATCAGCACACAGCCTGAGCTCCCTGCACCACTCTGCCTGTCACTGGGTGAGGCCTTTTCCTCTCAGGCTCTGACTCATGCCCACATGCGTGAGCAGGATGTGCATCACGGGCCAGTCCCAGGTCAGCAGCTCAGCCCACGGCGCCCTGTGGAGCAGCCCTGCCTGTGCCCGGCAGCCAAAACACTGCCAGCGATCCAGAGATGTGTCCAGGGCTGGGGACAAGCTGGATGCAACTCCAGCATCTTACCTCCAGCACACCTAGGCATCCCAGGATGGACCATCTCCTGCCAGTGGCTAATACTGGCAGTACTGTCTATCTGCAGGCAGCAGGGCTTGCCTGAGGAGCCTGCAGACAGAGGGGTACCTCTGTCTGGAGTCCAGGTCCCATCTTGACACAACAAAAGCTCTCTCCCTGCAAAGCCACCCCTGCCCCTTGCTGGAGGGAGATTGCTCAGGGCTTTGGCTGTGGTTGGTACACACACATGAAGAGCTTGGGCCACAGCACAGCATGTAAATGTGCTCCCTCTCCACCCGAAACACAAATCCTGCTCTTCCCCATGTGCCCAGAAAGAAAGAAGAAGAGGAGATTCAGAAAAATGTTACTAAGTCAGGAAATCATTCTGGAGGAGGGGAAGTAGTTCCTCTAACCTTGCACATGGGGAAAGAAAACTATTTGCTGACTTTGCCTTATTTTTTAATTTATTGTTTTGCCAGCTGCTCAGATGAAAGGACAAAACTCTGCCTGCTGTAATGAGGCAGTCAGTCAAGCATGCCTTTGCAGCATGGAGCATCTGGCTGGGACACTAGCAACGAGTAGGGAATAGTCCAAAGTGTTCACAGGACACATCCTTTCAAATCCCTCTCTGCAACAGAGAAACCAGACATTTGCTTGTTCTTCCTCACATGAAAATCTAAAATCTCCTGGAGATCATTGCCTTCAGCAGACAGGGCCCTTACATATCAAGGATCACAAGACCCATGATAAAAAATCCCATGAGTTTACTGATTAAGCCTTTCTGTCCACTGGGCTCAAGTCCTCACCACTCTGGGCACTGCGGCTGCCTCTGAAGGCTACTGACCTGCACAGAGAACAGTGTCACCTCCAGTCCCCATGGGGAATGAGGGCAGCAAAAAGATCCTCCAAAACTGGGCCAGCTGCTCCTCTTCAGTTGTTCCAGTCATATTGCTGTTGTTTGAAGCATATTCACTTTCCAAGAAAGGTAATTTATTGAAGCAGTGGAATTCATTGCTGCAGGATTTTGAGACCTCAAGGTACACATTGAGTCAAAGCAAGGGCCAAGCAAGGCTTCCAGTCATAGGAAGGTCCTTGGAGGATACTTAAATACGAAGGTGGGTATCAGTGGGCCACAGTGTCATAGAATCATGCAATGCTTTGGGCTGGAAGGGACCTTAAAGACCGTCTAGTTCCAAACCTCCCACCGCGGGCAGGGATACCTTCCACTAGACCATGGAGCTCAAAGCCTAATCCAGCCTGGCCTTGAACACTTCCAGGGCTGGGGCATCCACAGCTTCTATGGGCAACCTGTTCCAGTGTCTCACTACACTCACAGTAAAGAATTTCTTCCCAACCTAAATCAACCCTCTTTCAGCTTAAAACTGTTACCCCTTGTCTTATCACTACAGTCCCTGATAGCAAGTCCCTGTCCATCCTTCCTGCAGGTCCCCTTTAGGTACTGTGTCCCTGTGCTGCAGGGGTGCTTGATGGGCACCTGCCATACTCCCGTGCACATCTGTGCATCAGATGCATCAGGGGCCAGATGGACCTGTTGGCCTGACAGCATCCTGCCTTCCCCCAGATCCAGGCAGCTTGGGCACAGGCATGAGGGTGGGGAGCAGCAGGGTTCCCCATCATTCTTGTCAGCCAACAATTTCATACATACAAAAACCAGGTGGGTTTTACACTTTTGCCTGATGTTTGAGGGTCATTGCCTCCCTGCTTTGCAACAGAGGCTGCTGGCTGAATTTTGTGAGCCTAATTCTGCTGCCATGACTCACTGGAGGAAACACTTGCTCGCACCAGGTATCCCACTGCCCATGTGCAAAGTTATTGTCATTGGGTGTGCAAGTCTTGCACAGCCTTTTGCCCCAAATTGTGTGGGTATTTTGTCTCCAGTTGTTAGTACAGCAAAGGAAACTTGCGGTATTTGAGCCTCAGCGAGCCTACGAATCTAACAAGTTGAGACTCGACAGGGATGTTATCATAGGGGCCAACAATGGCTTTACACTCAATTACATTTATGGTTTCTGTGATTCATCTAAATGTTTATGGCTTTTTCACTACCAGGAAGTTAAGAAAATTTTTTTTAAAAAATGAAAAGGAAAATAAAGTTCTGTAATGAACAATTTGCTGGTGCAAGGCTCTGTGTGAGACAGGAAAGAAACTGAGCAACTACCTTGGATGGTGGGGAAGAGCCATTTTCTGTGGTGACCAGAGCTATATTTGATTTCTTAAGCAATGTCAGCTTTTGCATGCTACATTCTTTGGCTAATTGCCAGCACGATGTGTAATACTTTAGCCACACTGTTGTTACTTAATCCTTTCCTAATCTGCAATTTGCGCAAGAGGAGTAAAATCTAAGCAAAGCCACTGAGAACATCTCCACTAATAATTTATCAAACTCAGCTTTTGTTGTTGGCAGGAGACGGTAGTTGATGGAGGTGAATGTTTTCCCACAACAGCGCCGTATCATAAACACGGGGCAGCTGATTCATGCCACACTTATTTTCTGTCATCCACCCTTCGTGTCACCCTGATATTTCTTCGAATGATAAGCCCGTGTGTGTGCTCACAACACACCGCCAAGGTCCCAGTTTCATCTCTTTCTGCAAATTACACATTAATTAACCATTAATAACAGTGGGAGTTGCATGCAGAAATCCACACCCGCCGTGATGAGACCGTGCCCTTGGTGAGCAAGTGCCTTATTAATCACCTCCACCTCAGTGCTGGAGGTGCCTCCACAGCCCTGCGAGACAAATGGCCCCAGAGAGGGAAGCGCCCAGGCGCTCACCAGCTCTAATCCTGCCTTAAAGAAAAGCGTTACCTCTTGCTCTATGAATTTTATTTATTTTGGTCCTCTGGGCAGTGCTTGCTGTTGTTAGAAACATGATTGCCTCATACAGTTATGTTAATGTTTGCATTTGACAGAATGTAATTGATACTTCGGCTGCTCCAGTTTCAAAGCCAAATTAGGAAATGAAGTGCTGCACATTAGCTTGTTTAGCTGGTTAAATACTGTAAATAAATACATGCAGGGCAATGAAAACTAATGAGTTTTCTTTAAGGCATTTTCTAAATAGCTGGCTTCACAAAAAGAAAAAAAAGATGCTGCTGTGAACTCATATCCTGAAGGATCTGTCATTTTGCTGCAACAAAAGTTGATTCTGTCTGAAATCTGAACTCTGGATTTCACTTGGAGAAAAGGATTTTGCAAGTTATGAAGGAATCATGGCAAGAACTGTTTCAAATTTCACGGTACTTTTATCAACAATACTTCTGAGACACATTGCATTTAACAAAGCCATTTTTTTGCAAGGGATTGATTCAGACTGTGGTTATGTCAAGTTATTCTCAATGCTCACTAAAAAAACATCTTTGTAAGAAGTATTTGCATAGGATATTTCTTTGTGCTGCTAAATCTGTGCACTGTCATAATGCTGAATGTTAGGCTTTTTTCCCTGACAGAATGCAATAGTCTGAAAAAGTAGGGAAAAAATCTGGTTTTGTATAAAGAGATAACCTGTAGAGAATTCCTTGACAGAGTGCACTCAGCACTGCTGGAATAAAATGTGTTTCTCAGGTTTTCTGTCAGGCCTGCCTTCAGTGCATTAAAGCAGAACTAGAGGAGAGCATTGCAGTGGCTTTGTGATCCAGCCAAGGGCAATGAATTTTCCTCTTGTACATCTGTAAAATGACACAGTTTTTTCACCTCTTTCCTTTCATAAATACTACACTGATGCAGAAGTGCCTTTGCCTGAGCTGAAGGTGTTCTCCTAAAATCAGGGCACTGTTTAGATTAGGTAGAGCTGAATCTCTACCAGTCCTTTTTAACTGCAAATAACCTCAGCAGTATCACCTGCTTGGCAGAGATATTGACCTTAAACCTGAGCTTGCTGAGCTGGCTGTTTTACCTGGCACTTTCAGAGGAAGCTGGTTTACAAATTCTGCTGTGCTACTTCAAAAGAAAATTATTGAACTGGTGCCTAAAATGCAGCTCAAGTATTGAGAGTTGATAAAAATACATATTTAGGATGTAACATCTATCCTGACTGGGAGGTGGTTCAATGCCGGCTTAGGATGGAGACCAGGATGTTGTGAAAAAACCTCAACTTTTCCTGTGTTTTTAGCAACAACAGAGAAGGACTGAAGGCTCCCAGCACTTTTCAGAGAGGGCAATTTCAAGGTGAAAATGGTGACCAGGCCTGCAAAATAGATAAGAGATTCATGTGGTCCTCAGACAAAAGGACCATTTAAAAATAGACAAATTATGACTCTCCCAAAAAGAAATGTGTGCATTGCATAAATCAAAGTTCTCACACCCACCATCAAAGTTTAATCACTTAATATGCTGGTTCTTTCAACACGCTCTGAAACTTTGTATACAATAATACAAACGATGGAGTAACAAAGCAATAGCAATTTATTCTGCTGTACAAACGGATGTTGCATTATAATCCCTAAAGCAATACAGAGGCTGTTTGCAGATGTTACTACCATTTGGCGTTTAGTTTAATTGCTCTGCAGCGCAGCTCATGTGAAACAAAGTCACAGGATGACCTACACGTTCACCTACTAAGGGTGGCTTAACTGCAAGGGGAGAAAAAATGCGTTTTGAAAGTTTTCAAGGTTTCGCTAAAATACGAACCTCCTGCGGTTGTTTTGAAAGGATGCACCAGGGCTTCTGTCCAAGCCTGAAAGCATGGTAGGGCAGGGGGTAATTTAATCAGCCAGGCTATGCAGCGCACATATTTTTACAAGTCTTGCAAGAATAACATCAGTAAAGTAACTTGAGATATTTTGGTGTCTGACATTCACTCAGCAAGTGCTAAGAAAATATGCTTACTGCACAGATCACTGGCTTCTCAGAGTGGGAGTCAAGGTACCAATGAAAATCATTGCACTTTGCTTTATCACTGACCAGGTCCCTGTTCCCTCCTTTTCACTTTCCACTCCCCTTCTAAAAGCAAAAATGTTTCTAAAGTTGCTCCTGCTCAAGAAGCTGCCTGGAAGCAGTTGCTCCGCTGAACAGATTTCAAGCAAAAGGACAAAGTTAAACATGAGGCAAAGTATAAATAAAAATCAAGACTCTCTTCCTCCTCCTTTCCACTTGTGAGCGATGATCTCACCGCTCCGGGTGGGTTGCAAGGGTGGCTTGATCTCTTTCAGGAAAGCACATTCTCTAACCTTGATACTGCAGCTATTTATACTTCTCCCTTCTCACCACAAAGAAAAGCAGCTCTAATAATCTTTCCATTCGTTTTTAATGAGAGCACTGTGCAGCCTCTGCGCTGCTTCCCAGCAGCAGGGTCAAGCCTCTGCCCATGAGCTCCAGCTCCCTGTAACACCAATGCTCTTGGTTGCTGCCTCTCCTGGCTGCTCACTTTTAGACATCCGAGATCTGATATTCCACTGGCTGGAGCATCACAGTGCCAGGCACACAGGTGCAGGATGACAGCCCTGCTGCACCACAGCATCTTCTGCTCGCAGGGCACAGAGGGAAACAAATGTATGGGCTGAAAGGCAAGAGGGTTTCTAAAGTTCAGAGGCAGAGCTGTAACTCCTCTCCCCCTTGTTTATCAGAGGAGTAGGACACCCCATTTCACATAACCCTGGGGATGTCCCAAGCCCTTTCCACCTCACAAGAGGCAGGATCCATCTCCTATACCCACTCTCCCTGGGGATTCAACCCCAGGCTGAGATGGGGGAGCTCAGGCTAAGGCATGATGGCACACACACACAGACTGTAGAAGAGCTGATAGTCTCTGTGGCCAAACCCCATTTTTTCAGATTAAACCAAACACACTGAACTGCATTCCTCTTGAGACATCACAAGAAATGAGGACAAACATTATGAAACCAAGTTTATTAAAACTTTCTACAAGTCAGACTTTATCATCCAGGTTTCCACAGACATATACATATGTACAAATTGGACATAGTGTTTTTAGCTTTTCTGGCAGAACTTTCTACCAATATATACAAATGTACTGTTTTTCATAGAAGGGTTAAACTGTATCACAGATACAAATGTAAAGCAATCATGAGAGGTTTAGTGCAACGGAGAGCTGGAGTGCTCTGCTCTTAATGCTCATGATTCTGTCAAGTTAGTATTGCCAACATTAATTCACATTAAATTGCTCTTCGACACCTCTTATTAGGACAAAGTACAACAAAACAAGAAAACAAAACCCCAAACAGTAAGGTATGTACAAAGTACACAGTCCATGAGGTATACATGGTATTCTCGCAACACGCGGTGGGACTGCAGCTTGCCAGGGTTAACCCTTAAAATGACTTCACTCAAACTGGGTGGTGTTGGGAACGTGCATCACCCACCTCAAGGCCATTTCAAAAGCTGCACTCTTGCCTAAGGTGAATGGACATCCCTGCATAAACCACTGGACACATGTGAAACAAAGCAGAAATTTTAGGCAGGACTAAGCTTTACTTACCCCCAACCCAGAAAGCTAATGATTTAGATATATTCATTATCCACACATATTGGAAAGACTATAAATAATCATGCAAAACAAAACAAAAAAAAGGTGGGGGGGGGGGGGGGCTGGAGGCAAACAGCATACCTGAATAATCAGCTAGGGGTGTAAGGAGATTTTACTCTTAAGACTAACTTTTTGGAGGGTGAAGGGGGAAAGAGGAGGTGATGTGATATTTTTAAGAGTTGAACCAGTTGGAAAACATGGCCATGTTTACACGTACTGTACAAGACACCCCAGATCCTTTTCGGGGAAGGTGCCCCAGCTGATAGTGTTACGGTTTGGTAAACGGATACATTTTGGCACTCAGAGCTAACAAGACCTGCTACTTGACAAGCTTGCTGAGGGCATAAATTTATATAGGCTACACTGTGGTAACATGAGGCTAAAGTCTATTTAAAATGCTTTCCCGGTCAGCAAATGGAATTGGAGGGGATCCGGCTGGGAGATCCACTGGTTTCTGCTTCAGAAAGAGCCACAGCAGTGATTTGTCTTACGGGTGGATCTATGAGCTCCACGCCTCTGACAGCGGGATCAGCTGGAGGAGCAGCAGCGAGCAGAGAGCTGCCCATGGCGGGCGAAGACCTCCCTCCCTCATTAATGTGTGCTTACAGTCAGAGAGCTGCTTTGTGAGCTGGCTGCTGGGGCACGCCAAGTCGATTCCCCTTTTAACCATTTCTGTCAGATTTGTTTATGTAGAGGCGCACCTTGTGCCCCTCTGCCCCTACACATCGTGGCCAGGGCTCCACACCTCTGCAGCCACTGCAGGAAAGCAGAAGGAGCTGCCTTTCCATCCCACAACTTGCCAGATGTAGGACTCTGCAGCCAAGATGCGACCAGTTACACCGGAGGAGATGCGGGAGGCAGAAGAGTCAGACAGTTCTCACAAAGCTGCACAGGTCCTCCGGGGCTGGTGGGACCGACCAGCAGAGCAAGAGGATGGAACTCTGAGTACACTTAGGGAGTGGAGATCTCCAGGTTGGCATTCATTTACACAAGGTCACTTTTCTGACCATACTGGCACTTTAATATGCTGTTGAGTTTGCAGACGTGGAAAAATGAAACCCTACGAAGATGCCGGAGGTAAGAACCGACGAGGTTTTTGAGATTTCAGGGTTAGCAGAAGAAGGAACTAATATCATCACTGTCTCCATGATATTCTGGGACAATCTGATCTGAAGTTCCCGTCTCCTGGTCTGTATATCCAGGCTCCAAGACTGCCTCAAACCAAGGGTGAAGCAAGATCTCTGGAGCAGTGAGTCTTTCAGAAGGCTCCCGCCGCAGGAGGCTGCGGATGAGGCAGCGGGCTTTGGGGGAGACGTGGTCAGGAATACAGAACTGTCCACGCCGGATTTTGGAAAACAGAGTGCTAGGGTCCGAGTCATGGAAGGGATAGCGTCCCACCAGCAGGGTATAGAGCATCACTCCCAAACTCCACACATCGGCCGATTTTCCAGAGTAAGTCCCCGTTGTGTTTAGGATCTCAGGACTGACGTATGCTGGGCAGCCGTGCTTGTCTGAGAGTGCATCGTCTTCGCCTTTGATGATGTGTGTGTCTTCCAGGCTCTCCAGACGCAGCTGAGTCCTAGGGAGGGCAGGAGAGGAAGCCACAGGTGAGAAACAGCAACACACAGTCATGAGCAAGCACAGCAAGCCCCTGCCATGGCCCCATTCTCTCTCGCATTGGCACTGAGAAAGGAAACACTTCTTAACTTGCAGCAGAGAAGTTGCCCGGACCCCTGGCCATGTGTAAGTGCTGCTGTGTGCATCGGGCCAGCATTCAGTGACACTCACTTTTTTAAGTGGGGATTTTAACAACACAGAGGGCTCTTGAGGAACACCAAGCCACCTTCTACCCACACAGGTTGCAGAGCCACTGCAGGGGGTTAATTGGTGACATGGTACCACACAGCCACTATGTGCCGTTCAGGCTTTGAACAAACAGCATCCAGTTGCGTGATTCCACAAACCACAAAGCCCAGCTCCCCTCTGCACTGGTGAGGATCATTGCCTTTCCTGAGCTATTTATTTGTTTTTTCATTTTAGTTTGTAATTTATTATTTTTGCCTTTCTGGAGAGTATCACCACACCCACCATCTCCCAGGTGGGGATGGGTCCACCCCAGCCTCCTATTTTGGAGGGTAAGGGGAGCTCCCATCGGCAGGGAAGCAGTCAGTCAGCCCTGGAAGGGCTCTGCACTGCCTGGCAGCCTGCTGGGGTGTAGATATGTTGGCTGCAGCCTGTCCTCAGCCTGACCTCGGCAAATACCCATTGGTTCTGCAAACGGAAAATATGACTCAACGAGAACCGTGGGCCCGGGATTGGCTGCGGGAGCACTGAAACTGCACCTGTGCGAGAGCCCGCGTCGCCTGCCATTGCTTAACCCTCTTCTTGCCAAATGTGATGCACATGACATCGCCTGTGCAACACGTTATTTCCAAATGAGCGAGACTGTGTGCAACGTAACATTTCAACAAATGTTTCACCTTCTTATGGGAGGGAAAAGCTGCAATAGTTTCCTTCAAAGGAACAGCTTTCTTTACGTGTCAACATATGGCTGTTTCTGTTTCAGAGGGGCAGTGCTAGTTAATTTTCTTATCACATTCATAAAAGGTATCCTGAAGAATCATTAGCCCAGTTTAACGAAACAAACAAAATCCCTTTTCTTCTCCATCAGTAATATCATCTTACACTTTTATGATAAGCACAACTCCATTACAGCTTTTATTTAGTTTTTTAACATTCCTTGGGATAAGCAGCTAGTCAAAAGTCAATTTTGCTGATTAAAAATGTACTTCTGACTCTGCCATATGCGGTGAAGCACTGCAAGAGCAGCAAACACTCCAGGGGAATCCTGAATTATTTCCCTAATCTAAATTTAACAACTAGATTTTATGATCTCCTCTATGAACCTATGCTTTAGGCTAAGTTTTACTAAAATTATTTTCTTTGATGCAGGATTCCCAAAGCATTATTTAACCATGTCCCACCTTCCCTGCTGTGTGTGCCCACATGCACGGGCACAGGGGGCATGGAAAGCATGGCAGTGGAGCAGGGATAAAAGCCTCGAAGGACACAGCAACATCACCCTGATCGGCAGAGTGGTTCAGCAAGGAGATCCTTCCCAAGTGCTGTGGCTCCACCGTGGGTCACAAGGCAACTCTTCCCAGGACGGGCCAGAGCTCCAGCTCCTCACACCTCCTGCTCTCCCAGCCAGGCTGCTTCCTCTTCCCGGCACAACACCTCAGCACCCCCCTCTCCCTCTCTGCCTTTTATTCATTTGACACTGAATGAGTGGCACACATGACATCTTCTGGCGCTAACGAGCATCCGAACTATCATCCCTTTGTCTGCCAGCGGGTTTCACTGAACTTCTGCTGAATGAGAGGAAGCTCCCGGCGAGCTTCCTCCCTTTCATCAGTCAAGATCTAACTAAGAGGGAGTGCGTACCGGTTAGATCCGTGACCTACTACACACACGTGATGGGGACCTACGCGGATTGCTCGCAGGTGATGCCCGGCTGACAGGGCTGTTTCCACTCCCTGGGACGCTTTTTGTGTCTCTGGATGTGGCATTCCTCCCTCCCCACTCACCCCAGGGCTGGCTGCTGACAGCCACTTACCTTTCTTCATTAGAGAAGACAAATTTCCTGAGCTTGAGGTCACCAAGTACGATGGCTGACTGGTGGCAGTGAGCTACAGCGGAGACAATCTGCTTGAACAGCCGGGCAGCCTCCTCTTCCCGCAGCCTCTTGCAGCTCCTCACGTAGGAGTGCATGTCCCCAAAGTCCTTTTCAAAGAACACATAGGCCTTGGTGTCCCCGAGAATGACTTCGACAACCCCAGTGATGTTTCTGTGTGACGGCAGCTGAATGTAAGGTCGGATCTTGTCCTGGTAGTGTTTGAGGGGGAACACCTGTATAGAGGAAATTAAACCCAAATTCATTCTCAAGGGCGTTGAAAGCTGCAGCTCGCGTAGCAACTCTCCCCAAACAATGACGAGGGAGCTGGAGGGAAGCCAGGGCTCGGCAGGACTGGCAGAAGCGGCTACCAGGACCCTTCCTGTTCGTTTTATATTGCAAGGCTGGGGGGAAACTAAAACAAACCACCATTCCCACAGCCTTTGGGGGGAAGGCGCTCCGAGGTAAGCCGAAGTCCCAGCTCACTCTCAGCGTGCGCAAACCTCGCCGGGGACCGGCCGGGCGTTCCCAGCCGGGGAGCAGCGGGAGGATGTTCGGCAGGGCTGTCCCCGGCCGGGCGCTCGAACGCGCCGCCAGGACCCGCTCCCACCCGCGCCGCTCCCGCTCACCTTGCAGCGCAGCTCCCGGCCCGAGCTGACGCTCAGCGCCCTGGACACCTGCTCCCGCTCGGCCAGCGGCAGCAGCAGGTACGAGGCGATCAGGCTGGGACCCGCCGCGCCGCCGCTGCCGGTGGGAGAAGCGGGGGCACACGGCGACCCGGGAGCGCTCAGGCAGTCCGGGGGGCCGCATTCGGCGAGCCGAGGGCACTTGGCGGCCGGCGCTTCCTCGGCGGGGCCGTCGTGCAGGGGCTGGAGGCGCTTGGCCGGGGCGCTGCGGCAGCGGGCGGCCGGCAGCAGGGACGCGGGGCGGCTCATGGGGGGAGCGGAGCGGGCGCGGAGCTACAGGCGGGCGCTGCGCGCTGGGCGCATCCCTTCGCTCTCCCCGCCGAAACCTCGGGCCGTGTCCACCATCTGCTGCCGAGTCCGCGCTAAAGTAGTTGGAGGCTTTAAAAAAAAAAAATTAAAAAAAAAAAAAAAAAAAGGTGATTCTCCTCCTCCTCCCGGCCCTGACGCACGGGGAAATGGGAGGAGGGAGGCTGGGACACGCCTGCTCCGCTCCGCCCGCTGCTCTCCGCGCCCCGGCCCTGTCACGGAGCCGGGCGGGGCGGCGGGGGCGCTGCTGCGGGACTCCCTGGGGTCGGGCGGGGCGACGGAGACCCCCTTCGACCTTAAATAACTGTGGCGAGAAAGCGAAGCCACCTTCCTTTCCACAATCTTCTCGTCCATACAATTGCAGGCTCCCAGCCCCAGTTCTTGCTTTTCACTAATCACTAAATAACCATCCCTCAGCCCAAGGTTTGCATCACGACGCGGATGTGTGAGCATAAGCGTTTGCTCATAATCGTAGACGTAACGTGCACCATCAGAAATACTTGGCTCTGGGTGTTTCCCATGTTAAAACTATCTGCTGTCCGAAAAAGGAAGAGCTCGGAGAGCCAGGCAGCAGCCAGCGGCTGAAGCGACCTGTGAGGGGCAAACTGAGAGGAGTTCCACAAGGCTCAAAAGTGTGGGTTTAAAGTAGTAAATAGACTTGCAGCCGGGACTTGTAGTAAATGGAAGAAAAAATGAGACAAAACGAGACAACAAATCATCCCCGGAAAAAAACCAGACAGCTGTAGTTTTGACAAGAGTGCTTCAGAAGGAAACTCTTCAGTTTTCTGTTTACATATATGCAAATTTTCTGTAATTCAGTGCTGAGGCTTCCCTAATATTAACACAGGGACCCTGCATTTGTTACTCAGCTGGATCAATTCCTATTCCGTTTTGGTTTCCCCTACCCAGGTGTGTACAAGCAGCAGAGAGGGCCGAGGATGGTCCCCCCTCCCTCCCGAGCTCTGAAGCCCGTGATGCCACGCGTGCAGGTATTTGCTCAGATTCCTGATAGATAACTGCACGGCAAACCCGTGCATGCCTTCAGCTACTTCTGGTGTATTTTAAGAAACACATGAAACTCTTGTGCGGGATGACTCATAGCATAGCAGTCCCATTAATGCATTTAAACATAAAACGCATATGCCATAAAGGGATATCCCAGGGCCTGCATTTCTTTCTTTCTTTCTTTTTTTTCCCCCAGAAATACAATTCCGTTAATGCCTCCAGATTGTTTCTGAGTGATTCACCACAACTCTCAAAGCACACTATTTCATTTGGTTCCTCTTATAGGTAAAACACATGCAAGTATCCAGCAGACCTTTTGTTTTACTTTTCCCTTCCTGGAAGTTTAATGATTGGAATGCTGCTGCTGGGTGAATTTAGCTGGTAGGATGCTGCATGTGTGGGCTGCTTCCTACATCTGAGATAGCACAAGGTGTGTGTGTGTGGGGGGGGGTGTCAGTACCTTTGGGGACAGGGGAATGGTGCAGACACATCAAAATAGCAATGGACCTGCATAAAGGTACTCATGGGCATTATCAGTGTGTACCAGTGTCCCCTGTAGCTCTCTCAGAAGTGAGATGCAGTGTGAGCAGGAATGAAGGTGTCAGTGTCCTCACCCTCCCGAAGATCCCCCTCTCTCAGCTCCTGTGTCAGATCACTGTCCCTGCTGAGGAGAAGGGCCATACTGAGGATCTAATGCACACATTGTTGGAAGCTGTGTCCTTCATCTGCCCAGCCTCCCATCCATTTAAAACTTCTTAGGTCCATGCCATGGGGACACAGTGGCACCTGAGCACAGTGCTTGGCTCAAGCTACTGGCAGCCAAATGGGGGATGGCACCCACTGGTCCTGAAGAAGGGAAAAAAGCACCTCTCGTCATCCTGGCTCCCCCCAAAAACACCTGGTGTGTGAGAGGAGAGCAGAGGTACACACAGAATTGCACCCCACAGTCCTGCCACATTCTCCTGGTGCCTGGGCAGCCTTTTCTCACAGGGATTCCAGCAATTTGATGCCCTATATGGGTGTCCCTGCTAACTGGAGCATAGAAACTGGGCATGCAGTCCCCAAAGGCCAGGAAAAGATAACCCCTGGGGAATTTATCCCAGAAGTGCTGGTGCATGCCCTCTTCTAGTTGACGGTATAGACTAAACTACAGTTGTCTGTCTAGGTGTGACCGAGACAAACCAAAGCTTAAATCTCCCAGGTCTTTGCAAAATTGGTGCAGTTCTTGACAGAAGGAAACCTTTGTTGCTTCTTTAAAATGCCTGGCATGCTGTCATGTACTCAAAGCATTAATGTCATGACTAAACATACAGTAACAATTACTACTCACGTTAGTCTTATGTTTCGGGTGCAGAATATAAGAAAAGGTCCACACCCAGACTCCCCTCTATCTTGAAATTAATTTCAAGATGCAGAGCAGAGAAGTGATTCCAACTTTGGCTTTTCTGGTTTTTCTAATTTTGGCCAATCCCCAAAATGCAAAAAAAAAGGGATACCAAGGATGGTGTCTGATGACCTGCATGGCATCCTCTTTCTCAAAGGGCTGAAACCTGTCCTCCTTGCCCATCTCTGCCAGTGCTTGCATGCAAGCCTGGTTTGGTTAGGAACCAGTAATGAGAACAGGAGGAATTCCAGGAATAAATTTGTGAAGAACTGTTGCAACATTTCAGTATTAGAAGATTTTTGCAGAATATGGGGCTACCACATTTGCCATAGCAGCCTTGTGTTTGTTGCAGGTCACGCCACTGGCTTTTAAGCATCCAGGCTTATCTCCTGCATTAGTCTCCTCCTGAAATCAAAAGCTATCTTTTGGGGTCTTCCTTCTACTCCTTGCACAAGCCTTCATCATTCCATCTCCTCCTTCCCCAAAAAAGACTTTTCAGGGTGTACCTGCTTAGCATATGTGATGAATACTATCATGGCAATTCCCAGTTGTACCTGTGGTGAATTTGAGCCTGAATGGCTTTACAGCCCTTCAAAATGAACCAGGGCAGTGTTACACATCTCCAGTGGACAGCACTGAAATCACTGTGAAGCACAGATCAGTGCACAGTTACAGACCTAATGCGGGGATAAAACACTGACTCTCTGGATGAGTCCTGCTATCCAAGTGCCAGAAAAAATAAACTGCTGTGAGCCAGCAGAATACAAGGAACCATCACTCAGCCCTGATGTTCCAAAGGGACTTGGTACCTGTGAGGTGGGCAGGGATGACCTTTGGGAAGTACAGTTCAGTAGTCTTCATGCTTGGCAAAGGACAACAGTGTGCCAATAGGCACCTTCCCAATACTACCAAAGTCTGAGGAGCTCTCAGTCAAAGGACATTGCAAAATCGTTACAAAAAGTAGATCCTGCCTTGGAAAAGGCCAGTCAAAGCAAGCAGGACTGCTCGCTGTCTCATCACTTCCTGGAGTCCCAGCTGCTAGGCAAGGATCTGGGACTGCAGCAGAAAAAAGAGCCTGTGGGATGTGTATCACAGAATGGGCACATCCTAGCAGAGGGAAGGGTCTTGTCCAGCACAGATTTGCCAGAACTGCGGCAAGATGAATATTGCTCTTCATGTAATTTTTCTCTTTTTTGAAATAGACAAGCAGCTTAGTGCACCTGTGAGATGAAGACTGAAGAATCCAGAATTCCTGGTGCTCAGGCATGGACCTTCCCTTTCCTGTTATTTTATTAAGGGAATTTTTGTTGCGTGGTTTTCAAGCATCTACCTCTCTCACCCTCAGCCAGTGCTTACACTCACCTGAGCAGCTGCTTTTCCTTAGATGCTCACAAAATTATCTCTGTTGCTCCAGTTCTCTGACCCTTTATCTCTATAACTAGAGCAGCCAGAGGCAATGAGAATTGTGTAACCATATCCCCACTTCCCAAATGCTCAGGACAGGTCTGGTAACTTTGATAGTATGTCTCATGGGACACACAGAATAAATCTATTAGATTAGGGCACTTATAAATAAACTGGCTGCTTGCTACAAGAAAAAATGAAGTCTTTATTTTAGTTACCGGATGAGAGAGGCAAGGCACACAAATATTTTGCCTAATATTAATCTATCAGGCAAATTATGAAAAATAAATACCCTTATTTTACAAGTTATCTCAAGCCATGTGATGAAACTTAAACTACTGCTGAATTGAAAGCCAGCAATTTAAAACCAGCATGTAATCTAAAATCTACTGGTGTACAGAATTACCCTGCACAGATGGGGCTCAAAGAGTAGTCATATGGCCAGGTGATAAAGAACTAAAAGTAATGTTTTTTATAGCAGAACGGCATCTGTGATAACCCACAGCCATCCTCAGACACTGTGGAACTTGGCGGCAGATTCACTGCTAAGACATAAAACACATGACGAGCACGTAGTGACATCAAAAGGAGTGCAGTGTAATGGTGTTCAGATGTCTCCCCTCAAGCCCACACAAAAGCTGCTCTGAGGGCTGCTGTAGCTCGGAACTCTCAACGATTCCCTTTTGACAAGCCTGTTGTTATCAAATCCAAGGAGTCTTATGAGCAGTACCTCCTGACTTTGTTCCTCTGTGAACTAAAGAGCATGAAGGCTTCTTCTGTTGCCTGAAAGACGTGTGAAGGTTCAGGTTTTAAACCTCAAATCCTGTTTTTACTTCAGAAGTTGATTGCACAAGCGGACAGTGAATGAGTGTCTCCGTTTCCCTTGCGGTCAGAGAAGATCCTATTCATACTGAGTTTACAAGCAAACACTTCCTTTGGTAAGCTTCCCATGCAATTCAATTCATGTGCGTGCTTTCTGGCTCTTCTTTGGGTCTGGACTAACATCAGAACAAGCAAGAGAGGCAGGCTCTCTTCTCAGCGCACCACAGCCTTTTCTGCAGTGCTTTGAAATGATGAAACACACTGTGTTTTCTGCACACGGCTGCAGTCCTGTCAAGTCACTGGGATTATCCATGCATCAAGAGGCTAAGCACATACATGGGTATCTACTGGATGATGTACATCCATCCCAGAATTTTACTTGCTTAACAATCAATCTGATGTTTTTCCTCTTTATAGTTACTGGCTAGGAGCCTAGAATCTGCTGGCACCTACACATAGGATTCTCCTCTGAGCATTCTGTGACCATGTCGCGTGTTTGAAATATTACGTATTAACAGCAAGTACTCTATGACCAGCAAATAAATTATTATTTATGGAAGACTTGGAATTTGAAGTCAGTACTAGTCTGTACCTGTAGTGAGAAGCCATCAGCTTAAGGCTCTGGCTGTAGTAACAGAAAGGAAGACCTGTCCTTGGGATGTTCTAAAATTTTTCGCTCCAGGAAGCCCTTTCCTAAGTGCATCTTCTTCACTGTATAACAGAGCACTATCCATTATGCAAATGTTTAGTTAATGGACACAGCAGGATCCATACATGCAGATTTTTAGGGAAGGTGAAGATTAAGATTCACTTGAAATGGCAGTGAAACTTAATATGCACAGTGAATTCTAAGCTAGTTCTGGCCACAGTACTAGAGCTATTCTTGAGAAAAACGTCACGAGGTACTTGTGACCACAGGTAGGTAAAACCTTTGTCATCAGCCACTCATGAGGAAACATGAGTATCCAAGAGGACATTGTCTAAAATAAGGCAGTGTGTTGGCCTTGGCTGTTGAGTCATCAGTATCACTTCCTGCAGCCCCTGCTTTTGCTCCGGGTATTTCTCAAGGGAGCACTGACTTAGTCTTTTTGATTCTTCTAGAATGAATAAGATCACAGCTCCAGAGCAGTAATGATAAATATGTCCTTGATTCAGAGGAATGTGCGCTCCTTTTAGCACAAGTGTGCTAAATCTTCCATGAGATGCCTGCCCGATTAGTTTTTATCTTTATTCGTCATGGCTTCACTGATTTGAAAACTTCAGAGTCTCTAGTTGTAAAATGGAGAATTCACAGAAAGAATCTGTTCAAGTGAGAGAGCAAGCTGTGTCAATGGCTCGTGCCTCAGGGTACCACTGAAAGCTGTTGTATGCGGATCTCTCTTGCCTTTTCTTTAATACAGTATTTGCCTAACATTTCTTTAATCACTCAAAATACTATGTGGAACTTCTCTAGCAGAGACAGATTCTCACCAATTTTCAGTGGCATATCCTTCTCAGCTACACTGAGGTTTGCTGCATTTGTAAAGCACACCTTATGGAAAAAGAAAAAAAAACACCTGACCTCTGAATTTCTTTTTTTAAATATCATTGCAAAATTTCTGACGTCAGGCAATGAGACACAAATTACCCTGTGAACTGTTAACATATGCCTGTTTACATATGATATCTTATAGCCAAAGCAGATTAAGATTTGAAGGTTTAACTGCTGTTGAGTTTCCACTTCTGTGAATCATACAGATCATACAGCTTATTCATCACAGGCACTTATTTTTATTCTTTAACTCTTTCAAGCTACTTCTCTCCAGAGCGGAGTTTAGGGGGAACATGGGGTGCATGGGAACAGAGAGATCACAACTGCATAACAAACCCCAAACTTAGCAAGTGAAAGAGCAAAGAGCTGCCATTAACTGCAGCCACCCCAGTGAATCAATAGTGGTTTGTAACTTGCACAAGGTGAGCTGACAGGCACAGAAGCCTTTCCCAGTTGGCAAGGTTAGTCTGTCCTTCCACCTAGTTAAGTGCCAGCTGCAATGGATGCTGATGGCCAACCCTGGAATCTTCCAATTCAAGGAGGAAAATTACTTGTAAGAATCAACAAGAGAGAACCAGCCATGAAAAAATCAACAGGATGGCTCAAGTTCCAGGTTCAAAGGAAAAAAAAAAAATCATTCATCATACTAGGATTCTTTGGATGCTATGTTATAGTTTAAATTCAGAAATGCCAAACGTTTTGGTGAGAACTTCATTGATTTCAGTAAACCCAGGCAGTTCATTGTATCACTTGAATCAATGTGATGCATCACTGATTCTAATGGGATTCAAGTACTCTCACCAGCAACCCTGACACAAGTGAATGAGTGTCTGTCTTTTTCTGGATAAGATGGCCACATTTGAGAAGAGAAATCTCTGCTGATAAAAGAAAGAAATCTACCTCTGTTTAAATACATATGCCTCTTCACCTCAGATGTGATTGTTCTTAAAGCTAGGCAGGTGAGTGCTGCCAAAAATCAGTCCATTTCTTTCAGGTGAAAGCAAGAAGGATTTCAGAACTTAGGCTGCACTTCACTTGCTGTTCAGGTTCTCTGATTCACTGACACCACCTGGCTCAAGCTAGCAAAGGAGAGAAGATATTTTGAAGCAGGGATATGAAGATCCAAAAATACCTTTCCTCTTAGAGTGGCAATAAGTGACTGTTTGACTATTTGTTCTTTTCATTTAAAGTGTTGCTTCAGATTTGTTTGGGTTTTTTTCTCCCAGCTGCATCATCTGAAGCAGGCAGTTCACCTTATTACCCGTGGATTAGCTAACACAGGCTGAGTGCAGCACTGTGATGGGTCAAGCCTCTCTTTTTCACGTAGGACAAGGTGTAACCAAGACAGCAATCTCCCTCACAGCATTACTCACTGGAACATGAGGGCAATGAACCATATCAGGAACTGCAGCAATCCAAGGCTATACTGGTACAAATGCCACAGGTAGCAAACCAAACCTGCTGCCACCAGTTTGTTGACAGGAATTAATCTGGGTATAATTTACCATTTATAATGTTATGTGTTATTGGAAGGCACACTCAAGCAACCCAGACACCTACACAAACTAAATTTGAGGTGCAAGACTTGTGGCCATGGAAAATGTATGTACATCTTTGCATCTGAAAACTTGGGAGGCTGGTTATCACTAGGGATTGAATTAAATCCAAGAGGACAATGTTATTGCACCTCTGCCAGAAACTGCAGAGCTTGTTTAATCAATGCAAGTTTCTGTTTCTGACTGTTCTGCTTAAAAATGGTTTGAGAATAAATTTAACCACAAACTCAAAGCTAAAACAAAAAGGACATTCCTGCCACCCCCCCCCTTTTTTTCTTTTTTTTTTACAAATGCTATTGTTAACATCGTCCCTGGTGGTATTTAACTGAAAATTGGTGACCCACGTTAAAAACTATAGGTTTGAGACCTGAGGTGTCTTAAAAAGGACCTGATTTTACACATAAAAATATAAACAAGTACATACTGCTCAACCACCCCACAGTCTCTTTCAGCTATTTCAGCTGGGCTTCCATGGCAGAAGCACCCACGCTCACTGCCGAGTTGTGAAAAGATGGACCTCGGGGGTTAGATCTCATAATGAAAATTACCCAGCCAATTCCCATGAAGTGTTTTGAACACAAAAGCCCAGTGCAAGTAATAATGGTTCAGTTCTCTTTTTCAGCTATGAAATCAGCTTGCAGATTAATATTCTTCAATTACAAAATAACTATTTTCAGCTTGAAGTGGTTTGTACTCTTAAGTGCAATTGGGGTTAATAATGGTCTGTGAAAGGAGAGCTGTTAGCAAACAGTAACCCCAGAGTGAAAACCTTAGCATATGGGTACCTCAGCTACATTTTACATGAAATGTCAGATTGTAAATTCAGAAAAATTACAAAGGAAAATACCATCTAGCCCACCACGGATCCCAAAGCTCAAAGAAACCTGCATTTTCTGCTTACATATGCCAAGAGATAATTGCCACCTGACTGCCACGGCAGCTCCTTTTACCTATGGCTATTTCTAACTCATGTATATAGTGCCTTATCTGCTAGATGTTCAGATCAATTTGGACAATAAATAGTGTCATGAAGTTTAAGCTCTTGTCTGGATCTGTGCCCAAAAGCATAGATGACTGAATCTTATATAAAATGAGATTAACTGCTTTTCAATCCAAGGCATATAGTTACAATATATTTGTACTATCTACAATTTAGTTATTGGAATACCTCTGTAAATAATTGCAGTCTTCCAGCCTACAATATTAAGGTAAAGCCTTCTGGGACTCCCAAATGCAAAAAGCCTGAATTAAATGCTTCTGAATTTTAAAAGAAAAGCCTAGGTTAGGGCAGAGAGTTCAAAAACTGTAAGAACAAGGCCAAGATCCTGAAAGCTGAGTGGTTGTTTTCTGTGTCCACAAACCAGGTATAAGTGTGCAACACTTTCTGAAAATTCATCTCTGAGGTTTGTGTTAAAACATGGGCATAGTCCCAAGCACTGAAAATCCTTGGTCACAGTGCCCTACTCCAAGCATTCCCAGTAGTTACAGAGACAGTAACAGAACTATCTGCAATATAGAGCAAAGCATTCACTATTACGTGTTGGCAGAATCTGCATCTCTAATATGCTGAAGAAACTAGCACACTGACAAGGAAGTTTAAATGCTGCAAAACATGCTTTATTTACCAAATGCAAACTTTTAGAAATTCAGGAAGGTAGAAGAAACCCAAACAAGTTAAACTGGAATTCCTTATATTCCTGAGTCCAAAAAATGCTTTCAATTACAGCAGACACCTACAACTTTGCTTATAAATGAAACATTTAATGATGATTTACCTATAAATGAAACACTTAACAAATAACAATCAGTTACACAACCTATGTAGAATCAGCAACTTATCTCACAAGACCTCTAATAACAAATTTTCTTTGTGGCAGTAGCACATCCAGCTCACGTGTCCAGTGTTGACCAGCTTTGTTTATTCTGACTGTCAATCACTCTTTTAAGTGCTTCATCTGGCACAAGATCTGATCCTTTTACATCAACATGGCTACAGCCCATTTTAGGGCATCTGTTAAAAAGAAAAGAGAGACTTCATTAAATTGGAAGAATTGTATTTGTCAGATATAGGATTTTGCATAAGATCTGCTAGCTTATTTTTTTTATCTGGGATTCACTCTGTCAGTTCCTTGTTACCTCTTGTCCTGCTCACCAGCTCTGTGTGGGAAAAAATAAATCTATCTCAACTGGTGGGAATCATCAGCTGAAGGAAGGAAAGAAGGAACACAGTGAGAGATGGAGCCTCTCACCTGTAGATCACTCTCTTGCTTCGTGCACACAAGCTGCCTGCATCAGCAATGATATCAGCACTACACAGACACCTTTCTGTGTTGCCTTGTCTCTTTGCAGTCCTCTACAAACTGCAGATAAATACCTCTTACCTTAATTATCTGCAGTGGAGAAGTATAATCTTCACTGGCAGATAAATGGGGAAATTATTTTCTAGGGAAACAGATAAAAGGGAGTAAGTCTTGCAACAACTGACTGGTGATTCAGTGGACTATCTAGTTGGTGTAAAAATCAACCTGACCTTTTATGAGCTGTGAAAGCTCAGAAAGGAGAAATGGGGTCAAATTAACAGCCTCTAGATGATAATCAAATACAAAATGTCTTACAACTACTTGAAACAGCCAGATAAAGACAGCAGGGTGAAAGATATTCAGGGACCAAAGGTCGTTTTCCTTTGGCGGTGGCCCAAACATGCACAGATGGTACCTATAGTCAGAAGTAACACTTTTCCTGAATTTTTCCTCTCTTAGGAGTAACTTTTCTCTGAGGTGCTGAACTCATTTACACTCAGTACTCCTAACTTTTATTCCAAATTTGTCCACAGCTTACTGTGTTTGTCATAGATCAGTCATTTAATTGCTCTGTGCCTCAGTTTTCCCATTTATCACCTTAATACAGCAATAGCTTGCCAGTTTAATGAATAACAAGTGCTCAGAAAGCTTCCCACATTTCCTGTAAGCATAAAGTATTAGTATGTCCTTCCAGGCAGTGGAAAATACTGAGCAAACCAAGAGACGTAAGAGTTGCCTCAAGGAGTGTGTGACAAGTCTATCAGCACAGGGCTGTGTGTACGTCAGCTGACGGGCTGGCAGGCAGGCACTGCACTGCCCAGGGCACTGAAGGGATCCTGTGGATTCACAGTGGGAAGGACTTGTGAGGAAACAGCCACTCTGTGTCTCCAGAGAGAGCAGCAGCTCTGATTCCAGAGTCAGGACGGTGAGGATCCCACAGCCACGCCCTGCTCTGCCAGGACACCTGCTCCCACAGGAATATCCCTGGCAGGAGCACAGCCCAGCAGCAGTGCCGTGAGAATGGGATACTCAAATGGGGAACTTCTTGC
>JACSVZ010000002.1:140522426-140541627 GCA_014706295.1 Lycocorax pyrrhopterus obiensis | reverse complement strand
TCCCCCTGCAAAAGCTGGTGTGGCATCTGTAGCTGGATGTTAAGATTAATTTTGCATTATTGGTAAACTAGAATTAAAATACCCACAAACACAATAATCAGACTCTCTGAATCAATTGAGGCTCTGTATAACAAGTCCAAACTTGGTATTGTGGCAAAAAAATTCAAGTGAAATTGATGAGTATCTAAAAACAAAGTATCAGAACTGAGTGCAAAAGTGGTTGGAGCATAAGTGAGACATTAAAATACCTCATTCCTTTAGAAATGGTGTTCACAAAAAGAGATTTTTTTAATGTATAGGTTGTCTGAAAAGTTATATTTGTCTATGCAAGAAGCTTAGCTGAGGCATATCTGGAACATATGTGTTAGTCAGGGACATCTTGGACTGCTGCACAGCTTTCCTATTTACAATAAGGGCAGCTTTGGCCCCAAGTGCTTACTAACAGCTTTAACAATGGGAATAAATAACAATTACTTGGATAACTCAGTGAGACCTGACTGTACTCATGAGCCTTTAATGTTTCTTTTTTTCTAATTCTGTGGGATTTTTTTTGTAACGTGACATCCCAAAAGAAGGTAAAAATGTCCTATGCTTAATAATGTGTAAACATTACTGATTGGAAGAGAATTTTGTCATTAAGATGAAGACTCTTCCTCTTCCTTCCAGGCCTGGGGTAATCTTTATCTCCCACAGGTTTGGATCTGATTTTGTTCCCCAAGACTCCTCGATGATGTTAGTACAGTATTTTGAAGCCCAGAGTTAAGATATCATTGCATTTTACATTTAGAGGAAAAGAATGAATCAATCTTTTTTCTTTCTTTTTTTTCTTCTTGCTCTAAAGAGCACTGTGGCAAATGAGACTGCTTCAAGGAGAGGTAAAGATTAGTACTACAAAAGAAAGATCTTTCCTCCTTGCTAGATGGAAAGGTCTCTTGAAGAAAAACAAAGCAGCATGATTGAAAGTGTGTGGAAGCCACAGAGCTCCTTCCATTGCCTTCACTGGGTTTTGATTTAGGCTCACAGAGTGTCCATTACATTTTATTACCCTTTCTGGACACATAAAATGTTACTTTTGTTGTTTAAGAAAAAGAAATCATGAATGACTTTAGCATTTACTGGAGTGAGTCATTGACTTGAACCAAGTGTAGCATGACTTGGGTTCAAAGCAAATCCCCATGGCCCTGTGCTCCACTCCACTTTATGAAGCCCCCTGAGCAATTGCTGTGCCAGTCCTTGTTCTCAAGGAGGGACCTGCAGCACGGGCAGAATTGCTCCTTGCTGTGTGTTCACCCTGGGGTATGATGTGGATGAGACAACACTTTGCTGAAAATCATTTCTGTTGGTGGCACACAAAGCCTTTCCTCTGGTGACTTCCGCAGTCATGAGTGCATCTCATAGCAAACATGTAGAGCCCAGGAGTGAAATGCTATCCCAGCCAAGTGGCTGCTGCTGGATGAGGTTGTGAACGTGAGATTTTCCCTTAAAGTGCTCTTTCTGGAGTTAGTCAGTTGAACCCAGAACCAGAGCAGGTGTTTATGGGCCTTGCCATGTGCACTGCCAGTAGGCACTCTTGGTCCTCACCACATCATCTGCTGATTCTTACTTGGCTGTGCTCCTTGGTAGAGGCTTGCTGGGCACAGGAAAACTGATGTGGCTGACCTGAGAAGGTCATTACAAGTTGTTCCTTCCCCTAGAAGGTGAGGAGAGGAGCAGAGATCAATCCTCCCAAATGCCTACTTTCCCATGGCAGTGCACATATTTGCTGTGCTGTGCCTCAGGATAGGGCAACAGTATGAGGAGATCTGAGAGCCGTGGGATCTCTGCCTATCAGAAAAAGCTGTTGACTGCACTTTACCTTCCATGGAAGGCACAATCAGATCTATAAGTTACCACAGTGCTCTAGGGTTTAGCACATTTTCCCCTTGCCCCAGTAAAGGAATGCCACAGTCAGGGTTCGACAGAAAGCCAGCACACACCTTGTAAAAAGCCCCATTCTGCTCTGTTCATGAAACACCGTAAAAATACCTCTGGTGACAGCTGGGATAGAAATGACTTCAAACTAAATACCCTAACAAAAAACCTTCCAGCTCACTGCAGGTGGGTTGTGTCTTTGGGTGTGACCATCACCAAAAGCAGAAGTGCTGAATATCTTGACAAAGAAAAGCTCAAAGAGAAACTGAATTTAGTGGACAATCTGCCCCTGGATGCACAGGCCCTAACGGGTAGAAACTGTCATAGGGACTTGTGGGGCAAAGTAGAATCATTTGCTGTTACTGAGTCCCTCTTTCTTCAAATGGTAGAGTTTTCTTTAAGTTGTCAGTGCTTTCTTGTAAAGCATTGAGTCTACACAGCTTGGTATTCTGGGGATATTTAGTGTTTTAGTGGTGCTCAACCATCTTTTTACTTGGCACCTATTCTCATTCCTTTTATTTTTGGTCAATAATTCTAGATACTCTCAGGAAATTGTTAGTGTCCTAATTCCGGCCTGTGAAGAAATCCTGTGGTTACTTGTTGGAAATAAGCATTCTCTTGAAAGGTATTAATTTCCTTTGACAAGGAGAGAGAGACGTGAAGGAAAGTCACTGTGCTGTGTGCATAGCTGATTCTGGGTGTGTTTACCATTTTAGTTACTGTCCCTTATCACTGCTGCCTGGGTTTGTCACACCCCATCCTGTGCCATGTTTAACTACAAGTTTCTCATGGCATTTTTTCACTTCGTGTGCACCCTGTGCTCTGTCTAACAAAGCCACTCTCTTAAAGTCTCAAACCCCTGCTCTTATCTGAAGAAATAGTACCTAAAGACAAGAAGTTGTTCACAAGATAATATGGCTGGTAGCCAGTACACAAAAAATGCACTCTAAAAACACACAATTTACTTTTGTCATGGTAGAAGTACATCACAACATGGTATGCACCAGAGTAAACATTGCTGTTGTGGCTCTTGTCCCCACTTCTGATCAGCAGCCCCTCTTGTGGTTTCTGTGATGTATGATGGCATCTTAGATCTGTCCCCTTCATGATTGCACCCACTCCTGCATGTGCCCAAGAGACTTTTGGGTTGGAGTACAGTAAACCAGGGTCTTGTGGCAGTCTCAGGCTTTGATCCATCCTGCAGAGTCTCACTCTCAGCCCCACTTTGCTTTTATTGGGCAGGCTGGCTCAGCTGTTGCAGAGTGATTTATGATCGTGGGAGAGACTGCAGTGTCACAAGATGATATCAACTCCTGATGGATACTCATGCATAAGGTCCCCAAAATAAGTGCCTCTTACCTATCACCCTTACACAAATATGTGTTTACATTGACGTTTATGATTGCAGTCTTGAAGTGCTGCCAGACCACTTGCCTGGAAAATTGCCATATGATTCCAAAACTTCATTGTTGCAACAGTGCAAGTAAATCAAGCACTGTCATCTTGTTTCGTTTGTCTGGTGGACAGTGTCTGGGAGCATTAAGGTGGTGTCTCTAACAACTACATTTTTGAATTGAGAAATCCTTTTCCTTTACTCCCTCACTCTATTTTTTACAGTTATTCTAGTGTTTTTTGAGCTTTTCTAAAGAGTTAGCAGAGTTGTACCTTTGTTTTGGGTGGTTTTTATGTTTCCTCCCTATTTTAGAGTTTTAGATACTTATCATATTTACAAGTGTCTCAGTGAGCCTGGTGCATGTTGTTCAGTTGACCGTGCATGGGGCTTTGCTGACCCATTGATGTGCTTTTTGAACATACAAGTCCAGGCTTTGTTGTGCTTCTTTGAAAACTTTTGGCATTTTCATCCCAAGGCCTGTTCACTATCTGGGGCCAGCGCTTCTAGTGTGGAGGAGACAGAGCATGGTGGAAGGCGGCATGGCTTTACATGCGGATAGAGTTGTGAAATAATGAGCACACGGATTACGCGAACGCAGACAAAGGCCCTTTAATAGTCCCGTCATACTTCATTTGGACAAATTGAACTGGAGCTAGTACTGATTCTGGCTCTGAATGAACGTAGAGGGGCTTGCAGGTAGCTTTGCCTTGAGTCCTCTGCAAGGGGCAGTCTGTAATTGCCCAGCTCTGAGAGCAGGATTTTGCATGGTGTGATCAAAGCATTCTCCTAATCATGCAGTTCCCCAACACTTTGACTGAAAATAACAAACCTATTCAACCTGTGAGGAGTGAATGCGTGAGAGATTTTCACCTGCTTACGCAGGCTCGGAAAAAAGTACTTGGTTGTATGCATTATGGTTCAAAGCTGGCTTAAAGTTTTGTCCTTTGTTCAGTTGGTGGAGGTGCCTCATCCTGCCTTTTGTTGGCTTTTGTGTTCAGCTCTTCCCATTATTTCACTAAGATATATGAGCCTGGTTGCCCTGCTTTTATCTGTGCTAAATATAAATGGAAAAACAAACTGAACACAGCAAGGTAAATAAAGAACAGGAAGTGTAAGACAGACCTCTTGAGACCTTCAGTATTCCCACATGTTTTATGTTATAAACCAGCAGGCGAGCACTGGTCTGCCACACAGGTGGAAATGTGTGTGTGGAGGCCACTGAACACAGAATATTTACCCTGTATCAAATGACAGGAAAGGGTGAGTGAAATAGCATTGTGATGAACTGCTGTGAAAGGTTGTGAGGTTTCCAATACTCCCCAAATTTCTCTAGGGTGGGCTGGTGTTTGCATAGTTGCTTGCAGTATAAAAACATAGAGGCAGTGACTCAATCTACTAAGAAAAAGATGTTCTTTACATTGCTGGTAATTAGAAGTGCTGCTGAAATCTTGTGAGCTTTTATTGCTACGTAAGAAATTTAGGTAAAACTTTGGAGCCAATTTTTAAAATTAATACTGTTTTATGATGAATAACTCTCTTTCAGCTGCAAGGACAGGCAATATCTGGTATTAGACCAACTGATGCAACTGGACAAGGCAAACAGGGCACTCTTCATTTTGTGAACAGGACCATCCAAATCATGTCAGTAGCTGGCTGTTAAATTTTGAAGGGCTGTCTGCTAAACCCGACACAGCCCATAGAAAATTGGTTACTCTACTGGGAGCAGAGGAAGGTTGTCAGGGGCTGAATAAAGATGCAGGTGTTGAAAAGATGCAAGGGAAGTGGCAGTGGGGGGATGTTTCATGGTATCACTGGAAGTTTTAGCCATTTCTCAGAGTATGACCTGCTGTCAGTGAGATGTGAAGGCCCTCAGCATTTGGCAGGTTTGGGCCTTTAGTGAAGATTTGTCTTTTCACAATGGCAAGACATGATGATGACGACTGGATGTTGGAGTATTGTATGCCTTTTGTAGAGAAGGTTTGGAAGTAGGACAGTGTTCCAGGGTAGAGGTAGCAGTATTCCTGTTTTATTAAAAGGAGACCTAAGATGTAAAATATTTCACAGACTTTATCAGATGTCTCTGGCTGTTCTTATCACTTCCTGTGATTAATGGAGGATATTTAGTTTCCACAAGTTAACACCCACAAATACAAAACTCAGGCTTTGTCAAACCCAGAATCTTACATGACACTTGCCAGTTTACTCATGCTAAGTAGCTGTGTTGAAGGGCTGTGACTAAAGTCTGGAAGTTAAGAGCAAGCCCATGGTTATTAATTTTCTGACTGGGGGAGATGTCCACCCCATTTCTGTGGTTGCCCCTCTATCTGTGTGTGTGTTTGGAGACCCTTCTGGCTACCACTAAGTTTATAATCAACTAGAAAAGATAAAAGAAGGGATGATTCTTCACCCAGGATAGATGCAGAATGGATACATAAGGTGATATTCACCTCACCTTTTTTAAATAGCCGCAAGTGGGGTGCCCTGCCATGTAATCATAGAATCACAAAGTAGTTTGGGTTGGAAGGGACCTTTAAAGATCATCTAGTCCAACCTTCCTCCAATAAGCAGGGATATCTTTAGCCAGATAAGGTTACTCAGAGTCCTGACCCTGGATATTTCCAGGGATTAAGCATTCACCACCTTCTTGGACAACCTGTTTCAATGTTTTACAACCTTCATTTTAAAAAAAACCCTCTTCCTTTTTATCAATCTAAGTTGACCCTTTTTTAGTTTAAAATTATTACCACTTGTCCTATTGCAACAGGCTCTGCTAAAAAGTCTGTTGCTGTCTTACTTATAAACCCTGCAGTGAGGTCTTTTGGGAGCCTCCTCTTCTCCAGGCTGCACAGTCCCAACTCAGCCTTTCCTCGTAGGAGAGATGCTCCATCTCTTCAATCCTCTTCAGCAATGACCTGGCTGTGTGGGTTGTCCCAGCAGCCCGTGGTGAGAAGAGGCAGGTTCACTTCGTACATCACCATGCACATCACCATTTCAGCTTTGAGCCTACCAGGAACATACCTGACTCTCCTACACAACAGGAGAATAATGCCACCCTCAGTGACTTGTCCAGCTTAACACAGTTGTGGGAGAGCTGACAACTGAGCTGAGTCCCTTCAGGAACAGAGCCAGAATCTCCAGCAGCTGTCCTCTGTCATGTTAGCCATCCTTTGTGTCCATCAGTTGCAGCAGAAAGTGCCCGTAACAGGTTCCTGTGAACCTTAGCAAGTTCCGCTGTAGATCTGAACTCCCCAAATGTGGCAGGAAGCAAAGTCTGTCTTCAGAGTTCAGTCTGCACACACAGCTTGGGAGAAGTGGAAGGACATACCACTACACAGACAGCCAATTTTTAGGCTAGTAAATAAAAAATTATCCTGTTAGATATCTCGGAGTTGGCATAAAATTGCTTCACATCAGACAACTGAAACTGTACATGCCACTTTGCATCTGGCTTGTTCCCTAGATCAGCGGTGGGAACATGAAGGGGGTGTTCCAGGAAATGTCCATAAGGATTTGCACTTTTGTTTATCATTGCTCATCCTTCTCTGTGGTTCATTTCCCCCCGGTCTCTCAGGAATTGTGTGTGGTACGGACCATTCATATTACGTTAACTATAGGTTGCTGGGATCACGGCTGGATGAAATATTATTAGGGAGATGACTACATATTGTGGGTAGCTGTCAATGCTCCTGTTATATGTTGCCGAGGAGTTCACACAGAGCACTAAGCTGTGCATCACATATTATTTTCCACAAATGGATTGTCTGCACAGAGCATCTATTGCCTTGCACTTAGAATGACTGCAAAAGGATGGAATTATGCCAGTTTTCTGTGAAATTCAGGGAAAGGCCTGAATATTTTAAATGGTTGTTCTCTCCTTTTCACAGCTTTGAGGTTTGGGTCCTGTTTGTCTTTCTTTTATGGGAAAGTTTCTGAAGTTTACTGCAAAGTTTCTTGCTTTGACGCTTATGTCAAGGGTGTGAACCTGAGCAGACGAAGCAAGCTCGTTTTTTGTATTCTGGAATGTCTGAGGGCTGTTCTCCATTCCATTCTGTATGCAGGCAGATGGGGGTCCTTGGGTTAAAGAGTGACTTTGCACCCAGACAGGGCCGGCACAGAGGCAGCAGCCTGGTGGGGATGTTGCTGGGTGTGTGTGTGTGTTCCCCAGCTGCCCCACATACCTGCCTGCATTCACGCTCATGCCGGGAATGTGCAGGGACACGGTGCCAGAAGGTGGCACTCCAGGTCCTCTAACACGTGTCCGGGGCTGTGTTGATCCCCTCAGCACACCGCCAAGGTGCCAGCGCTGCTGGATGTGTTGGTGCAGACGCACCTGGGCAGGCTGAGAGCTGCTTATCTGCACAGGCTTAGAGCGCTGCCCTGGTTTGTTCCCCGCGCTGGGAAGCAAAGGTACATCCCAGAGCCCGGGATTGCATCTGTGTGCCTCTCCTAAGCTGGGGTCTGAGCTCTCAGTGGGATCATCCTTTCTGCCTGCTCACATGCCCCCCAGCAGAGCTTTGGCCGGTGCCTTTAGCATTGTCCAAGCAATGCCTGAGCAGGGTCGGAGGCAGTGCCCTGTCCAGATACTCTCCTTATGCAGGCCTTAGGGATGAGGCTGGCTTGGTTTTGGAAGGGAGAGAGTTTTCCACTGCAGGACAAAGTCATGCTGTGATGCTTGTCCTCTGAGCCAATGAACCAGCCTTGCTCTTTTTTAATTCGGTGTTACAGAGGGAACTGATGAAACTGCTGATCTTGCTTGTGTGCTGGGGAGAGTGGCCCTGGCAGGTTGGCCTTGCTCTAACAGGCAGAGAAGCATAGAGATTTTAAAAGTAATTACAAAGCAGGCTGCAGACTCAAAAGAATTAGTGGGCTATTAAAGATTTGAACTTAATAACAAGCTTGACTACTTCCCTACCAAAACACTGTTCCCATCCTCATGGCCAATTAGTGCTGCCACCTTTACACTCAAGTGCAATGGCCCCTGTCTTTCCCTCCCATGCTCTTCCTGACAGTGCATTCTTAGCTAACATAGACATCTCAGTATTTGATCATCCTGCAGCCTTCCAGCACATGAACTGACTGGCCAGTTGGTGTAAACTGTCCCTCAGCTGTTGGTCTGGCATGTCAGTGCAAGGATCTCCTCTGCCGTGCAGAGAGCTTTGCTGCTTGAGGTTACAGAGGGTCCCTGACTTTCCTGATCTGTGTGGTTATTTGCTGGGTCATTGGACAGACTGTGTAACAGAAAAGAATATTTTTACAGCTGAAGTTCAGCAGTTCCCAGTTATGCATGTTCCTTGAGAACTAGAACAAGTTGTACCTATTCAGCACTTTGTTGTCACTGAATTTTCAATTGTGCTGATGCTTACAAGGTGCACATAGAGCTCATATAAATATTCTCATAATTTCCTGTTAGGGGTATGATGCAGATACTTCATTGTCAAAAAGTCTTTAACAACAGCCCTGATAGTGGTTTAAATGATAATTTAACCCACACCCTTCTGCTTGCCAAAGATGAGTGACTGAGTCTGGCTTACTGGAATGTGATTAAATGAGGTATCTCTGATAAATCTCTACATGTTTCCCTGGAAAGCAATTTTCACTTTGTTATATTACAGTAGCTGGTGCCTTATGAAGAAAAGGAAAATATTTGTCCAGTAGGACATCATAAATTTCATGACAGGCTTTAAATTTTCTTGGATGAAATGTTTAAAGTGGAGCAGACTGATCTAAAAACACACTGGCCTTTCCTGAGCTCAGGAGAAGCTGCTTTGTCTCCTCCTTTCAAAAGTGCATGAAATTCCCTCTGCAGAGGAAGCCTCGTGGTAGACGGAAGCAATATAGGTGTTGGCTGTGTTTCAAACCCGAGGAAAACCAACACCATCTGAAAGCCAGTATTATAAATAATTAGTTAGGATCATTTTTGATAAGTTGATTGTGCCCCATAAAAGAGTGATTGTGGAACCCCCCGTAGCCCCAGCAACTTGGACATAATCCAATTTTTACAGTGGAACAAGATTAAGTTAAATCACTTTTCCAAATAACCATCATTTGTTTGATTTGCTTTCATGAGGGCTTTTGGTTATGTCAGTAGTTGTCAGATGCAGACTGATGCTTGTGACGTCTCGTGCCTTTCAACTTGAGAAAGTCATATAAACTTTGTTGCCCTCCAGTTAGACAGAGCAATGGTCTTTTGAAAATGAATGAAATCCTTTAGCCCTCAGCCCTGAAATGTGATGCTTGGGTCAACCTTCAGTGTTGCAGGAAGTCTGTATGGTGATGTTTTATGCTGTAAACCTACCTTCCTTATATTAAAGGCATACTGAGAGTGATGCTTAAATAAAGAATGACTGAGAGCCTTTATGTGCAGCTGCTATCTGACTTGCTGAGGAAAATTTTTATAAAAGACACTTAGGCTTATATACAGACATCATCTAGTGGTACTGAGAAGCACAAAAGTTGGCTCGTGGTGCTAAAAGGTGAGAGGGGTTTGCTTTTGAGAACCATGAGCTAAATCTACTCATCAAATTTTTGTCTGGCCATACATTTCAGTGGATGAACATTTTCTCTGCGTGAGTTGTCATGGTCCAAAGATTTTTCTTATTAAGGATGAATACTGTGGCATTCCAGGAGGTGCATGCTGCCGGGACGGATGTGACTAAAATAAAAACAAAAGAGAAGGCAAAATAAAAACTCATATGAAATGAAAAGTTGGCATCTCAACAGCAACAACAAAATACAGCCACCACTTCATATTAAATAGAACCCAGAATAAAACACAGTCTTCCAAATAAAAAACCTTTTGCTTCAGGAGAACATATTTTTGTAATAAATTAAAGGAAGCTGGGAGGTTTTGTGAAGAATAATTTTCAGTGAAGGAGCAAGGGTTTTTATTTATTTTTCAGAAGCTGACAGCTAATGCAGGCCCCTGATGCCACCTGGGTCCTTTTGTCACTACTGAAATGCAACTAATCCCTCATGATGATAGACACTTTGATTAATATGAAGTTTTACAGCATATAAATTGTTATCATTGCTAAAATTTGTCCAGTTTTGCTTGAGCTTAAGCAAAACCAATACTTTTTTCCTCAAAGCCCCTCCATCAGAATTTCCTTTTTATTAAAAAAAAAGAAAAAGAAAAAAGAAGAAAAAAAAGAAAAAAGAAAAAGACCCAAGAAATTTTTTCTGCAGAGAAGCATTGAGATTTCCAAATCAGCAAATTTGTGTCTTGAGGCTCTTGAAATGTGGGAGTTCCAAGTAAAGTTTTACTCCGAATGTTGTCTGGGGACTGTACGTGGATGACTGCAACACATTCGTTTTGCCTTTATTATTCTAGCACTGTAACCTGACTTTGGTTCAGGAAGAGGAAATCCATGGCCTTAATTGAAGCCAATCAGTGAAAGGTCATGGGGTAATACTTAACAGACTGGGATGGGGGAAAGGAAAAACAAGGAAAAGGTAAGGTCTCCTCTTGCTTCCAAGACTTGGTTGGATTCCGGAGACAGAGGACACCTGGAAGGAGAATGAGCTTGAACCCCAAATATACACATCAACTGGGAATCATAAAATTGAGTTTGATTATATTATTTGCTTCCTGTTTCTCCGGTGACCTGTGCAGCAGTAACCCCTGAGTGGGAGGCATGGGTGCCTACTGCAAACCTTCAGGTGTTTATTACCGTAGCGTGACCGCACCAGAGGAGCCTCGGTGTTACCGCTAAGGACCAGATGTGGGGTTCTGTGGTTTCAAATAGTCCAAAGGTTGGATTTAAATGAAATATTAAGAGACACTATTTCAGAGTGTGATTAGTTCCTTCTGGAGTTGTTTTGTTATTGTTGTTGTTGTTTTTATTTTCACCAAGGTCTGCTAATATCTCAACTTTCCCTGCATTGTATAGTTAACTATCTAGTTTATTCTAGGGCTTAAGTAGCCCTAAAGTCAGAAAGTACTTTGTGACATCTAGACTATATTTCCTTGTATTTTTGAAGTCTGCTGTTCCTTACCTTAGCTACAGTGGACACAGAAAGAAATAGTTTTATTTTTTATGTTTTAGAGCTGGTCTAAGTCTAAGCAAGTCTTGGTCCCAAGTTTTTCTCATCCAAGAGGTACATGGTCATGATCCTTTTTTGGTTTAAAATGGACATGGTCATGGTCTCTAAGGTATTCATGGTCTAAGGTTGCTGTTTTAGTAGTCCAGCATTAACTTTTTCAAGCTCTAGGTTTATTTGAAAGCATCCAAGTCAATTAGGTGCTTGCTTAGGTTAAAAAGTAGTATATGCTTGGTTTAGCACAAATTCACAGGCTGAAGCAGTTAAGCCAGATTAATTCTTCATGATCTACTGGGCTGTTTGTTTATTGTTTATTTGTTTATTTTATGTTAAGCATTTCTAGAACTCACACCACCTTTTTATGATCTGAAGTGGGTTTCCAGATCATCAGCTGATCTGTGTGTGGCTGATTGAGACATTGCATCTGCCCAGGCCAAGAGAACAATGAAAGGTCCTGACCAGCCTTTGTCTAGAGCCAAACTTTGCTTCAGGACTTGCCTTACCCAGGCCTGCAGAGAGAAATGTAGGTGTGCTTTATGACAGATAAAAGCTGAAAGCCATTTTTTGCGGAACATTTTTTTTGTACAAATATCTGTGATTCAAATCCTTAGACCTGACCAGGTTGTTGTGTTCATGGTGTGAAATAAAAAGCTTTTACAAACTAATCTGGAGGATAGGTCTTCATCCTGGCTTAACCATGGACACCCAGTCAGAAACAGTGCTGGGGGAAGAATTTCTGCCTTTGTGCAGACAAATATTTTAGAAAGCCAAGGACAATGATGTATTTTCAAAAATAGGTCTTGCTTCAGTCTGTGTAAAGAAGCATCTGTTTTAAAATAGTAAATATTGAGAGATTCTGTGAGTCTTAGAAATCTATTTTTAAATGGTTGTGAGGGATAAATAAAAGGAGATGTGCCACAGCTAGAATAAAACTAACTTCATTTTAAGTCCAAGCCCACATCACCAACATGGCAAAATTCACATCTTTGCCCACATAATCTAGAGTTCACCCCATGAAATGCAGTCTCTGTGGCCTCCTTAGCTAAACTGCACAGCAGGATTAAGAATACAATGTGTGGGTAGAACTAGGAGATCATCCAAAAGAAAAAAAGACTGAGGAACATTTTTCTGGTTCAGACACCTACGGAAAATAATTTTGCTTTTCTAAACTATTTGGCATTTGCGATACCAAGGAAAACCCTGCTTTCAGAGCTGGGCTGCTGAGACTACCCTTGATTTTTGCAAATTTGAGTATTTTGGCAAAGTTACAAGTTTTTTTTCCAGGCATACAAAGGTACATCTATAATTGCTGTAGCCCTTATTACTGCTGTTCTTCATACAAGTTTTGTACCCTATTTCTCTGTACTAACTGTAAATTTTGTCATATTTCAGGATTTATCCTATATGTGATAGGATTCTTTGTGCATGGGATCTCATTCTGTATCTGGTGTGTGTATCAGATATTTTAAGCACAAATATATCTTTGAGAATGCATCTTTAGCTCCTGATTAGTGAAATTAAGAGAATAGCTATTCTCTCTCTTCTAGAAGACAGTCTGTGAAAAAACCTTGGTACAAGTTTGCATCTGCGTTTGCTCCATATCATGGTAAACTCAAACCATGCCTATTTAGGATAAAAAGCAGTGCTTTGATCTGCTCTTGTTCCTGCTGCTGCTACACCACTGCACTCACAGAGACTTAGCAGAAAAGTCTCGAATCACACTTGTGTAAGTAGATAGAAAATTTGATGCATGCTATCTTCCTTTTGAGGACTCTTTTTTTGTGACTTCCAGTGCAATTCTCAATTTCCATATGAAACAGTGTAAAAAGTTTGGGAACAGGTCCACCTGAGATAGTTTTTGTTCTTTAATTACAGATGAATTGCATTTTTTGTTCTTAGACACATTATTTGCAGATATTCCTTCAGGTCTCCCAAGTTTCACAATAATGTTTAAACTTCTAGACTATCTTTCCTTGTGTTAAATTCATATTAACGGATGTACCTTAGAAAAACAACATGAGATTCTCAATATTTAAATAAATGACTACCCTTTTATTTCTCTGTGGCTGCATTACATGCTGCTGTTCCCAAGCGTGAAGGAGAGCCGAGGTGTTATCCCTATGGCTTTTTGATGCAAATTTTCTACAAATCTTAATGTTGCTGCTACAGATGGCAAAAAATTAAGATGGTCAATAAGTTCCATTTCAAATCCAGAAGAATTCATTAGCCAGGTATCACTGGAACAAAACAGAGTGGAAGATGCTTATGCAAATCCTACGCAACTAGAAACACTCTTCTGCAAATTACCTGTGCTCTAATAGGAGCGAACCCATAATGCTGCTCCCATATTATAGTGTGCAGTGTATCTATGCCTTAGACATCTCCTTAAGTTGTGCAGTGGATAGATGGGTTCACAGGGCTTTGTGAATCACAGGGATTTAGTGAAGAAGTATCTAGAAGTGGAAAAACTCAAAAATAACTGAAACATGAGGTAATGACAACAGTAGCCTCTAGGGATATATTAAGTGTGGAGAGTGCTTACCACAGAAATTTGTATGGACATTTGCTTTCCTGGCATTGGCTGGGCCTTATGGTTGTCATTTTGAATATTTATTAGAACAATACCACATGTTGATTGCTTACAGTCTTTGAATTAATTCTCACCCAATGTAGTGAGATGGAGCTCTGAGTCTTTTCAACAGTTATGTGTCATAGTTTCACTTACTGCTGGCATGATTATGGGATACTGCATTTTAATGATAAATTGTCTGGCTGTGAGACCCTCATATACCCACGGAGTGATTCCCAGGAGGGAAAGCAGAATACGCTGGTTGTTTAGAGTAAATGAGGCTAATGCAAGGCAGAGCATGAGCTGGAAATCACAGAGCAATGTTTTAGCAAACCTGCTGAAACCAGAGCAAGTAGGGCTCTGTGTGAGCTGCACGTGGGGAATGGGAAGAATTGGCAATGCATGCTTGCAGCCCAGAAAGGCAACTGCACCCTGTGCTGCATTGAAAGATTCATAGCCAACAATCATGGTCAAAGGAGGTGACTCTCCCCCTCTGCTCTGCTCTTGTGGTATCCCACCCGTAGTACTGTGTCCAGCTCTGGGACCCCCAACACAAGAAAGACATGGTGAGTCCATGTTGATGACCAATTTGCAGGTGAGATGTGGAAGACCAAACTCTATTCCTTGCTCTGAAGGCAGTGGAAGCTGTGATCTCCATCAGCACATGGAGATCTCCGTACATCCTCTTGATGGGCCCAAAGTCAGTTTCACATTCTGTAGCTGTAGTTCCTATATTATATCCACCATAAGTGGTCAGTTTTGGAGAGTTGTAGTGGGTTGACACTGGCTTAACCATGATGGCAGGTTCCTACTGAAATGGTCATGAATGTTTATTCGCTTTGACAGATATCTAGCAGCTTTCAGTGGTCTAACAACAGTTCTTTCTTTGAATTCATAATCTTGAATGTCTACAGTAGCCTACCTGGCCCTCCTGGTCTGTTTTTGGCCACCTAACTTGAAATGTCTGCTGTAATGCCCAGTTACCGTGCTAAATCATCATGTTAAGTCAAGGGAGAGTGACAATAGTCTTCAGTGATTGCTATTGCATGACTTTCCTTCTGAAGGTGCCTCTTTTCCTGTAACTACAGAGGGAAAGTACCACAGAATCAAAAAAATTTCTTGGGTTGGAAGGGACCACAAAGGTCATCTAATTCTAAGCCCTCTGCCATCGTCAGAGACACCTTCCACTATATGAGTTTGCTCAGAACCCCATCCAGTCTGGCTTTGAAAACATCCGGGGATGGGCCATCCACAACTACTCTGGGCAATGTGTTCCAGTGCCCCATGACTCTAAGCGTGAAGGTACTTCTTCCTAATATCTAATGTAAACCTACTCTCTGCCAGTTTAAAGCCATTCCCTCTTGTCCTGCCACTGCACGCCCTTATAAAATGGTCCCTCTCCATGTTTCTTGTGAGTACTGGAAGGCTGCAATTAGGTCACCTCAAACCTTCTCTTTTTCGGGCTGACATAATCATTACAGTTATGTGCCTAATGTTCACTGCAGTAACAATGGGCTCTAGGATACATAGATAAGCATGGAAGTGGCCCCAAAAAGCTCTTGCTGCATTACTATGTTGTGTTGTCTCTTTTGTAATCTGCTGCGTCTGTGTGAAGTTTCTACCGATGGTATTGATGGTCATTACCAAGATTTCCTGTTTCTCACAAAGCTTGTCACATGTGTTTGAAAGTTTATAATCTGCTTTTTATTTTAAAATTTGTTTTCTCCCAGAAAACAAATTTCCCCATATTCTTTCATTTCCTTCAAATGTTCATTAGGGACACTGATGGGGACTGTCTCTTTGGGTGGAATGACACCCTTTCTGGGTCAGGCCAGAGTAACCAGTTACTGAGTTTTAGTGCTGGTAGACAACTCAGCCCCCACACAGCTGCTGCTCACTCTTCTCTCAGTGGTTAGGGGAGAGAAACTGAAAGGGTAAAAGTAAGAAAATTAATGGGTTAAGATAAAGAGATTTAATAAGTAAAGCAACAGCTGTGCATACAAGTAACTAATACAAAGTAAAACCAGGAATTCTTTCACCACTTCCTACCTGCAGAATGATGTTTAGCCATTTCCAGGAAAGCAGGGCTTCATCGTGTGCAATGGTTACTTGGGAAGACAAAACACCATACCTTTAAACATTGCCTTTCTCCTCCCTCTTTCCCCAGGGTTATATGCTGAGCATGGCACTGTGTGGTATGGAATATCCTTTTGGTCAGTTGGGTCAGCAGTCCCAGCTGTGTCCCCTCCCAACTCCTTGTGCACCCTCAGCATCCCTACTGTCAGGGCAGCATGAGAAGCAGAAAAGGCCTTGATGCTGTGTAAGCAGTGCTCAGCAATAACAGAAACATCAGGGTGTCATCAACACTGTTTTCAGTGCAAATCTAAAACATAGCACCATATGAGCTACTTTGAAGAAAAATGACTATCCTCTTCCATCCTCTACCAGTTGCACCAGCAAAGTGGAAGTGTGCTGCTTGGGGTGCCAAAGTTGGCTTGAGATGTGCTAGTGGTGCTGGAAAAAGGTTGTGAGGTTTTAGTGTCCCAGCACAGCACCTTAGGCCAATGAGCCAATGATGCGTGCACACAGTAATAAGGGAAGTGCAGTGTTTCTCAGAGCTCACCACTCTAAGCAGCACCAAAGGGACAGCAGCAGATTGTCATCAGCTCTAAGCTGGTGTGCAGGGAAGGCAAGGTCTTGAAAATGGACACCAAAATTAGAGGTGACCAGCAGTCCTTGGAGAAGATGTGTGTTTCTCTCAAGGGACCACCTGGGAGATGGGTTATATATCACCAAAGTTTGATGTAAAGCACCCCTTCACACCACTTACTCCATTGACAAGAATTATTTTCTGCAGCATACTGGCAAATTTCTCATCTAATCTGGTTCTTAATACTTAGGAAAATTTTTCTCTCTGGTCTGGAGAGGATGTTTAACAGTCTGACACCATATTATTGCATGATTTTTTTTTTTCAGAGATTTAGTCAAAATTTTTTTGGCTTAGGTTTTACTCTGTGCATCTTGCTATATCAATGGAACAGCTATAAGCAACATTTTTTTCTTCCTCGAAGCTTCAGCCTTGGTAATGTTTCACATCATTATTAATAAGAAAACTGTGCAGATGTAATTTATGGGGCACACCCAGAGCAGAGCTGACTACACAAAGGCTCACCAGTTCAGAGTGGAGCCATAGGCCTTTGTTTCTGGATGATGACTTTGTCGGCTTTGGATCAGACCCATGGGGAGCCACAGTTAAAATAATCACTTAAATAGCAGAGTTAATGTATAATTCTTTCAAATCCCAATAGTTTTTAGAAGCTAGCTTACTACTGTCTTGGCTGTTTTATTCATTGCCTGTTGTTTTCTCTCCATTTAGAGATGATCTGATTTTCTGAAGATCTCATTTTAAAAAGGCTGAGCGCAATTAATCAATGCTCTTGGGCTGGTTTTCTGGAGTGCTCATTACATTTCAGCTGTGCTTAGTTCCTTTCTGTAATGTCTAAATGCATTCCAGATTTAACTTTCTGTCTCCGTTGCGGGCTCTGTTACGCTTCACAGACTAGGCCAGATGAGGTAAGTTCATGTAGCACCACTGGGCTAAGTGCTGCCATGGAGGACGTCACCAGATGGGTATTGGGATTCTATTTTTCTTTACTAGACAGATCATCTGCATGGTATGTGTGGAGAGGAGATCTCCTCTCCTCTTGGTCCTCCACTGGTGTTGAAGAATAGAAATACTGTAATAATTTGAACCTAGGAGCACATAAACACTCCCCACTCCCACGTGCAAGGCACCCTACAGAAAGAGAAGGAAATGGACAATATATTAAACAACTTAAAATCTCTCGCAATGGTCAATTTCAAATAAACAAAAGCCATAGCAAATGGAAATCCAGAGGCAGGACCAGTCAGTCTGACTTGCAATAACCTTGCCACATCACCTGACCTGGCTGTTGTTAAGGTACTTTGTGGTAAGTCACCATTCTTTTAGTGTGGAAAACTCCAGATATTCTTCTCCGCTTACATCTGTAGTCCTTCTGGATGAAGAGAAAACTCAAACTCCTGACCCAAGATATGTAGCGTGGCTGTGTATTTATCTGTTGAATAAGCAAGTCAGGAGTTTCATGACACGAAGTCTTCTCAAAGGGAAGAAGCCATGGTTAGCATAACATCTGTCAATGTTGACATAATCTACTGTTTAATTCACATCATCTGTTGCCAGTCAGAGACACTCGGAGATGCAGCATTGTAAAATGCAATTATTCTAAACTCTGGGCACAAAATTTCACGCTGAAGATTTGGGGAAAGTTCCTTTTTCTGCTGTGCACATGTGACATGTCATCCTTCTGGCTCGAACTGAATGTCAATGTTGTACGATTTGGCTGAACATCATATCATGTTCCCTGATGGGCATCTGTGACTTTTTCACCCAGGAAGATAAATGGAATAATGTGAAAGTGTCTTGACTGATTTTAGCTGGTCACTAAAGCACTCATGGGATGCAGAAGCTTTTCCATGAGTTGTTTTCCTGCATCCACTGGCCTGCTGATTTGCATACATATTGTGCCATGAACTTGTTCTTCCACCATATTTAGGGAGTAGAAAGGATCACTGTCTTGGGGAGGAACTGACATAGCATATTATGGTGTGTTTCTGAAACGTTTTGTGTTCCCTTCATTACAAAAACCAGGGTTTTAAGATTGTGTGCACTTAAGGAAGATTTGAAAGCTGTGATCTCTCAGGCGGTAGGATAGTACTGAGACGAGGCTCAGTGAGACAAACTATATGCAAGGAAACATGATGCTTGTGTGAAGGAATGGTCTGTGAATAGAAGTAGTAGGGAGGTGCTGAACCCTAACCTTTCAATCAACCTCACGTACCACACTGAACACTGCCTAATTTAATGAGAATTATTTAATCTTTAGTGAAGGTTAGCTCTCAAATACCAAATATTTTTGAGGACACAGCGTTACACTGTCTGTCTTTGAAACTGAAAGCCTTGAATCTTTGTCAGTGCTTCATTTTCCTTTGTGCTCAGTTTGGAGTCATGAATCTTGTTTTTCCAGGAAAGAGTAGATAAAGGGTGTCTGGACTGAGGGTATCTAGCTTATTTTTTCTTGAAAATCTCCAGTGCTTAGTGTAATAAAAGGCTGTGGGGGTTGTGTAGTTTCAGCGGCAGAAAGAGCAGCTTTTGCATTGGAGCCTGCTTTTAAAATACTGCCATGGCAGACCTTTTAAATAACTGATGGTCTTGCAATTGTCACTTCTAAAGAGAGCAGATAGAGTAA